>CANSGD010001373.1:1200000-1723131 GCA_947645195.1 Patellifolia procumbens | reverse complement strand
GGACTTTTACTCCCTCCACCTCATAATCCATACGAAAATTCGGCTGGAATGACACAGAAGAGCGAATGTGAAGTTTCATTATGGAATTTTTCTGCTAAAAACGCCGGATTAATTTTCATGCAGATAATAGTTAAGAGTGCAAAAGCATTCTTTTTTCCCATACGCATGCCCGTCTGTTTGTAGAGGCATGGTATTTGCAAATGCAGTTATGGCTACATCTCGCTTTTAAGTTTTAAGTACCTTAAGACGGTAAGTGTAACAAAAAATCTTGAAGTAACAAGCAAACATTACCTATTATTCCACTTCACTAGCTCCGGAACATTAAGGTCCCTGAAACATGGTCACACTCACATCAACAAGGTTTGAAGTCAGACGAACATCGCCATACATGGGATTTGTATCTTAGACAATAGTTGGGCCGACATAAATAATTTAAGCATAAGTACAGCAACTAAGAAAAACAAAAATGCAGCTGAAACTATAATGAATATAGACTGAGTTGGATCAGTAATGATGGAGGTTAACAGACAAAAGTCACGATTGGCAATGTTTATGGTTATCTTTGCAACTATGTTCAAACATTATAAGAGATTATAAGTCAACCTTCCCATATTTGTAAACGTACTTCTCAGGGAAGTATTAGAAAAATTAGTTGTGACAAAAATATATAACTCCAAGTTTGCACACTCTTATGATTAAAAGTTGAAACACTTTCCTGAAAAAATATCAAAAGATTGAACATATAATGATAGCCTATACTTTTATCTTGAGTGACCGATTACTAAGATGAGGCGCATTTTTAACGTAGAAAAAGAGTACACAGTCATTAAAAACGACAAACTTGATACACCAAAATCACACCTGTTCAAACGTGCAGGATATATCAGCTGGAAGGAAATTATATCACTTCAAATATCAGGATCTGAGACAGAATGCAACGAATGGATTCAGTAGGCTACTCCTTCCATCACCGGGAGACAGAATGCAGCAAAATGAACATGAATGTAAATGTCTTCCTCCTTTAAATCATTTGGTCGAATACTTATTGTGATAAACAAATAAATGACGAATATAAAAACAGGAAACCACAGTCCACAGGTTCAACATATAACAATTGTTCAAGATTCAACTCTTGCATCCTCCCTCCTTCACCCCTCCCAAACTTTCTTCATTCACAGACCACCACCAGGTCCACCACCACCTCAACACCGTATCTAGCCGAAGCAACTTCAAATTCGACCATATCATTCATCAACTTGTCATCATTTTTCGATAAAAAAATCTGTCAATGTACTTCAGTCTAATATCCAATGCAAACCACACATTTTCAGAGCTGATTTCTTGCTATGCATTCATCTGGAAACACTCAATTCCAATCAGATTTATATTTCCATGTTTGCCACCAAAGGCATATTTATTGATTTTAACTACACGCTATATGGAATCTCATTACCTATACTAAGTTTAATCAAGGCCCAGAAACTTATACTACATAACATTAGCATAATAATCAAAAGGTGACAACCTATGATTGTCAATTCATATGGTTGATAAAATAGATGAAGAACCTAATAGGAGTAACAGGGGCTTAAGACTAGTTTCAGGCTTTCATTTCTTAAAAGAAAAGAGGACTGCTAAACATAATCCAAACTTTTGTCCAAATGGAGCTAATAAGCTATTCCTTTTCTTTCACTTTCCTGTGGCAATTCACATCCCAGTTTCCATCTATTGTAAAATTCTAGCCAATTCCATAGAAGTGCACACATGCATTACTCAAACTGACAGAGGCCATCCCACACTATCCAAAAGCAATAAATACATATATAACCTATAACTATAAGGGAAAGAGAAATAAGTACAACCGCTTACATTTGAACATCCTATTGACTCAGACATAACGTTGATCAATCCCTTGTTTGGTAAATGGTTTTTGGATTAAATGTTTCACGCGGTCAAAGAGCCAAATAATGTGTCCGGTAAATAGCTTTTTCGGACCCTTTAGAAGCTTACTTGAAGCCAAAATGATACAGCTGCTTACACTAGATTTGTCCTTGTGTTTTGCCTTTTGGCACAAAATTTGTTTGCATTGAACATAAATAACTAACAACCAAAATCTAAAATTACCAAACACGTTAAATAAAATATTTGATTCTAACCGGTAGCCACTCACTCAAACGTCCAATATTGCACACAAATAACTAATAACCAACATGTTACCAACTAATTTTACCGAAACCTTTAAATAAAACGTCTAGATTCTTGTAGGTATGTTAATCTCTCAAACTCTTTTCTACTATACAAAGTCTATCACATCAATTTTCCAATAACTTTTTGCACTTTATCCCTCAAATGCTTTTCAACTTTTCCCCCACTTGCTAGCGATAACATGGCATAAAATAACCGTCAGATGGTACAAATTACAATTCATCCCATGTAAAGCTCAAAGTCTTAGAGTCAATTTTGTTTTTCAAGACTACTCTTAACCTCAATCAAAGTCTTAAACACTCTATTGCATAGGACTCCCAAACAAAGTCAAATATGCTCCTCCAAACACTCCCGATAAAGTTACTCTAACCACTCACTCATTACACCAGTATTGTTAGCGTGTCAAACAAGTCACGTGAACCAGCCAACAACCAAACGGCCAAGCTTATTAGCGTGTCACATAAGTCACGTGAACTAGACAACAACCAAA
The DNA here is from genome assembly GCA_947645195.1 of Patellifolia procumbens. Taxonomy (NCBI): domain Eukaryota; kingdom Viridiplantae; phylum Streptophyta; class Magnoliopsida; order Caryophyllales; family Amaranthaceae; genus Patellifolia; species Patellifolia procumbens. The sequence goes on along the minus strand of CANSGD010001373.1, from coordinate 1,720,436 downwards.
TGTCTAACCACTCACTCATACTACCAATATTAATAGCGTGTCAAATAAGTCACGTGAACTAGACAACAGCCAAATGTCTAACCACTCACTCATACAACCAATATTATTAGCGTGTCAAACAAGTCACGTGAACCAACCAACAGCTAAATGTCTAACCACTCACTCGCACGACCAATATTATTAGCGTGTCAAGCAAGTCGCGTGAACCGTGCCGCCAGCTAAATGTCTAACCACTCACTCACACGACCAATATTATTAGCGTGTCAAACAAGTCATATGAACCAGCCAACAGCTAAATGTCTAACCACTCACTCACCAGCCAATATTATTAGCGTGTCAAACAAGTCACGTGAAGTCGTGAAACAGTCCAACAGTCAAATGACCAATATCATAAGCGTGTTAAACAAGTCATGTAAACCAGCCAACAACCAACCCCGAACAGCTTAATTGTTGCCAAATGAACCACTAATCCATTCGAAGCATCAACCTGCGCCATCCTGTAAAGTTTAACCACTATATGTGTATTCGACATGTTTTTAAGCGTGAAAATTCAATTTCAAAGTAATTCAAACAATCTCGCGCTCGCATTCTCCTGTCCCTCTAACCAAATTAATCAAATGATTTACTCAATGAGCTCAAGAAAGCAACATCCTACATTTGTAACCAAACAATTTTACAGTAAACTTGAATGAGATAAACGCAATGAAATTGAGTATCAACCAAAATGAATGAAAGTGGGTTGGGGAATTACAGGGAGTATTTTTCTAGGAGGACACATTTGCATTCACGCAGCAAAGCGATGGCAATTCAGTCTCTTTCTCTCTGTCCCTAGACGAGACGACGTGTTCCCATAGCTGAAGGGTTGTAAGCCCAACATTTTTAATTAGTACTAAATCTTCCCTAGAGTTTCTCTAGATTCCCAATCTTGGTTTAGGCCCAAAGTCGAAGATCAACCCATATATTTTTTGGGGATCTATCATCTATGGTACTAAACTCAAATCTATATTTTTTTCCATTAAGAAATGGTATCTCTATTATATAAGTGAAGAGGTGGGGGTGGACGCTAAAAAGAAAAAAAGGAAAAATAAATAAAATAAATCAATGAGTTTATTAAGTAATTAAGTTTTATTTCCAAATTTAGCCATTAGATTTTTAATAAAAGATGTTCAAAAACTAACTAAAATATCTAAAAACCTACAAAGTAAATACAATTTAAAAAATATCAACGATTATATTTTCTTGAGATCTATAGATAAACCTTTTCTTATGCACTTTAATATACTTTTGAAATTTTTATTTTGAAATACATGAGTAATTGATTGTTCTTGGTGAAGGCACACTTGATCAAATTGATGTGATAAAATGTTACAACGTGAGTGAAATATGATAAAGTATTTTCAAGTACTTTTGAATTTTTCTCATTTGGACAATGAGCAAAAATACCTTACCGGGTATTATATAACAAAAGTTGTAGTTGATGGGGAGAGTAAGGGATGTTTTCAAAGAAAAATGAGCCAAAATGAATTTAGCTTGAAAACAAAATATGTTTGTGTACCTTCACATTTTATCATGTTACAATAAAAAAATACACATCGTATGCAAATAAAATTAAGTTTTTTGTTCAAAATCACCTAAATTTTAGCGTTTTTTATAACTCCAACATTAATGAATTTTTCTTTTAAATTTTCTATCATTCCCAATTTCATTAGAAACTCCCACCATTTAATGATTTTTGTTAAATTCCGTTAACAAAACCGTAAAGTGGGCAACACATACACATTTTATTATCAGTTTACATTGAAATTAAAGTCAATTTCATCAATTTAATGGCAAATCATAAACACATTTGCCGAATTACACTATTTGAAAAGACTTTAATTATTTCAAGTTCCATTTTGTTAACATAATGTATACGTGGGACCCACTCAAACGGTTTTGTTAATGAAATTTGGCAAACACTGTTCAGTGGTGGGAGTTTTTAATAGAATTGTAAATGTTAGGTGGAATTTTAAAAAATTCATTAAGATGGGAGTTTCTAAAAACATGAAAGATTATGAAGTAAGATGCGACTATTCATAAAATTATCTACTACTGTAGATTATGAAATTTTATAATAAAATTATTGTCGCACGCATCGCGTGCATAAATCTAGTTGATCTATAAGCTAAAGATATGCAAATCAACAACAATATTATATACGGATATGATAAAACTGGTTTTCATTAGAGATGGCTTGACGAGCCGGGTTGTGTCTGTTCAGTGCTGGATTATGTTCGGGCCGATTGCCAAAAACTTTGCCCTAACCCAACCCTGAGACCATCCCGGGCCTATTAAGGGCTGGTTCAGCGTTATGCCCCCGTGGGCCTGAACCAAGTGGGGACGATTGGGGAACGGTTCGGGAACGGTTCAGTGCCAGTTCAGTGCAAGGGTCAGGGTCGGTTCAGAGCTGGTTCAGTGCCGGTTCAGGGTTATTTCATTTTTTAATATAGAATTTTTTTCATGTTGGAAAATCACCTTAAGTAAAAATCTTATTTATTATTATTATTAAAAAAGGATAATTATTGGGTTAAATAACTCTAGAGCAAATCAAATACTAATGCTATATAGAAATTTCACCAATGCAACCCCTAATAACAAACCTCATTAATCTTAATCATAATCATAATCGTATATTATAGTTTATTAATCATAATCATAATTATAGTTTATAGTTTATTAATCATAATTATAATTTAAAGTTTATTAATCATAACCATAGTTCAATTTCATAGATCTATAAAATCATAATCATAATTATAATTATAATTCATTTATCAAATCATAATCATAATTATAATTCATTTATCAAAATCATAATCATAATTTATCTTGTGGAGTCCACTAGTCATTCATACCCATGTCCTTAATTTTAAGATTTTAATTAGGGTACAAGGTTTAGGCCATGGTATATGGTAGGTATAAAGATATGGTTTAAGATTTAAATTTATGGTATAGGGTTTTAGTGACGGTTTAGAGCAGTTCAAGGGCCAATTCAAAAATGGGCCGGTTCAAGAGCAGGTTGGTTTACCGGCCGAGCTCAGGGTGAGGTCGGTTCATAGTTAGGATCGATTTGGGGACCAGTTCTGAAACTTGAAAATATGAACCAGAATTGAACCAGTTCCTTGACCGGGCCGGGCCCGATTTAGGGTCGGACCGCTTTTTCACCGGGCCAGTTCGGGGTTGGGTCATGGCCAGCCCGCCCAATGGCCAGCACTAGTTTTAATTAATTCTTACGGCCTTTTTCACACGCCATGGAACATTGACGCTCTGTTGGCAGTGACCGACATCAACAACCTACTACACAATTTCGACTTAGTTATCGTCACAAATATTTATACCGAAAAAACAGCGAGTTGTGGACTACATCATAAAACTGAGTTGTGGACTACATCACCAAACTGAGGCATCACATCAATCACAATGTTCTTTCTATGCCTCCTCCAGACAGAGCAAAAATAAACAAACTTGTTATGAGATAACTTAAGGTACACTCTTGAGAACAAGGTTTCCTAAATTTCCTCTTTATATCATGTAAAAAAAATTCCTATTCTTTTTTTTTCCAAGAGAACATCTAGTGAAGCAAAGCTTTTAAATACTACTTCATTCGTTCCGCCAATTCTTGCAACACTTGCAATTTTGTGATCTCTAATCATTACTTTGACAATTAATGTGTATATCTATGTTTTATCAAAAAATATTAGAAAAGTGATATTCAAAAATTACAGAATGTGATGAATCTAACAAGATTTCATATGACTATATCTTTTGTTGAATGTCGAACAATCATGGTCCAAGGTTTATAAGTTTGACCGTAAAAGTACAAGTATTGCAGAATTTTAACAAGAGGTAATAGTAGTTTTTCCTGTTTGATTGATGGGCAAAAATCGCAAAATTGTATTCATAAACATAAAAATCGAGTGGATATATTTAATAGGGACAAACAGAGATTGAAGATAGTAAGATACTTTCTTCGTTTTCTCTTGTTCAAACTTCAATCCTCTTAGATTATTTCTATATTTCTTTTAAAAATTTTTTCTGCCTTAACACAATTTATGGTTTTCTTTAAAATTACTCCACATGAATTGAGGTTAGTAAAGTAGTACTTAGCTTGTTGTTCTTGAACTTCACCTTTTCATATATAAATGATCCTATCCGATCTTATGCAATTTAATTGTAATTTGAAAACTAGACTATAGAATAACAAACTTGTCTATTCACCTGCACTAGTACACATGATATCAATAATATTGCAAATGAAAGGGAAGTGGTGCATTATACTTCATATATTCTAATTGAATAGACAATAAGCTTCACGGATCTTGGGTTCAATTCTAACAATATGCTAAACTTACTGTTGGAGTTAAGGCTTGTAAAGCCCCTTTAGTTTTTTCCCGAATCTCCCATATTAACCGAAGGAAGGAGTTTTTCCTTGTTTGTCATCTCTCTTCATCTCCTTATTGTTTGAGTTGGTTATATGATTGGTTTTGTGGTTGGAGAAACATGTTTGCGCTTAGGCTTGCTACGGGCGCCGCTCGGAACGGACCGATCCGGACTTGGGCTAGGCCTAGGGCTCAAAAAAAAGGAAGATGCGCCTTATTGATTTCAATTAACGTCTCGTTATTTTTGAAGACTTCACATATTTAGTTGAAAAACTGATTAACACATTCTACCCCATGATCTATAATATAGCCTCAGAAAATCCCCCTCATTAGGCGACTAACATAAAATTAATTTTGCACAAGAATAGCACGTTATTGCAGAGTCGCTCTCATATCATTTGTTGTACGCCTACTCCTAAAAAAGAAAATTCAACAATTAATCAATCCCTTAAAATATAAAGTGACCTCTTATATATCAAGCCATAAATAAAGAAAAAATTATTGTCTCCGTGAACCAGAACTTGTACGAAAATGACTATTCCACATCCATCAAATGATGAAGTTAAATACTACAATGAAGTGTCAATTCAAAGCGAAGCAAAGTCAATTAATGAGTCCATATCAAAGCCGTTAAACACGCATCATCATCCAATAACCAAACGAACCCACCTATTTTGATGTGATTACTGATTTACCATTTGCTCAAATTAGTTAAGACCAGACCATATCACATTATCACCCAATACAGCTGCCGCAAAATCACACCACTTCGCTAGCCAATTCAGTAATCACTACTGAGGCTATATGCTTTTGAACTGGATTAATTGAAAAATATTGTATGGTTCGGTTCAGTTCAGTGCAGCTACATAATTTTAATTCAGTTCAGCTGCATTAATTTCAATTCAGGTTCATAATACTTTACTTCAAATCAGTTATGTTCATCTCCTCTGTTTTAGTCTCATGATTTCAATTCAGTTCAGTTCAGAACATTTCAGTTGAGTTCAGTTCAGCTGAGAACATTTTAGTTCAGTTCAATTGAGAGCATTTCAGTTCAGTTCATCTCATTCCAGTCCGAAAGACCATTGTCTCATTAAACACCAACCAAAGAGACAAAAAATGGAAGAAAAAATTGCGGGCCCCCTAAATCTCTCACACACCTGACCACACGTGGACTCAACAACTTAAGTAATTTCATCATATCATCTCTCCTCATTAAAATGTAACCTGATTAAAAGGTCGCCTATAGTCGCATTCAAGTCTAACAACCAAAGATTCGTAACTTCTTTCATTGAATTAATCCCAAAGTTTCCAATTCAAATCAAATCCAACTATATTACTCATTTCTTAATTGAACCTTAAGATTCAAATTTTGTAATCGCTTCATCAACGAACCATCCTCTCTTCTTACTTACTTAGATTTGATTCCCATCACTGCAATTTCACTAAACATTTGTTTTGCCATTTAATTAACAACTTATAATTTATCTTGAGATCTTCACTTTACCTCCCCCGAATCTTCCCTTCCTCTTCTCTCACTCTACTTAACCTCCCTCTCCCCCTCTCAAGTCTCAACCGAATATGTAACATATTCTTCGGCCTCAACCAAAAACCTTTTCTTATTACGTAGGACTCTTATATACTACTTTCCTGATTAGCGTTATTACTTTTGCTGCTCTAATTGCATTTGATGCAGTTGTATCACCTTTTTTCATTTTCTCTTTCATCATTTCATTTCATTGCATTAATTGAATTTCGACTAGAATCCAAAAATGGCTCTTGTGGTGTGTGTTTCCAGAGGAGAGAAAGCGAGAAAATCATCCTTTAGAGCGGACAGGAAGCCATGGATGCTAAAAGATTACCTCGTAGGAGACGATATGAGCTCGTGCTCCTCAAATGGCTTCCGATCATTTCCTCGTAGACAATGTTGCGCTGCAGTGCGCAACATTATTGAAAACAATAAGAACCACAGCAAACCTCCAAAGCGCATGCTGGTTCGAAACCGGAGCTTTCTCATCTGCGCTTCAAAGAGCATCAATGGCGGTGATTAACGCCGTTAAGCTTCTCCCATTCAATTCTCCAACGTCAGGGAAATGTGATGACGGAAAGAGGTTACTTTCTAGAAGCTTCTCGAAGAAGCTGTTTCGAAGAAGCTTCTTCTGGAAGAAGAGAAAGATGGAGTTGTTGCGAAGAAGATGAAGAAGAAGGTTGATCATGAAAATGAGTTTGATGATGAGATTGAACGGTGGATATCGTCTGGTGTAGTTGGGAAGGAGAAGTATCAACCGTTGGATTTGTCTAATGATACTAATGTAACAAATGTATCAACGACGAGTATTAGTAATAGTGATGGTAAGAGTGATAGTAGCTGGTCTGATATTACTTTCAGCTCTGATTCTTTGAGAAGTTCTAACGAGAACGACGTCGTCGAGAGGAAAGAGATAATGGAGGAGGATGTCGGAGTTGGCGGTACCGCCGGTGTGGATTCCGTTATACCAGCTGTTGCTGAGGTGAGGAATCGTTTTTTATTTAGTACTTTCTTCGTTCTATATTAGCTTTAGTAAGTGGAGTATCTTATCAAAATAGTAAAAATTATAGATCGAGATGAATTTAAAATTTTATTTGATTTTATATGTTAGTTAAAAATTATGGTGAGAGTAGGGCTCTGTTCTTTTAGACATAATTGAAATGAGCTGAAATTAATAAAGCTGAACTGAAATAAACGAATAGAACTGAGCAAAAATTACTTATAATTAATGCAGGTTAAAAGAGTATGATATAAGACGTTGGGATAATATAAACGTTAAACTGTTTCAAACTTCGCATAGCTCATGTGTCTTGGTTCTTTAGTTATGTTGCTAATCTTGCCATTGATTTCGCTTACATTTTAAGTGTAAGATGCAATCTCTGCCGTTTATTTGCTTTGGGTTTACTCATATGAAATAGTACGTTAAGGACTTTATGGTCTTAAAACTAAACATTAAGATTTGAGCAGTGAAAATATTAATGGCGGCAGGAAGTAAGGAAAATGCATGCATTCACGTGCGTGAGTGTATATTTGATTCTTGTGGAACTTTCTATGTTTGTATAATGTGATAGAGAAATAATGTGATAAAATAAGCTTATTATTGGGGGAATCATCACCGTTATTTCCTGCCACATTTGTCCCTTGGCGAGATCTACGGTTAGTCGGCTACTGTAGCTCGCTTGATCATGGAGTTCTCATAGAACTCGAGATACTCGATCACACCTCCCCCTCCAATAAAAAAATTCGCGCTTTCATAATATAAGACTAGTTGTTAACACGACTGTAAATAGTTAAAGTGAAAATAACTGGACTAAAATAAATTATAAATGTAAAAACAACAATAACGAACTGAAATGAATTGGAAATAAAGCGGGGAGAACAGCGCTAGGTATTGATGTAGTCCAACTATTTTATTAGGGGCATCAATTATATATATAAGTCTAATTATTAGGTGTATCTAATGACTGTCCCCAGCCCTGCCCACCCTCACAAATGAAAAATGTGGTGAGTGCATTAAATAGGTGATGTAACTATAGAGTGGAGAGTGTCGGTTGTTTTGGTGGATATGTTTGGTGTGCAAATACTCCCTAGGATTCAATTATTATTCGTTTGTTTAATAGTGATCTCAATGGAGCTATCTTTCAGCAGGTTTTAGTGTCAATATTTCAAATTTTCAATTAATACCTTGTTTAATTAGAGAAAGTACACGCATGAACGAAAATACTATAGTTTTAAAAGGGTCGTTAACAGAAAAAGAAGTTGACATTACATAACAAAATAGATGTACACACTCTACCCAACCAACAAAATATGGGGTGTTAATAACTGTTAAATTAGAATCCCTCCTTTTTATTCCCCAGATATCTATGTAATATATATTTTAAAATTTTGAGCTCTTATTTTACATCGTTACGTGCCGGTCTATGTTGCAACTAACAAGACGTCACTTATATAATTTATTGAAAGGTATGATCGAGCTCGCATTGAGCACTTCCACGTGCCGGCCTATGTACTTATGACATATCATGTCATTTTACATTGTTACAAAAAAAATCTAATTAAAGAGATTTGAGCTCATAATCTTATTTTTAATAAGTTGTGCCATTCCTTTTTTTGTAATATTTTTGTATGTCTACTACTAATATATGGTTCAACTATCATGCAAGAATTGAGATTAAATATACTATTAGGGTCCTAGTTTGCTTCAGAATTAAGACCAATGCTCAATTAGCTGATACTCAATTTGATTGCGGAAAATATGTGGTTTAATGATGAGGCCGAAAAGGAACGATCAAGTCCTGTTTCTGTCTTGGATTTCCCATACAGTGATGAAGGAGGATCCTCACCCTTCACCCTCAGAGTATCAAGGTTACAAGGTACGAGTAAATATCATACTTCTTCCGTTTTTTTATTAATCACTCCATATAACTTTGAACATATTTCAAGATGAAAATGTGTAAAAACATGTGGGTGCTAAGTAATCATCTCCAATACCATTTCAAAATTAAAGTAGATATGTGACAGAATATTTCAAAGATGGATATGCAATGTTTAATCGTACACTTCATTAATATGCTTTATTACCATTGTCCTAGAGTTAGAATTTTTCCCTCCTTCTCACTATATTTTTCTCACTTTATTATTATACACCTCACATATATTCAAGTGGGAAGAACATTATGGGGCCAGAAAGTCCCATTAATCCTTAGCTTAAGTCAAATGCTTTTATTGACAGGGACTAAAGAAAGCATGAAAAAGCTAGGGAGATTCGAATGTTTAGCAGGATTAGAACCCGTTAATCTTGAAAGCTTAATCTCATCCACTGATATAGAAGATCGCTCACCTAAGCATGTTATTCAACCATGCTCAACGCCTAGTTATATCTTGTCGAGTTCAAGCGAAGATGAAGAAGAAGAAGAAGACGACTTTGAACAAGAGGAAAGCCATGAAAGCGAAGTTGAAAGACATGCACAATACCTACTCAACGTTACAAAGGCTAACATACCATCAAAAAACTACAAGATTGAGCTAGAAAATGTGATTCTAGATTACTTCCGAGAAAATGTTACACAAAAAGCTAATTACATCTTGTTGAAACGGTTGAAGATTGGATAAATGGACATTATGAGAAATTAATATTAGGGTGGGAGGTGAAAGATAAGAGACAAGCTTACATTAAGGACATGGAAGAAGGAGGTTGGTGGGCTAGAGATACTACATTAGAAAGGGAAGAAGTTTCGGATTCGCTTGGAGATGAAGTTTTGGCACACTTGATTGAAGAACTTATGGTTGAATTTTGCTCTTTGTAGCTAGCTAAAGAGTCCTCTAAAGATCAAATGGAAAAGCATGGTATAGTCTAGTAGATCTAGTACATTAGTATTAGTACTACTATATGTGAATATTTGCATAGAGGGCTTCTTAGTTGTTATGATAAATTAGTCTTGAATAAGATAGATAGAGATAGCTACAATAAAGTAGTTGATCATCATCCCATGTATGTTGGTTCTTCCTTTTTCTTTATCTCGAGAAAAAGGATGAAGAAATTTTGGATTTTGATTATAAAAATATTCTTATATAGGCTGTGTTTGGCAATGAAAGGTTTGGGGTGTTTTAGAATTTTGAACCCTAAATAGAGTTTTTGACTGGTCAAAACTCTATTTGAGGTGTTTGGTAAAAAGATGATTTAATAGAGTTTTGGGGGTTCAAACGCTAATTTACAAAAAGCTGGAAAACCCAACTTTTTGGATAGAGGTTTGCAAATTATATTGCAATATGACATGTTTACCCATAGTTTAATTCTTATTTTTAAAAGGTTAAAGAAATATCACAAAAGACACATGCCCATAAATGTCATTTTACACAAATTAGCTTTTATCAATCAGCTAAGTGTTCCCAAACACAATTACTCAAATCAGCAATCAAATCTTCTAAACAAAAAGTTAAAACTCTAACAGTAAACTCTAAACTCTAAACTCTATACTCTAAACTCTATTTGCCAAACAGGGCCATAATCTTGTTAGTAGTTGTAGCTAAATACTTTTGGAGTTTTGCTTATTATTTGGACTTGTTAGAAACTGACTGTTTACGATGACTGAACAAAGACTAAATTGAAGGCTGTGTCGCGGTAGAAGACCACTGACTTGAAAGCAATTACGGCCCGACTATGGTGGTAATCGCGACTGGCCGGAAAGCTCCCCAAGGTTAACACAGCGACCTTTCTAAGTCACCACTAACAGAGAAAGATCTTGGAGACTCTTTATGCACGTACCCAGTGTTTAGAAGAGAGAGGAAGAAGAGAGAAGAGAAGTGAATTTTGGATGCAAAACTGAGGTAGCAGTGGACTGATTTTATAGTAAAAGAATCAGGCAAAATAAAGAAGGTAATAAATAGAGGGGAGGAAATCAAGGGCGACAATAAAGGCCATTAACACTGTAATAAAGGCCATTTAACACTGTAACGTTTCAGTTTTACATGTTACCGTTACACACAGTTGGCTCGGGTCCAAAAAGATAAGCTCCAGCTCAGCTCTTCCCAGAACCCAGAACCCAGAACCCAGGCCCAGGCCAGTCCGGTCCGGGCGGGCGGCGCGCGCGCGCGTGTGTGTGATAGCAAGCCCAAACCCAAGTTTGATCTCCAACCACAAAAACCAGCCAAGTACTCAACTCAATAAACATGAAAGAGGAAGGGAGTTAATAAACAAAGGCAAGCTCCCTTCCATAGGAGATGTGGGATGTTTGGAAAAAACACAAGTAGGCTTTGCAAGCCTTAACTCCAACAATCCCCACAAAGGCTTTGAAAACCAAAGAAATTCCTGGGTAAGGAAGGGAGGTACTTAAGCATCAATATCTTTCGATTTGAATTGATACATAGTGGAGTGAGGCAACAACTTACTTTCTAGTGAGTGAATTTCTCTTGAACTCACCAGAGTTTCGTTGAGACCCCCACAACACATACCTACCTTAAGAACGTGCAGTCTCCGCGATACAACACAAGCGCTTTATAGCCATGCGCACACCTTGGGTCTCATAAGTGCTCTAGAAAGACAGTCCAGTCTTTCATAGAAGGCGGCTTAACCTCCACACTTACGTAGGTAGTCCATTAAGTGTTCCTCAATAACACCACCCCGAGGGATATGAAACTATTAAGAGCAAAAGCTCAACCTCACAATATAAATCCATCAAGTGCGTCTCAATAGCACCACCAAACAGGCTATGGATTTAGAAAGCACTACCAACATGCCATAGGGATGAGTAATGTAGTGCAAGTTAAGATTCTATGGCTTCGTTTGACCACAAACGGGTATCCACCATAAACTCTCAACTAATGGGCCTAAGCCCCATCCCCCTCGACGACTCTAGGACAACTCTCCTAGATAATCCCTTAGTAAAGGGATCAGCAAGATTTCTTTCGGACCTGACATAGTCCAAAGAAATCACCCCATTTTCAGGAGTTGTTTCACGACTCCATGTCTGATCCGTATGTGTCTTTTCTTACCATTGTAGACACTGTTCTTAGCAACGCCAATGGCTGCTTGAGAATCACAGTGAAGGGAGACAGGAGCACCCTGCCCCCCCCATAATGGAATATCAGACAAAAGGTTTCTCAACCACTCAGCTTCTTGCCCTGCCAACTCGAGTGCAATAAACTCAGACTCCATGGTTGAGCGTGCTATACAAGTCTGTTTCGAAGACTTCCACAGAAATAGCACCACCACCAAGAGTAAACACGTAACCACTAGTTGAACTAATCTCATCATTACCTGAAACCCAGTTTGCATCACAAAATCCTTCAAGTACAGCAGGAAATTTAGAGTAGTGCAAACATAGATCAACTGTTCCTTTCAGGTATCTAAGAAGACGATGAAGAGCATTCCAATGTTCATTACTAGGGTTATGAGTATACCGACTCAGTCGACTCACTGCATAGGCTATGTCAGGTCGAGTACAGTTCATGAGGTACATCAAACTACCTATGACTTTCGCGTATTCACTTTGAGAAACACTTTCTCCTAAATTCTTAGTCAAATGAATACTAGGGTCATAGGGTGTACTCACTGGAGCAACATCAAAGGAGTTAAAATTTTTAAGCACCTTTTCCACATAATGAGACTGACTAAGGGAGATGCGACCGGAGGTTTTCTTAAGTCTTACTCCTAAAATCACATCAGCTTCTCCCAAATCCTTCATCTCAAACTTCGATGCCAAGAAAAGTTTAGTATCATTGACCACCTTTAAATTGTTACCAAAGATCAACATGTCATCCACATAAAGACATATGATTACACAATCTGATCCTATTAGCTTTGAGTAAACGCAAGAGTCAGAGTTGTTGACAATGAAGCCATTTGACACAATAGTACTGTCAAATTTTTCATACCACTGTTTTGGTGCTTGTTTGAGACCATATAAGGACTTCCTCAACTTACACACTTTATCTTCTTGACCTTGCACCACGAAACCCTCAGGTTGAGACATATAAATCTCCTCCTCTAAGTCACCATTCAAGAAAGCAGTCTTAACATCCATCTGATGTATGACTAAGTCATGAATAGCAGCAAGAGCTAACAGGGTCCTAATGGTGGCTATCTTAGTCACAGGAGAATAAGTGTCAAAGTAATCTAGTCCTTTCCTTTGAGTGAAGCCCCTAATCACAAGTCTGGCTTTAAACCTCTCAATGGTCCCATCAGGTCTCAACTTCTTTTTAAAGATCCATTTGCTATATATGGTCTTTGATCCCTTAGGTAAGTAAGTTAACTCCCAAGTGGAGTTAGACACTATGGAATCTAGCTCGCTCTTAATGGCCTCTTTCCAAAAACTAGCATCCACAGATCTCATTGCTTCCTCAAAAGTCTTAGGGTCCTCTTCTATCATGAAAGCATAGACCAATTCATCACTTAACAAGTCAATACAAGAGCTCTCAGACAGAAAAGCAGTGACAAAATCAGAACCAAAGTCTTTTGCTACTCTAGGTCTTTTACTTCTCCTAGGTTCATCTGTAGCACCAGAACTACCAACATGCAAATCAACTGAAGTACTACTTAAAGTCAAATCAGCAGTAACATTACTAGTAGGTAAGGAAACGTCGTGCGTAGAACAAGTAGGTAAAACAACCGTAGGAGAAGAACAAGAAGGCATGGAAGCAACATCACCCTTTTTCAAGGGAAAAACATGTTCAAAGAACTCAGCGTCTCTGTACTCACAAATAGACCTATCACTCAAAGTCATGAACCTATAGGCAGCATGAGCATAACCAATAAATACTGCATCAAAGGTCTTAGGTCCAATGTTTGACCTTTTATAGTCAGGTAGCCCAACTTTAGCTAGACACCCCCACACTCTCAAGAAGCTTAAGTTTGGAGTAAACCCCTTCCATAATTCATAGGGAGTCTTATCTAACCTTTTGTGAGGTACTCTGTTAAGAACATGACAGGCTGAAAGGACTGCTTCCCCCACATTTCATCAGGCAGCCCAGAACTTACAAGCATAGCATTCATCATGTTTTTCAAAGACCTATTTTTCCGTTCAGCTATACCATTCTGTTGGGGTACATAAGGTGCACTAAGTTCATGAATAATACCCAATTTCTCACAATGGTCATTCAAAGAGAAGTTTTCAAACTCTCTACCTCTGTCAGATCTAACCCTCTTGATTTTCCTATCAAGTTGGTTTTCTACTTCGGCCTTATATTTGATGAAAGCTTCCCCTGCCTCACTTTTGGCTTTGAGAAGGTAAATCTTAGTGTACCTCGAAAAATCATCAACAAATGAAATATACCAGAATTTTCCTCCTCTACTTCTAGTGTTCTGGAAGTCAGCTAAGTCCGTATGAATCAACTCTAGAAGTTGTGTGGTCCTTTGAGTCACAGTTTTGCAAGGTTTCTTAGTGAATTTTGCTTCAACACAAACTGGACACTTAGAAAACTCAGTAGTCGACAGATTAGGAATTAAAGCTAAGGTCCTTAGTCTCTTAATGGAAGCAACATTCACATGCCCTAATCTACCATGCCACAAATTTAAAGACTCAACAATATAAGCAGAACCAGAAACAGTTTTATTAAAAACAGCAGAAATAGAAGAAGCAACATTCAGAATAAATAAACCTCCACTTAAATACCCCTTCCCAACAAATTCCCCACCACGAGTCATTACAACTTTGTCAGCCTCAAAAACAATTTTCAAACCAGCTTTGTTTAATAAGGCACCAGACACTAAGTTGCGACGCATAGTAGGAACATACAACACATTAGAAAGGGAGAGGGTTTTTCCAGAGGTAAGTTTAGAGTGACCTTTCCTCGTCCAAGTACTCCAGCAGTTGCAGCATTGCCCATGTAGACACACTCGCCTTCGAAGCATCCTGAAAATCATGGAGCAGCTCCTTGTTTGCACAGAAATGTCTTGAAGCCCCAGTGTCCAGAATCCAATCAGTACTGTTCTCGATCAGATTTGCTTCAACAACCACAGCAGCGACAATGTCGTTTGATTCAGCAAGGTTGGCCTGAGGTCCTTGTTTTTGCACAGAACCTTGGCGTTGAGGGCATTGGTAAGCCTTATGATCTGGCTTGCCACAGACATAACAGAGGACAGACTTCTTTTGAATCTTGCTATCCGGTTTGTTAAATTTGCCTTGCTTCTTTCCTTTGTTATTACCCTTTTTCCCTTTTCCCTTAAACTTATCAAAGCCTGATGGAGCAGCAGATTCCACCAGGTTAGCTTTAGTGGTATTAACAGAAACTGAATCTAGATTGTCCTTAAGGCGATTTGCCTCTTCAATCCTCATATGACTAATTAATTCCTGAAGAGACAGGAATTCTTTTCTGTGTTTCAGATTATTTCTAAAATCTCTCCAAGAAGGGGGAAATTCTTCTAGTAAAACATTAGCTTGAAATACTTCACAAATTTTCATGTCCTCATTAAGAACATCAGCACAGAGATTTTCGAACTCATGAACTTGATCCATGACTGGCTTATCATCAACCATACGGAAAGCCAGCCACTTGCCAACAACATATTTCTATTTTTCAGCATCATCAGCCCCATATTTTTTCTCAAGGGCCTCCCAAATCAGTTTTGAACTTTTATGAACCATAAACAAATCATACAGATTATTGATCATCAGATTAAGGAGGTGGAAACGGACAGTTTTATTATCTTTTACATATTTTTCAATTTCGTCCTCTTTCTTCTTAATTTCAGTAGCAGAAGGAGAAGAGGATGAGTCACCTGTAGTAGTAAGCGCAGTGGGACAGTCCTTGAAAAGGACGTAGTCAATGTCCAATTGCTCAAAGAACATCAGCAGTTTCGAAGACCAACGTTTGTAGTTGTTTCCGTCAAGAGATTCGAGCTTGGACAGATGAGACACAGATTTGCTTGAAAAATCAGCCATTGCAAATTAAAATAATTGCTTTCAAATTGTTAGAAACTGACTGTTTACAATGACTGAACAAAGACTAAATTCAAGGCTGTGTCGCGGTAGAAGACCACTGACTTGAAAGCAATTACGGCCCGACTATGGTGGTAATCGCAACTGGCCGGAAAGCTCCCCAAGGTTAACACAGCGACCTTTCTAAGTCACCACTAACAGAGAAAGATCTTGGAGACTCTTTATGCACGTACCCAGTGTTTAGAAGAGAGAAAGAAGAAGAGAAGAGAAGTGAATTTTGGATGCAAAACTGAGGTAGCAGTGGACTGATTTTATAGTAAAAGAATCAGGCCAAATAAAGAAGGTAATAAACAGAGGGAGGAAATCAAGGGCGACAATAAAGGCCATTAACACTGTAATAAAGGCCATTTAACACTGTAACGTTTCAGTTTTACATGTTACCGTTACACACAGTTGGGCTCGGGTCCAAAAAGATAAGCTCCAGCTCTCCCCAGAACCCAGAACCCAGGTCCAGCCCGGTCCGGGCGGCGCGCGTGTGTGATAGCAAGCCCAAACCCAAGTTTGATCTCCAACCACAAAAACCAACCAAGTACTCAACTCAATAAACATGAAGAGGAAGGAGTTAATAAACAAAGGCAAGCTCCCTTCCATAGGAGATGTGGGATGTTTGGAAAAAAACACAAGTAGGCTTTGAAAGCCTTAACTCCAACAGGACTAACCTTTAATTATATTTGTTGTCTTCTCTTGTGGAAACTTAATTTTATATTCGCAGATTTTTAACAGATATAGTTCATTTATAATTTGTTATATAAAATTTGGAAAACATTGAATTCTCGTACGAGGTTTGCACAGTCGATAAAATAAGTTTTTTTTCCTCAAATGTCATACTTATAAACACTCTTATAAAAAAGTATGCAGCAAACAATGACAAGCATGCTTTACTGCCAAATATGTTTAATATCATCATAGATACAATAAAGGATTAGCTTTATTTCATAATTTGTTTGACACCTATAAATAGATGTCTTTCTTCCACAAAAAGTAGTAAAAGTAGTAAAAGTAGATGTTTTACCACTTAGGATACGTTCTCCCTAGCCTATGCCATTCAGTTCAGTTCAGTCATGTTCTGAACAATACTTTTACCCTCATATTTCATCGTTCTTTTTACTTCAGTTATTTTCAGTGTAGTTTAATAGTGAGTAGAATTTAGTTCATTTATACAGATGAGAACATTGATCCTCTCAAAATAAATACTCACTCCCTCCCATATTAGTTGCAACACTTTCCATATATGGTTGTCCCATATTAATTGCAACACTTCTATGTTAGGCATGGACCTACCAATAATTTATTATATATCACCCAACTAATATACTCTACTCATTCATTGATCTATGTGAAAAACATTCAAATATTACTTCTTTACTCTATTAACTTCCTAAAAGTACCACATCACTTTCTATTACACCAACATTTACAATAAATTAATATAACCTACATTCTACTCTATTAACTTCTTAAAATTATGTGTACAAGCTATTGTTACGATTAATATGGGACGGAGGAGTACAAGAATGTAATTTAGGGCCCAACTTGCAATGTCAACGGGCCACTGTGAAAGTGTGGCAAACAAGGCCACCCTATCACTAGCAAAAGAACACCTGGCTCATGTACGATTTGCCACACAAACTTTTTGTTCACATGCTCTTAATTAATTTTATGCACCAATGGAAAGAAACAATCAATGGGTTCAAATTAAAAGTTAACCCATTCTGAAAATCAACAGCTGTTATTTTACACACACCCTAAAACTCCATTTTTCGATTCACCTTAATTTTTTCTGGATTAAATTTATTTTTATAGAACTAATCATTTTATTTACAAAATTGAACTTATTTTTATAAATTAAACTAAATTTATTTATACTTATTTATGTTTTTTTGTTCTTTTTTGGACTACTAATTGACAAAATTAAATTTATTTTTTAATTGAATTTACTTTTATAAATTTTATTATTTTAACGTAAAATAAGGGAGGTATGAGCACAATCGGCTACCCGATCATATTGCTCGGAATCGACCGAAAGAAATCTGTTGGACCGGGTACTCAGAAAATGGAATCGAACCAGAACAGGTTGGACCAATTCCTTAATTTATGAAATTGGAATCGGAACCGATCGGGACCGATTCCTTGACCAGGTACCCACTTTTGCAAAACTAATTGTTATTTGGTCGGTTTTAATATTGGGTACTCGCTACCTAGTTGCATTCAAAAGCTATATTTTTATTGTTTAGCTAAAAAGAAGCATCATATATAACGTAATTTGACACTTCCATTGACAAATTCGTCTTAAAAACCTTCAAGCCTTAAGCATACGTTATATAAGCGTTCATCGCACAAAAAATTTCGGACTTGAAACCAGTTGAACCGAGCACCCCGTGAATATCGAGTCTATAATCTCACTATCCAGAATTGAACCCACTTCTAACCGATTCCTAATATTTAAAGCCAGACCCAATTCCAATAGTTACGATTCCGGAATCACCGGTTCCATCCGAACACAATTCTGGGTCTGGAACCGGATACGCGACTTTATTTGCTAACCTCTAAAACAAGGCCTAATATTCGACTCTTCATTCCATTGATCAAAACAAAACCCCCAAAATTATTTGAACCAAAACAAAAACCCTAATAAATCCCTACTACTGTGTTCTGTGTCACCCCCTTTCTCTCTCCTCTTTCTGCAAATCTCAATCAATCTTTTCATTCTTCTTCTTTCGCAACTATCTTTGTGCTGAATACAATGATTGGGACTAAGCGTCGAAACGTTTCACTGAGTTCTAATGCTGATGATAATAACCCTGTAAGTTTAATTCACTCTTTTTTATAGTTATGAATTTCATTGTAGAATGTTAATAACTAGTTTAATTCATTCGGCAAGTCTGCCGGTATCTTTTTTTAACGTGTTGTTATTCGAGAAGGGACGACTAGGTTGATGCGAGATGTCTAGGGATATAATACTGTTTGATTCAGTAATCAGGTTTCAAATTGGTAATAGGGTTTTGTTTTTGGTATGAATGTAAGCGTTTGGAAGCTGGAATTAGTGTAATTGAAGTTGAATTTTAAGTGTTATGGTTTTTGATGTTAGTTAGTGTATGTAGTTATCTGGATGTTTGATTTAAACGGAACCCGTCGATTGAATTCGGAGTTTGAGCTGAGAAAGTTAGATAATTAGGTGTTACCTTTAACCTATTCAGTGTGTTGGCAATTGTTTTACTTAAGTAGTCGAATTCGAGGAACGTTTAGATCTGTTTTTGTAGAATGTTGATACTCGGAGCTGGCGTAGTTTCAATAAGGGCTCGTTGTTTTGTGTGGGTCAAGCTGGTCCAAGCGAACCGGATTTGGATGATAGATTAATTTGATACTTCCTCTGTTGTGATATGTTTGCAACATGGGGAGGGGCACATTAGCAGAGCATGTGAAGAGAAGTAGAAAAGTGAACCCGTGTGATGAGGAGAAAGATAGAGAGCGCTTTTGACTACATATGGTAATGTTGCAAAAATTCCAGAAAAGATAAGTGTTGAGACCTATGTTACTTCGACACCCTCATTTGCCTCAAAAATCGAGTGTTGTATCTCCGACACGACGCATGGATACTTCTTTTTTAACTAAAAACTTGACTTTTTTCTACAAGATAGCCGAGTCGGATACTTGGATACTCGTATTCGAGCAGACAATAATCCGTGTCTGAGTAAAATAGGTTGAGACTAATATGGAATTGAGGAAGTATATAGTTGCTTGACCTGTATATTTATTGAGTAATTCCTGTAGCTCATGGTTAAATTGAGATGGCATACACTAACGGAAGAGTTTGGAGTTTTATTACAAAGGTTCCGGTAGTTTGTTAATCCTTTCTGTTGTAGCTGAAGCACCATCAATTGTAAAGAGGTGTAGGGTAGGATAGACCTGGTTATTGGACAGGGTAGTCCAATGGCATAAGGGTCAGGGTCAATTTTATAGGATCTTTATTGGACAGGGCTTTATTAAGTAGGGTCCTTATTGGACAGGGTCATTATAGGGCCAACAAAGATACCCAATAATTTTGAAAAATAAAATATATTTTGCTAAAAAAATTACATGTATGGATTTGTATTCATATGTACTTACTATTGGCTATCTTTGTTTATTGTTTTTCTTATCCGTTTACCGGCCCGCCCAATATCGACCCGCTATCGGCCCATTACCCATTTTGGCCCGACCCGCTATCGACCCGCTAGTAGGCGACCTATTATGACCCGACCCGCTTTTGACCCGCACCGACCCGCCCCGACCCGCCCAATAACCAGGTCTGGGGTAGGATAAGGGAACCTATGCTAACACTTTCTTTCTTCATGCAGTTTCAAAGTAAAAAGGCTGTAGCAGAATCTCCTTTTGGCGGTCAAGCAACACCAATATCGCCATCACCTGAAGGGGAAGCATCAGCAACACCACCATTGGAGCGGCGTAAGGCTGCTCGACAACATGTGAGGGCTTTAAATACTGAATTCGCAAGGTCCATCTTCTTTCTAGTGGAGTTCTCGATTAATCTATGTATTAGTGTGTGTTAGCTTTCATGTTTTGAATTGTCTGTGATAACTGATCTGCAAAGAACTTAGTCTGATTAGTAATCAGTTGTGTCGCTTAATGATGTCAACAGTTGGGTGCAATCTCAGTTGCGGGATCATCCGGATGAACTTTGGGAAGATGGCGTGAGGGACTATCTGGCTCAGACTTCGGATATACTGGTATGATGTTGTGCCTTTTTAAATCTACCATTTGCCTAAAGCTTATGGTCTTTCTGGTTACCATTTGCTCTTATTTTCTGCTTGAGGAATTCATTTTTCTGTATATTCCTGTCACTCCTACATGATTGTTGCTCAGTCTTCTGCCTCTTTTCCGAGGCAAAGCACTAGTTTCCTCACTTCCCCTATTTGTTACAATCTCTGTTCAAATATCCTTGCAAAAACACTTGCACTTTTTAAACTTTATAATTTTGACCACATAATGTGGGATTTTCTAGATTCATCTCAATCTGTAGCTTTTAGATATCAAGTCTTTATAATTTTTGCTGATATAATTGAAGGTGTTAATGATCGTAGTAGAGCATGTGAAACTGTGAAATGTAAGTGGCGAGAATTAGGGAATGAAGGAAGTACTTCTCTTAAGTTACAATAGAGAGAGGGGTGGGGTGGGGTGGAGCCGTGGTTGAAAATCTCGATTGCGGCTGCTATTAAGCTTGTGGTAATTGTCGTGTCGCCGACAATGCCGATAGTTTGTGGCTATTGCAACCTTAAATCTCGGTGAGCTCAAAACCTTTATAATGTGGTCGTGATGTAGGTCCGCAGACAAGATTTACCACCATTGTTTGAGGTTGTACTTGACTAAGAAAAAGGGAGTTACAATGTAGTGCTAAGAGCATCATCACTCATGAGCCAAAAAACGCATCATCCCTTTCTCTCAACTACTTCCTCACTCGTCCGAAAATACTTTATCATATTGCATGATCAATTTGATCGAATGCATCGCACTGATGATCAGTCAATTACTCATGTATTGAGAATTAAAAAAATTCAAAAGTATATAAAAGTATCGTGAACTGGTTGTCGATTTATAGATCTCAAGAAAATATAACCATTGATATTTTTTTTAATATTTTGTAGATCTCCAGATATTTTCGTTTTAAGATTTAAATATTTTTTTGCTAAAAATATGACGCCATATGTCATTGTGTGATGGGCCTGTTTTTGTGCTTTTCTCATGAACTATTTGATCAACTTGTGATCTATTTCATGGTTGATCATGAGTGTAGGCTTTTTTTTTGGGCTCATGTCTCAAACTATTTTATGATCAAATAGTTGCTCTAAAGACCAAAAAATGAACGTCTCAATGTGGGAAATGCCCAAGCCCCAAAGAACACAAAAGCCTATGTTAAGAGCCCTGATTGTGGATGTTGATCATTCATACCTTGTGGCTTGAGGATTATAATAGATGGGGTAGTTGGGGCCTTGGGGGCCGAATTACCAAATTGGTGTTAAAATTAAATTCCGACGACGAATGTGTAAATCGAGAGCTGTGGCGTGCGTGGTGGCATCCTATGCACCACTTCCTTTGGCTGGAATGCTCTAAACTATGCATCTTATAGATTGTTTTTTGTTTTGATTTCTCCGCTTTGCTCTTACATTATTGCCTAGTTACCATTCTAGTTTAAAAAATTATGGGTCTACTAACTACTTAGTTTTGGAGTTCTCTAGTGGCCTCTGGCCTCCTATTAGTTTTGACTTCTTTTCTTTGATTTGTCAATTGGCTGGGAAAGCTTCAAAGATCGAGCTGCGCACTTTTCATTTTATTTCATGCCATTGGCTTCAAGCTATGACTATGAGTACCTACTCCTTTTTTATAAAAATGTGAAAAGCAGCAATTTTCATGGCAAAAGTTTTGCTTTTTCACCCTATTTTCCTTTGTTCTTCCTATAGTTACTAGCCTGCTGTTTTATGTTTGACGAAGATACTACTTTGTGAATTTAATTTTTTAAGTAAATTAACTGAATAAATCAAATGCAACTTATTGTGGTTGCCCTTTTTAGTTGTATATAATTATTCAAGGAAAGTAAGGCGGAAAAGCATTCTATCATTTTAGGATTTTTAAATTTACATGTGCTCTCTTCCGGAGTTTTGACCTTCGTGATTGTTCTTGGTCTTGGTTTTTTTTTTTTACTGTTTGGTCTTCTGCATTCAATAAGTCCTATTTATAGTGTAATTCCCGTAGTCAATAACAACAAATTCAATTACTCGTCTTAAACAGGGAAAATTTACTGATGTTGTCAACTGGCTAAAAGCAAATACCGGTAGTGAAAGTAAAATGTCTATTTTTGGAACCCAGAGCGCTGAGAAGAAAAATTCACCACAAACAAACAGCAAGGAACTAAAATCTCTCTCAGGAACTTTTACATTTGGTACGTCTAGTGCCAATGCAGGCCCCATACCTTCATTGAGCTCTGGTGCTTTCAGCACCCAAGCCTCAGTTCTTAGCTCAGCTGCCAGTTCAGCACCTTCGTGGAGCTTTGGATTATCTGCCAGTACTCAAGCTCTCTCACAAAGTACGAGCACTGCTCCTGGAAGTTCTTGGAGCGCTGAAGCGTCCTTTGATATTAAATCAGTATCTCCAGTCAAAACAGCTAGCTTTTCCAGTTCACCTAGTTTTGGAGTATCATCCAACAATCAAGCAGCCTCATTGACACCTACTCCTAGCTTTATGAGTTCTACAAGTTCCGGAACATTCTCCAACAGTCAAATGCCATCATTTGGTGCCTGGAATGCTGGAAGTTCCGCCAACAGTCACTCAGCTTTTACATCAGGTAGGGTTTTTGTGCGTGACATCAAAGATGTTAATATCTATCAGAAGATAATACTGTAGCATTTAGTTCCCCCAGAAGGTCCTGGAGAATTTTGCTAATGAAAGGGTCTGGTGACTCATTACTTGCGCAAATTATTGTTCTTTATGCTGATACTTGATAATTGTTCTTTCTTTTCTACTTTCAGGGAATCAAAAACCTGCAGCTCTAAATGACATTGCTAAAGAGGGTGCTGAAGGTATGATATGCAACTTGTTTTCCGTATGACATAAAATAGTATTATGGAGGACACGAATGAGATGGGAAGTTTAGTGGAATATACACTGCATCCCCTCGTCTTTATTTGTGCTTAAGCTAGGGGGAGAAAGGGAAAAGTTATGATTTGAACCCTCTTTTTAATTTTTGAATGGATATCTCATATACCTTTGTATGGAAAAGCTAGTTGTTCCTCAACAAGATCTCTTGTGGGATATGGTAGAAGTTCCATCTATTTCCAACCTCCTCCCCCCCCTCTCTCTCTCTATCTATATATATAGATCAAATAAAAAGATTCTTAAAATGAGAAGGGTGAGAAGTATTTTTTTTATGTATGTTTTTTGAAGTGAATGTGCATGTTTTTTGAACTAAATGTGCAACCTTTTTATCATGTGCGTTTTTTTTGAACTAAATGTGCATCTTATCGTTTAAGAGCATATACTCACAGGTCGAAAAGTGGAATATGCATATCCAATTCAAAAAATATGCACATACAGCTCAAAAAATATGTACATCAACCCTTCTCACCCTTCTCATTTTAAGAATCTTCTCACCGGATCCCAACTATATATATATAGCCTTCAGTTCACGTGAGAACCACCCTTATGGTGCAAACTCACCCTTATGGTGAGAACTGCAAACATCGGCCATCGGATCAACAAATGGACGGTGCACGCGAAGCTGGGCAAAACCGCTACTTGGAGTAGCGGTTTTACTATCACTACTCCAAGTAGCGACTTTGCTCAGTAAAACCGCTACTCGTGATCTGACGCTTGTCCTTTGGTTCGCACGATTCTCACCTAAAGGCAGTTCTCATGGGAACTCGTAGGGGTGTAAACAAGCCGAGCCGAGCTCGAGCTCGACCAAGCTCGGCTCGGCTCGTTGGCAACTTGACCGAGCTCGAGCTCGGCTCGAAGCTCGACGATCTTGCTAAGTTAAGGCTCGAGCTCGGCTCAGTTGCAAAAATTCGAGCTCGAGCTCGGCTCGGGCTCGGCTCGATTATCTTTCCCCCGTTATTGGTTAACATTCTTGCAAAAAAAATATTAAAAATTAAGCCATAATTCAACAGAGATACATTGAATGTAAATAAGGTCCTTCATGTCACTTAATTTTCAACACCCGATAATTTTAATCATTTATTTAAAGTTCAAATTTTAGGAATAACGACTTATATTTTAAGTAAAAGAGCCGAGCCGAGCTTAAACGAGCCGAGCCTTGTTGGGCTCGAGCTCGAGCTCGGATAGCTAAGGCTCGGCTCGAGCTCGGCTCGGGCTCAAAATTGACCGAGCTCGAGCCGAGCTTTGACCGAGCCGATCTCGAGGGCTCTACGAGCCGGCTCAGCTCAGTTACACCCCTAGGAACTCGACCCTATGAAGTTATGGATAGTGGTTAGGTTGGAAAAATGGTAAGACCGTAAGAGTGCGGCAAAATAGGAAAATGGGGATGAGAAAGCAAACAACTTCTAAGAGTTTTGAAGTTTGATTAATGTACTGGAGCCTGGTAGCTCACATAGTAATTAGTAAATGCTTCAGCGGTTCAGCCCATGCCAGCGATCATCCTCCCACGCCAGCCAACTCACGGCAGACTCGCATCCTCGGACGACCAAAACCCCAATCCGTAGGTGTCTTGCACACTCTCAATTGCAGATCTAGGGTTGTTGATCTAGACCGTAGATCTAAACTTACCCTTGTATTTTCTATCCCAAAGGTCAAGTTGTTTGCGATATTGGGAACAGGGAAAGAGCAAACTCGGACCATGAGAATTGACGACTTGTGTCTCTATTGTCGGCAATCTATGTTTCATTTGCTGTGTGAGACTGTGACTTGCAGAACATTGTCTTACTGTTCTGTGAAAAAATTTAATTTTAGTTGATGATGGTCTGTAAGGCGAGATTACGAAAAAGTAGGTTCTGCTTCGAAGTGGATTTTAACAATCTCATCCTTGGGTTTACAGCGTGGTCTTGGAACCTCACCATGCATTAGTAACGATTAGGCGTTCCCGTGGACCCGTGGTGCTAGTTTGGCGCTTCAAATTTCGACGTTACGTATAATCTAACTCCTGGGAATCTATTTTCCCTTTGTTGCTGCATGTTTGGTCACTTTGGTGTAATAATGACTTCTTGACGAATGGGTCGCTATATGTTCCCGCTGCACGCATTCTCCACAGTTACTAAGTTTCCATTCCGGAATTGATGTCGTTACATCTTTCCTCTTCTGTGTACTTCTGTGGAATGTCCGCTTATTCTGCTATATCTATGACTATGACAGTATATTACGTCGAATGTGAACTTTTCATTTGTACCTGCAGCATACATCTTGACCTTTCTAGACACGACGGAAGGACAAATCATTTCTGAATTTCTGGTTTATCTGATTTTTATGTTGTGAAAGTTTGAGGATCTTATTGTTTATTGAGGTATGCATGTACATCTTTCCAGCTGTTGCTTAGTTTATATGGATCTGCAGATAATGAACCTGAGCAGCCTAGCAGCCCATCTGTGAAAACTTCTGAAGAAAAGGGTGTTGCTGTGGGGCATGAAACCAAGTGCAAGCTTTATGTTAAGGTACTGTCTGAAAGAAATGCTTGTCTAGTAATTCTCCTCTATCCAATGTATCATTATATAACATCATTCCTTGAGGCTTGAGAAGGGTTTTTTAGTGTTGCACATTTCCAAACTAGCAATAATGCTTCCTCAATCCTCCATTTTCTTCCAGTTTTATCATCTCCTTCTGGCACATATCTTAAGAAACCTTGTTTAGTTGTTAATAGTTTCAAACTCATTTGAATGCAATAGATGAGAAAGGGATATGTGAAAATGAGGGTAGGTAAGTGGGGTTTAGTTGGTGAGTAATGACTTTATATATTTGCCAAAACGGAACTAAATGAACTTCTAACAGTGTGTTTGGTAGGGGGATTCGGATGGAAAAGAAAGGAAGAGAAAGGAAAAAAGACAGTTCCTATGTTTGGTATAAATAAATAAGAGGGATTTGATTGGAAAGGAGAGGAAGTGGAAAGAAAAGAATATTGTCAAATCCTTCCTTTCCTTTCCTGCCAAAATTGGAGGAATTTGGAAGGAAAGAAAGCTAATAGGATTTTTGCCCTTTTTTGCCTCTTTCTTTCCGTTCCTTTTCTTTACTAATGACTAACCAAACATGTGATTCCTCACAAATCCCCCAAAAATATTAAATACCGGAAACTACAATTACTTTTTTTTCTCTTCTTTTTCTTTCTTTTCTTTTCCTTTCCTTTCCTTTACTAAAACAAATATCAAACAAGCTGTCAGAGATCAGAGGATGAATATGGTACATGTGAAATTGGTACTTGCTTGTCACATTGTCTACAGAATTACTGCTAGTCTGCTAATACGCGTTCATGCATCTTGCCAGTATTACATTACCTTTTGTGTTGTTATACCGATTCTTGAATTGCTTTAGTAACAATGTTTCATCACCTGGATTTAGGACCAGATTTTATGTCTCAGGATAGGTTAAGCGGCATAATACCGAATGGAGACTTTAGTTATGCTTTTGCTTTTATGGTGTTGGTCCATTTTGCTAGATGCCTTTGTATTAAGAGTTGCTTCTTTCTCCATTGATCAGTCAACTGATCGAGCTGATAATGAGCCATGGAAGGATAAAGGTGCAGGCAAACTTTTCATCAAATGTGAGGCAGGTGCTAGCAAGGGTACCAAAGAATCTAAGCCCAGGATAGTTGTTCGTAATAATGTATGTTTCTAATATTTGACTTCTTAATGCAACTCATGTAGTATGTTTGATAGGTTACTCTTTTCATGTGTTTCAGGATAAGTTGTACACGTATTTACTTCGACCTTTCTGACTACTGATGTTGTGTGTCTGTTTTTATATTGGTGAATATAGGTTGGAAGGATAATGCTTAATGCTTCACTCTACGCAGGCGTGCCCACAACTTTGCAGAAAAATGCTGTTATGACCATACTCCATACTTCGGTATTGCTCTGCAATATTTCATCTTCTGTACGTTTTTTTCCTTGTGTTATTGCTGTTTGTTGCATTGCTGCTTAGGCGTCGCTCTAAATAGAGTAAGAGTGATATTGGTCCTGTATGGCAATTAGCAGATATTTGATGGTGGTTAGCTGATTGCACTAGCTCATAGACGATTGTATTAGCGGGTTTCACTAGCAGGTTATATTAGATGTTTGTATAAAAGTGTTTGGCAAATATGTGGTAGCTGATTGATACTTGATTGTGTTACAAGACCAATAAGGACATCGACACAAATTATTGTTGTGATTTTTTTTCTTGGCAAGCATATTACTCTGTGGCAACTTTTGGGCATATTTGTCACTTCACTTCAACACGCCCAATCCTCTGTTGCCTAATAGCCCCCTTCACCAAACATCAGTCCAACTTTTAAATGGGTCAATACCTCTGATTTAATAAACCGGGCCATAACTAACTGTAGCTACTCTCCCCTTTTCTAAATTATATATTTCATGCCACATTGCAGATGTTGCTTTATGGTTATGTAGAAAGAATTGAACTGTAGTTTGTGCTTAGTTGGAAATGAACCTTGAATTGACTCCTCCTGAATGCAGGATGATAGTGGAGGAAATGACAAAGCAGTTGCACGTACTTTTCTAATAAGAGTAAAGAATGAGGAGGAAAGAAATAAGCTGGCAGACGCAATACGTGAACATGCACCACCTGCTTAAACAACCGAATAGCTCATGTTGATGATTGTTTCTTAGTTCTTCGGGTGACTCGGGTTAGATTCATTTCTTCCCGGTGATGTTATCTGTTTTCTGCTGCGATTTTGGAAAGGTGAGCCTGCAGGAAAATGAGTACAAACGAACCCCGTTGTTCCGAAATGGGGGTTAAAATATCCTCCAATGGTATAGGAGTTGATACACAGTAGCGAGCCGAGAGGCATGTATCTTAAACAAAAGTGAAAGGTAAGATTATTTCTCCTCTGCTCTTCTCATTGGTGATTGTGTGATACAACTATGTCAAAATGCTTCACATTCTGATTTAGGCTACATATCTGTAACTCAAAGGCGGTGTTCAGCTCATGTGCAAAGTAATTATATTTGTCTTTCCGTAGCTTATTTTCTGTTAAGAGTACTATTTTTCATATTCGATCAATCTTATTGTTCTTGTTCTTTATCCAAGAATGGTTGCTAGTATATACTCCCTCCCTGTCTCCGGAATTAGTTTCCAACTTGTTACATGACGCAAATATACAAAAAGAGACTATCAAAAGCTAGCTTGTAGCTAGCACATTAGAAATTCAAACAAATATATACTGATATTCTATGAATACTTGCAACAGCTCTGAGGAGTATCATATTCTTTGATTTATTATCTCAAATATATCAATGGTGAATCAACCTTTTAATCTACTTGGGCGTTTGTTGGGCTGCTGATACTGATAGGGCTTGCAGGCTCTCACTCTCATAACATCGCGGCACTAAAATTGAGAAATTACAACTTCATTGCTCGATGGAACTCTAAAAATTGGCTAGGAAGTTAGACATTAAATGAAATGTTGCTATCGATTTTGAACTTGGTGCAGGTTGTAATTATCACTCACCCCTTTTCTTCCTCCATTCCCCTTTCTTCCATATCTCTTCTCCCTTTTCTCTCTATATAGGTAAATGATTTGTACAATTGTATCTTTCCTTTGAAAATGTTTTTCCATGAAATTATATTGCATTTGAAAATATTTTTTGCCCAACCAAATAAAGCTCGCACACATACTTTGGACATTGCAACAATTCTGTCTACCGTGCCTTTAATTATACTCCCTCTGTTCCACAATGTTCTTCCCACTTTATTATTTTATACCTCACATATTCAAGAAGTGGAAAGAACATTGTAGGACGGAGGGAGTACAATTTTCTTATCAGCCTCTCTTTGGAGGAAGACAAAATTGATAGGATATGTTTTCTACAACAAATTTTATATACAACACGTGTTATTGATAAGCACAATGAAAATCACTGAAAATGTATAGAAGTTACTCATAAGCATTATTAAGATTATTTGGATGCTAATATGAGTTATCGAAAAGAATGAATATTAATTGCAAAACAATACCAAATTTGGGTGGAAGATCTTTTTTCTCCTATTATACGAGTCTATTTTTTTTTCATATTTGCATAGTATCCTTAATACGTGTATCAAGGTAATGTGGTGGACCTTTGACCAGATCTCAACTAGTATAGTTTCTTCATTTGGTGATTTGATCCCATTACCTTGAAGTCATAAAATCAAACCCTTAATGCCTTAACCACTAGACCAAGTTAAGCTCAGTATATCAATAGTAGATATTGCAGTAGATAAAACGAGGAGAGTATATCATCGTAAAGTACTCCTTTCACATATAACAAGGTTGGTTCCATAATTATGCAAAAGTCGATAAAAGTCATGTGCTTATATTGGGCCATGGTGAACAATTTTCAGATTATTAAAGGGTTCACCCAATACAAAGTAGTAAGGTTACTGTCTAAAGATTTGTTTGGATAAAGAAACAAAGCAAACCATATTGATACCACTTTCACTTTTCCCATACTTTTTCTTTCTTTCATATATCCAATAATTGGGATATTATCATATAAATAAAGATGAAAGTCAAGATCATGTACATGAATGGAAATTATCCAAACAAGAAAAAGGGATTTATGTCTCTCATCATCAATGATTGTAAGTTTAACACAAAATAAGGAAAAAGAAAAGGGAAGGAAAAAAGCCTAAAAACGAACACATGAGGGCGAGATAGCATAGTGGCGTGTAGCCCCCACTTTGTTATCAACTAGCCTATGTTCATGTTATTTTACTTGCACACTTTCGGCGTGCCGTAACCTTAAGCCTAATTCTATTATAAACACACAAATGACAAATTGAAAGAAACACCATATGTTCTTTTTGGCAACGGAAAATAAGATAAATACCTACGGTGAGCTGAGGGGGAACGGCGTAAGTGAGCGAATGTGTGCAAGTCCGATCAAACATGAATATTTTATGGGGTTGTGTCCTCTACTCTTTTGACGATGTATACTTACTCTTAGTTACATGGCAACTCTTTTCATTAATTCGCTCTTGGAATAGATACTAGATTAATATTGGCTGGTAGTCTTGAGGTTTCGAAGGTTGTAGGGTAAAAAGAAAATAAGAGGACTCCATACTAAACTCAAAGTATGTGTTTTTACAAATAAAATTGCTAATAAGATATTACCTTTTTTTTTAAAGAGTTGTTTTGATGAATTGAGAATTCAGTTATCCAAAAGGATCACACAATTTGTCATTGAAATTAGAAAATAACTTTTTCAAGCATTTTTAGAAGCAAAATCTTTGATATAGTGATTAGTCTGTTTACATCAATGTATTCTTTATCTTTCTCAATGCATAATTTTGCCAAAGCATTCAATCTCTCCTATGACGTAAATAATCTTAAACAAGCCTTCAATGATTTCAAGTTAGAGAAGTTGATGCTTCTGTCACATCACTCATTTACGTATTCTATGTAGGATGGGGATCATTCAGCTCCTTTCGAATCGTATAATCCTATAATCTTAAATCGGAATAATAATGGTAATAATTACTCATTTACAATTTCTAATGGATCACTGTAATATTCAATTTCATATTAATGAAAATTATGTATTCTTTCTGAAATAGAGGAAGAACAATATTTGCACCAGATCTTTTTCAGCACTATGCTCTATAAAGTTTGGCGATTATTCATCCAATTTCAGCATGAAATTGCTACAAATAGGAAAATGCTTCTTTAACTTTAATATATGTTTGTTCGTTGACTCTTATCTTTGAAGCTCTTCTCCTTTGAAAATGATAATTAGAAATGCTAGCCATCCACTTATACAAATTTCTTTTTATATACCCATTGTAATGCACTTTGGGAGGGAATGAAGTGGACACAACACTAGCTAAAATGAACATATACAAAAGTATCAGGTTCGTAGCTTAGCATGTAACAACTTTTATCTAGAATCTTGAATTCTAAATATGACAAAAAGAAGAGGTTTCAAGAATTATCTAGTTATACCTCTATAGTATCATATTCTTGTGTTCTGATTAGGACTTTTTTAGGACAATAAGTTAAAATAAGATTAGATAATCTTCTTAAGCTCACATAAAGTCCAAATTCATGAAATTAAATCATTGTAACATAATTTATAAAGGAAAATTTGAGAGAAACAACCTTTTAAACTTTTTTGGCATTTTACAACCTCAAACAATTTTTTATGCGAGATAAGACTTCAAGGTCATTGTTGGGCAATGATTTTGGTTTTCGAGCGTTGATCAAGGCAATTTCTATGTATAATCCTTGCACCTAAAGGTGTTCAATGCTTGACCAACGCTCCCGATTAAAATTTAACGTCGGAAAAAAGGCTTAAATTTTGATCACGCAAATAAATTTTGTTTAAGGTTATAAAATGCCAAAAAAAAAAAGTTAAAAGGTTGTCTCTCGCAAATTTTCCATTTATAAAAGATAATTTTATGATAATTTTAAAATAAGTTAAGATAAGTATGAATATGAATATGTTCCAGTGAGTTATAAACTTCTAGTGACCTTAATGGCAGGCTGTTATAAATGGTGGTAACAGTAATGAGTTTTTGTGTAATTTTCTAAGAGATCGAATTTTTTTTACAATGTTCATGGTAATGAGAGAAGACCTCCGATCCACTCATGTGTCTTTGTTCATAATAATGCATTACAACCTTTTACCACTTTAGAATCGGTATGGAGGGGGAATGAGAACTTGTGAAGAAAAAAGATAAAGTGTTCGGGGGTGAGGTTTTACTATCATTCTTATTAGTAAGGTATTTTTTGTATGTTATTTGTTTTGGCTGTCAAAGCTGCCGTTTAGTATTGTCTATCATACGGTCCGTAAAAATAAGTTTAGCTAAAGTACAAATAAGTCATAAGCGATTAAATAAAACACATTTGAAAGAACAACAAGTAAAAAAAAAATCTCAAAAGGTAAATAATAATGATGACGATAATCATAATTATAATAATTATTATTACTATTAATTATTAGTAATAATACAACAACACAAATCATGATGATAATAAGAAATATGGCCCTATTGGCTTCACCTGAGTTGTACTTATTAAAGCTATTTTTTACTGATTGCAACTGATAAATACTTCATCCACCTATTAATTAAGAACTGACTATGACTAAAGGCTATTCTATTTGTTATATGAAGTTGTTGATGTTTACATAAAAAATTTCTTTTTACTGAACAGAATTTAAGTGTAGCCTTTAACATATTAAAACTAATTTTTTAGTGAATATAAATAATTTTAAGCTGAAGATAATAGGGTAAAAATCGCTTAATAATGATTATATAGTATAGGCATATTTTAATGTTTAGTCCTTATTTTTTTGACGAACAATTTATTCATTATTCATAATAATCATATATATACTTATATTATTATCAATGTTCATTAATTGATATCAAGATAATAGTTTTAATAGGTTAAAAACAGTTATAATCAAATTCAATTAAGTTGAACATTCTCGAGAGTTTGTTAAGGCCTATAATTTACTATTTGCTAGTTGTCTATTGTTAGAACAAATGCACAATTAACAACAAATTAGGGAAGTAGAGACTCAAGGCAACCATCAATTCCCCCAACAAAAAATAAGGGGAGGGAGGAATGAGAATATGAGGTGATAGAGGGCGACATTCCTTGTTTACAAGATTCAATGCCAATAAATATATGGCTAATCACATGATTATAAATAAAATTACATTAGATTAGGCTAATTTTAAAATCAAAATTGGTGTTGACATTGAGATTATCATATACAAACCCCTATGTATTCCACCTTGAATCTAGATATATAACTTTGATTATTGTTAGAATGCACAAGAAATATGCACCAATTGATTTTTTAATTAAGAAATATTAGATCACAAGTAGGTGGTAACTAGTTTGAAACTAATAATATTGCCCTATTCCCTATAAGATGAATCTTTCAGGATATCTAGGATGAGACATGACAATAAGCTTTATATCTAGGGATGGTAAAGGCCAAAGTTGCTGAAAATTTATGCTATTACTCTTACAAGATTTGGTACTCTTTATGTCCTTTGAGTCTTTTGACATGTGAATTGTGATGCCCTCTATTTCTTGGGGGAATAGGAAGATTAAACTATGGAGTACTCGATAAATAAGATTACAAGTTAGCTATTGATTTGAAATACTAAAGACAAGATTTTAATGGATTAGTAGTATTTAGTAATATAGAGTACTCCTCCTTAATACAAAGGTCATGTAGTATTAATATAAAGGTAGGTTTTAATACTCCCTTTGTTTTTTGAAGTATTATGTTGTACCCATTTATTATTTACATCCTTTTTTAAGTTCTACCCACTGTAAACTTTTTTCATCTATTTTCCGACATTACCCCACTTGGTAGACCCACATGACAACAATTAATCATACTTTCTTCTACTTTATTCCTTAATTATTTCTCTGTCATCAAACGAAATCTGATAAGAGCTCATGGATTCTCTCTTATACGCTTCTTACTCTGGTATTTGAATATAAAATAATTGAGTAAATCATGAGAAAATGATGTAGTATTACTATTGAAAGCCCATTTAAGATTGTAGTTGTTTTTCCTGGTGCTTGTGTGATTACGGGTTATATCTTGTATCCATGATTTCAAATCTCATTACTCTTATATTCAAAAGTCATAGGTTAGAATTGAGTCCATTAGTATAAAATCACAATATATGACTTGTATAACTAAAGTTATAGTTATTTATATAATGTAACATTCGAATAATTTTAGCTGAGAACATCTCAGTAACTGGATTTATCGAGAGCATCTCTAGTAAATGGATTTATTGAACAAAATAACAAGGACGACTGAAGATGACGAAGAAATGCGACGTCAAGGTGAAATTTGAATGGAGTTTCAACTAGGGATGTTAAAGAGTCGAATCGAGATTGGGTGGGGTTCAACTCCATTTCGTATGTGGTCCGGCTCGGCTCAAGCTCAAAGTTCGTCTAAGTGTATTTACTACTTGAGCTAAAATCTACTAAATAGTAATGTTTATTCCAGCACGAGTGTATTTCCTATACAACGGACGTACTACGAGCATGGTCTATCTAAGGCTATTTATTGCTCATTTGGAGCTTTTATAATTATATGGATTTTACTTGAATCTTTCAAACAAATAATGAGTAAGAAAATAACATTGAGTGTACTATATACTTTCTCCGTTTCGCAATACTCGCAAATTAGTATAGTAACCACTATTCATCTACTAATCTTTTGTTATATTTTTTTCACAAGTTTATAAGAAGAATTATAGTCAAGTGGGGTCTTATTTGATTCGTCCTAATGCATGCTATCATAATATCAACTATTTATAATTTTTACTTATCAATAATTAGAGATATTAACGTTCAAAATATTGTATTAGATAGTATGCAAACAAGAAACATTGCGAGCATGGCGAAACGGAAGAAGTATATTTTTCATACGCTCGAATTTATGAAAAAAATTGTACTCCTAATACATGTATTTTATCCATTGAGCAGATAGAAAATCTTCTCGTTTTCATGTATCTTGATGAGTACCATATTTTTTTTTCCAGCTCTCTTAAAAGAAAATCTACCCCACTCGTCAGTTCGTCACAATTGCTTCTCTCATAGAGATCCCTATCATGGAAGTGGTAGAAACTTTATGTATTTAAGAGAGTTTGTCTAGTTTGTGATACTTGCAGCATTTTCTCTTTTTGCTATTTCCCTTTTTCTTGGTTTATGATTTTTTTATTTTTTTTTACAACGTTGGCTTATAGTTCGGCAGGTCAAACTTTATCAACTAAGTTAGTTGGCGTACGATATACTTTCCGGCTCCCCCTCTCTTAAGTCTCACCTCATCACATAACTCATCAAGTACCATTGCGTTTGTATTAGAAAAAAAGTAAAATTTGTACGCAATAAAGTATTGTAAGGAAAATCTTAAAAAATAAAATACACAAAAAAATTAAAACCTATAAAAGTTTATAGTTTTAACTAAAAATATGTAGTCAAACTGTCCAACAAATTAAGGACGAGTGGTATAGGATGACGTGATTAACGTCCATGGTTGGCTACCATCTCAGTATTAGCCCTATTAGGTCCTTAGCTTGGCACCAAAGAAGATCCCTAATTAATGTTCCCAAATTAAAATGGCATCGAGTTTGGTACAGTTCTGATTTCAGCTCGTTCAATAAATTCAGCTATGCAAAAATACAACTACTATGCTCTTTAACGACTACCCTTTAACAATATTAAAGCTTAGGAGTCAAGACTTTCCAATTTCCACTAACCCTTATAATCACTCCCTACGTGCTTTTAATTTTATCAAATTTCATAAATATTCCTTATACTTCCTCCGTTTTTTTATACTCGCATCATTGAAGTGAGGCACAAGAATTAAGGAGAGGAGAGAGATAGAGAGAGTGGAAAAAGGGACTCATGTGATTGGAGAGAGGTAGAGAGAAAGTATTGCTATAAAAGGAAATGATGCAAGTAATTTGCAACTTCCAAAAGTGGGAAATGATGCAAGTAAAAAAAACGGAGGAAGTATAATAGAGTAATATCAATATTGGAGATCATTTAAAACAAAATTACATTTTTAATTTTTTATGATGTCTTTGATCAACAAGTGTATATATACTACTTCCGTATCGCAAAGATTGCAACGATTTGATACTTTCTACTCACACTTTATGTCAAATCGTTGCAATCTTTACGATACGGAGGAAATATATTTTTTTAGATAGTTTAGGATACACCCTTGAAAGAAGGGTCACATAACATTTTTTTGTATCTTATTAAAAATAAATAGAGGAATACCAATGAAACTTATATTTTATAAGAAATATTGAATGTTGTTTGATTAACTTCAAAAAAACAAGAAGGTTGTTTAGTTGAATGTAGGATAATGTAGAAATTTTATGGGATGATCTATTTATATACGAGGGTTGGGTATGTGAAATATTACTCTATTTATATGAAGTGAAATTTTTAAGTATTGTATGTAATACATTCAGTTTCACTATATCCTAATCTTTCCACAAATTATACTACCTCTGCTCTATATATACTTCATATTGTAATATAGAAAGTTTTATGTCTCCCAATGTACTACTTTAAATGTTAATATATTTGATTTTATTTAAGTAAAAATTATAAAAAGTTGATATTAATTATAATTAAGCATATATCGAAATGAATCTAATAAGATCTTATATGACTATGACTATCCTTATGTATAAATCACAAAAGAAGGTCACAAAAGAGTGTATAAATAGTGTAAAATGTCAAATGCTGTAATAACTATGGAACGGAGGTAGTATATTTTTGATTTTTTTTTATGTTGCTCAAACAAGCACTTAGTCTTGCAGGTGATATTCAAGAGTTGAAACTGAAACTCATCTATCTCATTGCCCTTTTACATGTCGGTCATGACTTGCAAGACGAGCTAGACTTGATCGGCTCGAATTTGTCTAATTGTAAATTGTGGTAATGGCTTATGCCCTCTCATGGTATTGGATTTTTGTCCTCAACTGTTAGTTTCTCCTTCATAAATTTCTATCACAACTTAATAGTCGATACCACCTTCCATAAAAAGGTAGTAATGAATGAGAATGGAAATTTTAGATTAAAAAAAAGTATTCTGGATGGACAAGCATTATTGGGGACAATGGGATACCAATTTCCTTATGAATCTACTAAACACAACAAAAGGTATATATTGAGATCATGCGATGGAAGTTAATCTTATATTAAGTTATTATTATTATTATTATCACTTCTAAAAGGGAATATGTTAAGATTAGAAACATAACACGTTGAATTGGAACAAACATCTATTTTGAGATGGAAGAAGTACGAAGCAAATGAGTAATAGTAGCATGTATATAAAGTATAAAAGTAAGACGATGGTATGTTATTGCTTGTTGGTACCTCTTGTCTTCACCTTTTTCTTCTCTTCTTCCCCTTCCCTATTTTTTTTTCTTGTTTTATTTGGGTAAGGAGTACAAAGAAAATGGCAGCGTGGATAGGTCAAGGTGGTTGTCTGCTTGTGGCAGTGGACTTGCATTTATGGCCTTGCTCAGATGTTTCATTGGCTTGAAGCCTTGAAGAGTTGAAGCTTATATCATTAATGGTAGATGATGCAATTTTTATCATTTTACTATATTTGCTTGTGAAACTTGTTGTATACTGTACTATATAAAGTGGCGGATATAGAAAAATTATTTAGTAGAATCACACAGTAATTATTAAATTTTATCGGGTTTAAATGGTCAATTTTCTAAAACGCTTTTTAAAAAAATCAAATTTAAAACAAAATATCACAATATTACCAATTCAAGTGGGGTTGAGTAACCCCGCTTCCTGTAGAGTGAATCTGCCATCGACTGACTGACTGTATATAACTATTGGAGAAATGTGTCCATTCCTATTCTCTTCTCTTAGCAAAGAAAATTTGACATTATTAATTTCGAATAGATTATATCTACTCTCTTTTTA
The DNA here is from genome assembly GCA_947645195.1 of Patellifolia procumbens. Taxonomy (NCBI): domain Eukaryota; kingdom Viridiplantae; phylum Streptophyta; class Magnoliopsida; order Caryophyllales; family Amaranthaceae; genus Patellifolia; species Patellifolia procumbens. The sequence goes on along the minus strand of CANSGD010001373.1, from coordinate 1,682,417 downwards.
ATAACAATTTCATGTATAAATTAACCCATAACAATTTTAACTTTAGAATTGTCGTATGGATTTTTTTGCGAAAAATCATTTTTAAAATTTTTTATTTTACGTAAGCCACATTTGAAATTTAATTTAGAGAAAAAAACATTATAAGACACCTCTTTTTTTTTGCAAAACATCACTTTTTTTGTTTATAGTTTGTCGCAATAAACATATCTTCCATCTATTTAATTATTCTAAAGCACTTTACTGTACAAAATTCCCACCGTACCTCTTTTTTCGCAATTTTTTCTGATTGGTTACAAAAAAATCCGTAGTTTTGTTATCTATCTCTTGCAAAATGTTTTTCTTTGTTGAATGAGAGGGTCAAGCCCGGTAACAAAAAGTGTTTATTGAGATGAAACCGGAAACCAAGCAAGAGTAAATGTGTAAATTAGATGTTTATCTAGTAGCACATACATCTTATGTGGTTATTTGCATGTTCAAATTGACTTTTATAGTTGGATTTGGCTAAAATTAGGGGTGTTCATAAATATCTGATTGATCCGATCCGAAATATAGTGTTTTGGATAATTCGGATCGGATATTCGAAAATTTCCTGATCACCCTTGCTTTTGCCTATTTCGAATATCCGAAATATGTTTAAAAATTCGGATGATATCCGGATAAATATTCAAAAATCCGATCCAAAATATTTACACTAAATAAAATTGATTTTAAACTTTTTTCCCAAAAAAATCAGATCGAATAATCCTGGTATCCGATCCGAAATTTCGGATATAAGAAAATTCGGGAATCTGAAATTTTCGGATCGGATTCGGATCACACTTCTCCTGGTCTGAAAATTTCGGATCGAATTCAGATCACACTTCTCCTGGTTGAAAATTCGGGAACGAGTAATCCGAAATGAATACCCCTAGCTAAAATGTAGTGTTTCACAAAATTAGTGATTTGAAGATTGTTTTGCGGTAAAAAAATAGAAGATAGTTTCTCGCTATATAAATAAGTTTCTGAAAAGGTACATTTTCGCAAAAAAAAACCTTATCTCGTTAAAGCAGTCTTGTATGACATATACTTCCTCTGTTTTTTAAACGTGACACTTTTTTCCACGCATTTCAAGGGAGCGATTTAGGGGTGTAAACGAGCAAATTAATCAACGAAATCTTAATAACGATTTTCCAATTCGATCCGATCTATTCGTTCGTAGAACTATTTACTCGATCGCAGACATTTCTGGAACACCTCTAACAGAGGAACAAATAGTCCATTTTGAAAGAACTTATTGTCAACCTCTTTTCGATATGAATCCATCTGATTCTAGACAAGTAATAAAGAATGTCAAACTTGCTTGTGTTAAAATTTCGTCGAAAATTATAGTCGTTTACACCTATAAATCGTTCCCTTGAAATACGTGAAAAAAAGTGTCACATTTTTAAAAAAAACGGAGGAAGTAATTCATTTGTTTGAGGAACAACTACCTATTCGTTGTGGCATACAAACCCATGTAAGAGAAAGAGTGTGAAACTGATTTATCTATAGGGAAAATGAGAAAGAGAATGTGGTTAAAAGAAATATTAAAATTAAGTCGAATCTAACAAATAAAACATGATAAAGGTAAAAAAGGAAGTAAAGGAACAATTATTGAATATAGTATTTCTTTTATGGCAATAATAGCTTTTTAAGGATACAAAAAAAGAAATTACAACAACAAGATAATTGTCAACCTTCTTCAATTTTCACACTATTTTACCTAACTCATTAATTTGTGAGGGCAATGGGAAAGATGGAGGCAAGCAGGCAACACCTTTTTTTCCTTTTAGAGAAAATTAGTTCGGAAATTTATTAGATCAAATCAAGGTCTACCAAAGTGATTAAATTTTGAGAAAAAAGAGTATATCCATATAATTTCCGAATCCTTCATACCCCCCACCAAGCTACAAGACGATCCAACATATTTGTCCTCGTTTCACATGGCAACAATCAAAAGACTCAACAACTACCACTCAGATTAATAATTGCATCATAAAAATGAAAGAAGGGGAAAGACCAATTTATTTCTTTTTCTATGGTCTGCTCAACATCTTTAGCCACTGAGTTAAGTTTTTTATGTTGCTAAAAAGTTTCCTCTTTAAGAGAGTGAAGGATAGCTCAGTTGATTAGAGCGTCTCTTTCGATTTCAAAAGATCTTGAAATTGATTCTCAACCTTCTTTTGTGACTAGTGTGGATTTTACAAGATGATCCAACATATTTGATATGCTCATCTTACTATACTAATGTAGATAACACAAATTAGAGGAGTGGAACTGATCCGGTGCTTTGTCAAACTGGTCAAAACTCATGTTTTTTAGCTCGGATTGAACTCGACTCGAGACGCTAATGCGACTGAGTCGAGGTACACAAACTCGACTCAAATACCCGCGAGAAACTCAAATGATATAATCGAGGTTCTAATTATTCTAATTTATATACAATGTATTTTATGGGTGTAAAGGCGACTGGAAAACTCAATGCTAGAGATTTCGATTAAACTTTGGTTTGAGCTCCGTCAAATTGGTCAAAACTCGGTCAAAATTTGACTTGATTGGGACCGACTCGAATCGAGTTTGACTCGAGATCTTCACGAGACGAGTCGAGTTATGCAATCTATATAAGTAACTTGTAAACATTAATACTTCCTCCGTTTTTATTTACATGTGATACTTTCTATTTTAGGAAGTTTTAAATTAAATGTGACATTTTCTTTTTTGGTCAATAAACTCTCTCTATCTCTCACCTCTCACATGGGTCCCCTTATTTTTTTCTCTCTATCTCTTTCCTTCCAAAAAATTGCCTAGGAGTCCGTGAATCTAAAAATGTCACATTTAAATAAAAACGGAGGAAGTAACATTGATTCACGCGTGACTTTGCCAAAAAATTCCAACTTAATACCATTTTAGACAGTATATTCAATGTTTATATACAATCTTAGGATTATACTACCTCCGTTCCATATGTATTACAACATAGGGAATTTTACGTTTTCCAACGCACAACTTTAAACGCTAATATCTCTAATTTTATTTAAATAAAAATTATAAAAAGTTGATATAAATTAAGCATATATCGAGACGAATCTAACAAGATCACACATGACTATATTTATCTTTATGTATAAATCATAAAAGAAGGTAAAAAAAATGTATAAATAGTGCAAAATATCAAACATTACAATACATTTAGAGCGGAGGTAGTATATATCATTACTCTCTTTAAAAAAACGATAGGAGAAAAATATTAATCTAATTTACCTCGAAAACAAATTCACAACTATCAAGAAACAAGTTAAGGGGGAAGAGAAAGGGAGAAAAGGCAGGCAGCGTTAACAAAGGTTTTGTCGCGTCTTTCTTCTCCTCAGTCCTCTCCCGTCTTGAACTCGGCGCGACTCTGGTCACTTTTGCAAGTAACCGGCGGCGCATCACTCTTTTTCATATATTTATATCATACTTCGTATAATATATAGTTTCCCTACCATATGTTATTATTTCCCATTACATAGTAGTCTATAGTTCTCACTAATTTCGACTTAAACCCCATTAAACTCTTCCTCTTTTGAGTCTTCTTCTTCCTCTTCTCTCTCACACTCAGCTCCTTCATAACCAAAATTCACAACTTGGGTTATAGGCAAATAGGCAAATAGCCCTTGAATTCCTCCCATTCAGTGGGGGCCCCTTTTGATTCTTCTTTTGTCTTTGATTCTCTCTTTTTTCTGCTTCATATTGTTGGTACTCTTACTTTCTCCTGAGCACCCATCCTCCTTCACTTTCCTCACAGAAAAAAGTATGTTTTTTTTGTAAAGTTTCAATCTTTTTTTGTACCCTCTTCCTTTTTTGTACTCCTAATCATTTTCGTTTATAGGTGTGTTTTAATGGTGAATGAATGCTACATTGCAAGTTCCTGAATTTTAACTGTTTTTTTTTATGGGTTATTGTCATTTAAGGTAATTTGCTTTGTGGGTCTGAAGAATTTGAGAGAATTTCATCACTCCATCAGCAAATTTCAGGTGAATTTTACTTTTTTTTTTTGGGTTTTAATTGTTTTTTTGTTTTGTTATCTGGGTTGTTGGGTGTTGTGATGATCGTTTCCTGCATGTGTTTGTTCATGAGTGAGTCATGGGGTTGGTGAGGGTTTAGGAAAGATGATCAAGGCAATGTAGGTAGGGGTAAAAATTTGGTTTTTGTTTGATGGGGGTAATTTATTAATGTTGATTAATTGCATGCTCTGATTTTGTATATCTGACAGTACTTCCTAATTTTTACTATTTAATCAGTGATCAGTGTCCTGAATTTGAGGGAAATTAAATGAGTTTGATCAAGATATGTATGGTGTCCTCTATGTTTCATAGGGGTTGTGAAATTGTAATTGGGTTTAGCTGTTGTAGAATTCTGTAAAGGATCAAACTTTACTTCTGGAATCTTAGAAAGGATCAAACTTTACTTCAGGAATCTTAGAAAGGATCAAACTTTACTTCAGGAATTTTAGTATCTCCCTTTTCGTGAGGCTTGGTTGGTGTTGATTAGGTTCGAGTTATGACGATGGAGACCCTCGGCACTGTTGCTATTCGGGTAGAAGTGATGACACAGCTTCCCACATTCAATATTCTCTTCTCTTTTTTTGGTGGGAAGGGGTGGTGATGGGTGGGGGGAATCGAGGTGTTTGCTACATTCTTTTTCTTTTGGTTTCTATGTCGCTTGTGGGTGTAATGCTGATACTGGTGCGCTTGTTTTTGAAGGAGTTTTCTTTAAAACTTTGTCTATACAGTGAATATACCTCTATGATGGCAGTGATCAATGTTATTTTTTAGTTTTTATAGATTGGTAAGGAGAAGTCCCTTGTTGGATGAGAACCTTGCTCTGGTTAACCTGCCCAGCTTAGCAGGCTAGGCCCCCGGGAGGAGGGGACGGGTATGATCCCATCTTCCTAGAGTTCCCTAGTGGGGTTTGATCCCTCAACCTCAAGGTGTGGGATACACATTTTACCACTTCACCAAGTAAAACTGGTGATCACAGTGAACATGTGTTACGCGTACAAGCTTGTGTTTTAAAATGTTAAGGGAGTTCTTTTTTTTTTTTTGGGGTGGAGGGTGGGGGTGTCAGTTTGTCAACTTGGCATCCTGAGGATTCAAACCTAGTTGGACATACAGGCATTCTAGAATAGTACTTCAAGTTTAACTAGTACACTTTATACATGGTGTAAGTTGATATATTGTACTCAAAGTGCATTACTTGTGGAGCCAATTTCATAAGTCAATTTCATCGGATTCATGTGGCTGCTGATATTATTTTTTCCAATCTCTTCGCTGAGGTCAATGAAATTTCACCAGGGTTTCTTTTTATCTTCTTTGTTTCGAACCTGATTGTAATAACATCTATTGCTGTAATTGTTGCTATTACGACACGGTTACTGCCTTCATAAGGTTTCCAAATATTCATATCCTAGCCATTTAGTGATACAAGGGCACTGATGAATTCTTTTGATGAATATAGTATTGAAAAGTCTACTACTGAGTCTCCTTTAAAATGGCATGTAGGAGATGTAATGTGTTTGAAGCTGTTTATAAACCTTGGGCAATTTACAGATATTTGGCCAGTTTTTCTATAATTTGACTCTGGAAACCGAATGGTTGTCATCTTTCGAAGATTCAATCCCTTCAAGTGTATGAATTTATGTTTTTAACCTCTGGATAAAGTAATCTAGGTAGCAGTGCTATCTGTTGATATCAATCATGTTCTGGTTTGATTTGGTTACTTCGGTCATCATTTATAAGGTCTTAGAATTTAGAATCTTGCAGGATTCTCTATTCCTGTAATAGGTAACATTCTTCTTTTGAGGATCATATGTTGATTTGATGCAAGGTGTTGATGGACATAAGCAATTCAGTCTCATGGGAGTACTCATAAAGTAGTCCCCCCCCGAAAAAAAAAAGAGAAAGAAAGAAACAGTTTATTCATAATTATAAGTTTAGAACTGCCGTTTGGTGCTTTTCCGGTCAGAAAGTTCATATCGGCTGTGAGCTGCATCCATTTCTTGATGCATTTTCAGCTACGGATTATCCCAATACATATAGTCCTCCACTCCTTCTTTCCTCTAATTGTTTACTCAATTTTTAGTTATTAATCTAGGTTGTCTTGTGATCAGGCCTGAGCCAAATATCTAGCTTGAGAAGGGATTTGAGCTTGGCATTTGGGCGGAGAATAAAAAGGCTCACTTGAATATCTGAAGTGTTAAATTTCTTGGTTGCAAAAGCTTAAGGTACATTATTGTTTATTGCTTCTCTACAAATCCCAAAAAAGTTGAAAGAAAAATGAATGAACAAATTAAATACTTGTATCAAAAATGTGGGTTACTTTTAGTTTTTACTTTGAATATATCCTCTTGTAATAGAACACTAGCACCTATCTGTGGTGTCTTCATGCAGTCATTTCTATTTTCTATGCATTTCCTCCTTGCTCCTGTCTTTGTCTCTTTGTCACTTTGTCATTTTTGTTATTAAATTCAAGATTGCCAATTGGTTCTGAAGTCTGGTTCAGGATTTGAACATTTGGACACAGCCACCAAGTTCCATGGACGATGACATCAGTATTGTAAATCAAGTGCCAGATGGGATTCTTTCAGGAGTTCACTTTAATGTGCTGACAGAAAATGATGCAGTAAGTTTATGTTGTTCTTGCCTTTCTTCTTAGCTATTTGCTTTGTTTCCGATTGGCAAGTATATTAATACGCCTTGAACCCTTCACCATGGCAGTTTTTTGCCCTCCGAATTTTGCCTTTGGGTTATATGCTGTTAGTATGACTTGCGCTCTCTTAGCATATCTCTGGATCTTGTCTGCCGCCTATTTTCTTACCCCAATTTACTTGATGTAAGGTGTACTCGGAGTGATTTGAACGATAACATTTATGTACATAGTAGCTTTGTATGTAATACATTGTCAGCTTATCCTTTGTATTCAAGAAAAATGTCAGGAATTAACATCCTAGAAGAGGCAGAAATGTTTTGGATGAAGAGGTGCTCTTTTTGTCTGATTATGCTTCAACTGCACAAGTTTCTTTAAAGTTTTCCGGCCACTACTAATGATGCATATGCGCATTAATTTCTATCATTGGATAGCGCGAATGTTATGTTTTTCCTGAAAGTGGTAGTTTGTTCATGTATTAATTTTTTTTGTCATTTCTTTCTCCTTTTGTACCTATATTGCCATACTTCTTAATAGATTTGTCGAGAGCATATCCCTTGCCCTTATGCTACACCTAATTAGTAACTTTTGGTGTTTCAGGAAAAAATATCGGTATTAACTATTGAAACACCAGCTGGAGTGACTGATCCGAAGTTGGGATTTCCAAATCCAACGTCTGAATGCGCCACCTGTGGTGCAATAAGCAGTAAGCAATGCGAAGGTACTTCATCAAAACGTTTCTAATATAAGCTTCCCCTGTCATTAATTATAGTTCACTCTTTAATAAGAGCTTTAAAGTTATTTCAAATGCAATGTAAATGGCAGGTCATTTTGGTGTTATCCATTTTCCGTACACGATAATCCATCCATATTTCTTATCCGAAATTGTACAAATCTTGAACAAAATCTGCCCAGGATGTAAATCCATTCGGAAACAAAGACGAGCTAAGGTTAGAAACCTTCCTTATCAGAACTCGATGCCTGTGTGGTCTGGTTTCACTGTGTTAAGATTTTCAACTTGGCTAGTAATATGATTTTGTGGGATTTGTTGAACCAAATCAAACTGTTTCTTTGAAAAGCAAACACATAAGACACAATCTGTCATGCTTTGTTTCGTCTATTGAGGTATGTAGTTTGAATGCAAATCTATAATGTAGCATGACATTGGCAAGCTCTAGACTTTCTTTACGTTACTGTTAAGACAATGTTCAAGGACACACTCCAAGACATACGATATGTATAATTAATCAAAATGTGCAGCAATAACCACCACCTCCTAGTCACACATTTGCTGTTATCAACGGTAAGATGTGAATCAAAGCAGATCGAACATAATATATTTTTTATGGACTGGTTGGTATGTTTTATGTTCATTTTCAATTCTTTTCAACTTCTTGGCTGGAAAGAGGTTTACTTTACCTCCATGATGGGTTCTGTGTAAAATTACAAGTCATATGTTCTTGAGGTGCTAAATGGTAAATGCTCTTTGAGGCTTGTGAATCCAGCGATAGTTTTCTCTAATTACGAGTCTTTATGTCTGATGACGTTCATGACATTCATTTTTTGTTCTCTGAGCCAATAGGGTGCCAAAGCAGGGGCTAAGCTTGATCAGTTAAGGGGTTGTAAATATTGTGTAGTAAGTTTCTCTCCATTAGTCTATTTGCATATGAACATTTTAAATTCCCAATCTTCTCCAAATCATCTCATCTTTTTTTTGTTTGCATTTTCCGTTATGCAGGGAAGACCTCCATCTATTAGATTTAGAGTTTCTACCAATGACTTGTTTAGGAAGACGGCAATCACAGTAGAACTAACTGAGAGGCCACAAAGCAAGTTCCAGCTTGATGAGGTTTGGGATTTTATTCCAAAAGATGTCCAAGTGGAAGAAAGTGTCAACAAAAATAAAAGAGTGTTGTCACCTGCACAGGTATATATCATCTTAAATTGGTGCTCATTCCTTGAATGGTTTAATTTGCCGAATCTGGAAGATAACTTGTTCAAGAACGGACTTTAAAGTGAAATTATCAAACGCAGTCTGCAGAATTTCAGACTTCGTAGCCCCCCCCCCCAAAATAAAATAAAATAAAATAAAATATCGGGTAAAAAGCAAAAGTTTACTCCACAATTCCCCACTACTTGTTTGCTTAAGACCCTTTTTTTTTTACATTTGCAGGTCCATCATTTGCTAAAAGATGTTGACCCGAGCTTCATAAAAGAGTTTGTCTCAAGAACAGATGCAATATTCCTAAATTGCTTTGCAGTGACGCCCAATTGTCACCGTGTTACTGAGCTTGTTCATCCGTTTTCTACTGGACAGAAGTTAATATTTGTGGGTGATTTTTCTAATTTATTCTCCGTGTTTTTTTTTCTTGGTGATTTTTCCTTATGTTCTTCATAATTAGCTTTTCTTCTCATATTTGCTTGTTTTAATTTAAGGATGACCGAACTAGGGCTTTCAGAAAGCTTGTTGATTTCAGGGGTGCTGCCAATGAGTTGGCTTCTCGTGTCCTGGATTGCTTAAAACTTTCGAAGGTTGCAGACCTATATATCAGCTCTTCTAACTTTTCTTCAAGTTATATGTTTACCCTTTTCCCAATATTTAAACTATATTGGTTATTCAATATTTATTTCTGCAGCTACGTCTGGAGAAGTCAAATAATGATTCTGATAACATAGACGTACTAAACACTTCAGCTTCAAAATGGATGAAAGAAGTAGTTCTCACGAAGCGAAGTGATCACATAATCCGCTCTGTTGTTACCGGTGATCCTAATCTAAAACTCTGTGAGATTGGCATCCCTTGTTATATTGCAGAAAGGCTGCAAATCTCCGATCCTCTTAATTCCTTGAACTGGGAAAAGTTGACTGCAAGCTGCAATTTGAGGCTTCTTGAGAAGGGAGAGGTCTATGTTCGAAGGAATGGTAACCTGGTTCCAGTTCGTGAAATGGAGGACTTCCAATTTGGAGATCGTATTTTTAGGCCTTTGAATGATGGTGATATCATGCTAATCAATAGGCCTCCTTCAATTCATCAACATTCAATGCTTGCTTTGCATGTCAAGATTCTCCCAATAAATTCTGTTGTCTCCATAAACCCTTTGTGCTGTGCTCCCTTGCGTGGGGATTTCGATGGTGATTGCCTACATGGCTATGTGCCACAGGCGATGGAAGCTAGAGTGGAGCTTAGAGAGCTTGTGGGCCTTGATAAGCAGTTAAGAAATGAACAGAGTGGGAGAAACCTGCTTTCGCTGACACACGATAGCTTGACTGGTGCACATTTGCTCATGGCAGAGGATGATGTTCTTTCCAAACCTCAAGTGCAGCAGCTGGAGATGTTTTGTTCGCCGAAATTGCTCTCACCTTCCACAAAATCTGGTTTCTGGACTGGGAAGCAACTCTTCAGCAGGCTATTGCCACCTGAATTTGATTATGTCTCTCCTTCAAATGGTGTTCAGATTAGTAAAGGAGAGTTAATCTCATCTCCTGCTGGCTCATCTTGGTTTCGTGGGGATGCAGATGGAAACTTTTTTGAAAGTCTTATTGACCACTGTGGCGGCAAATTTTTGGACTATCTTGATGCTGCTCAAAAGGTTTTTTGTGAATGGTTGTCATCAAGGGGCTTGAGTGTCTCTCTGCTTGACCTTTATCTGTGTTCTGATGGACACCTGCGTAAGAATTTGGTTGATGAAGTTGCCTGTGGTCTTCAAGAAGCAGAGAAGAATTCCCATGTGAAACAGTTGTTGGTCGAGTCTTTCATAAAAATCCTTCTCGATGGTGATGAAGAAAATAAAATCGCAACGTCCCTTGAGGCTGATAAGTTATGCTGTGAAAAACAAAAGTCAGCTGCATTAAGTCGTGCTTCTGCCAGTGCGTTCAAATTTGTTTTCCGAGATATTCAGAACTTGGCTTATCAATATGCTGCTAATGACAATGCTTTGTTAGCCATGATAAAATCTGGAAGTAAAGGCAATCTGTTGAAATTAGCTCAACAGAGTATGTGTCTTGGTTTACAGCATTCATTTGTACCTTTGTCTTTCAGGCTTCCTCACAAGCTTTCATGTGAGGCTTGGAATGAAAGCAAAGCCAAGAATTTGAATTTTGAAGAAAATCTTGATTGCAGCAAATCCTTCATTCCAGTTGGTGTGGTGGAAGGTTCATTTGTAACAGGCTTGAACCCACTGGAATGCTTTGCGCATTCTGTAACAAGTCGAGATAGTTCTTTCAGTGAAAATGCCAATGTCCCTGGTACCTTAACGCGAAAGCTTACATTTTTCATGCGTGACATACAACTAGCCTATGATGGGACAGTAAGAAATGCATATGGGAACCAACTTGTTCAGTTTTCCTACGCTGTTGAAAAGGGAAACTCTTCGCCACATGGGAATAGTGGAGCAACTGGTGAGAGCTTAGTTGCATGTGGTGCTGTTGGTGGTCATCCAGTTGGTGCACTGGCAGCTTGTGCCTTTTCTGAAGCTGCATACAGTGCACTAGACCAACCCATCAACGTTCTGGAACCTTCTCCTTTATTAAACTTTAAGGTGCCTTCTTTTTTCTCTACAGATGTCTGATATGCATTACTCTTCGTCTATTTATTTTGTCTGTGCTCTTTACTTATGTGTCTGTATTTTCTGTCGAATTTTCAATCTTTGACTTCTTGTGGAGAACTTAAAAAGCATGAGATTTGTAGAAATGTTGTATCTTGTTGGAGAAGATTTGAACCTTGCAGATTTTATAAGGAATTTGTTCAATGAATAAACCTATAAATCATAATCTGAACCAATGTATATGTGCATGACGCTCTGTGCATGTGCTGGTTGTGGGAGGGTGATACAGGGTGTTTGATCTGGTTTCCGATTACCCCATGCTGTGTTGTTTTTGTTAAGACACAATCGTTTTATGCAGAAAGTACTTGAGAGTGGTTCCAGAAAAAGCAAAGGAAGCAGGACTGTTACGCTGTTTCTCTCTGACAAACTCAGAAGGTTGCATTATGGTTATGAATATGGGGCCTTAGAAGTTAAAAATCATCTGGAGAAGCTTTTGTTTTCTGATATTGTTTCGACAGTCACAATAGTGTAAGTTAGTCTATTAATATCTGTTGATTTCTTGGTTCGTGATCACCACTCTTGTTTTTACATTTACACACATTTTACCTTATATGGTTATCTCTTTTTGTTTCATTAGCTACTGTCCAGAGAACCACAACCGAATGCATATGTGTCCCTGGGTTTGCCATTTTCATGTGAGCAAGGTAAATCTGTATGTTGAAAACAGTTCTTTCCAAAATACACGCTAATCCCCACTTTTCAGTGTTAACCGTGTCTTTTAACATTTCCAGGAGATTGTGAAGAGAATGCGGCTGAAAGTTTTTTCTATCATTGATGCTCTCAAGAGGAAGTGTGAAGCAACTACATCCCTTGCTAATGTGCACCTCATGAGCAAGTAAAGACTTTTCAAACAATTGTTCCTTCAAAGTTAAAATGCCCCTGCAACGTTTCAATATACTTGATGTCCTGTTTTTTCATTTACTTTTTTGCTTTCTGTTTTTCTTGTACTGGATGCTCTTCTTTCCCAGAAACAGTCTCCCTACTTGGCTTAACTGGTTTAAGAAATGGTCGCATAGATCTTGATCTTTCCAAATCAGGCCACTTGTGGGACCAGACTAGGTGGTGGTGGTGATAGTGGTGGTTGTTGTTGTACTGGATATACAGGGGAGTTTGTTTCTTTTTCTCTTTTATATAGGGGAGTTTTAATGCTTACTTTTTGCTTGCCAGCCTTTGAACGGAATATTTTTGGAACTAACAGTAGGTTTGGACAAGGGATTGCGAAGGAAAGAGAAGGGAGAGTGAGGAATAGATCATCCCTTGTTTGGATATAGAATAAGGAAGAAAATTAGAGGGGTCCATTCTCTTTCGCCTCTTAATTGACTAAACCTTTCTTATATTCGAAAATCTGGTAAGGAAATACCAACCCATTCCTTCCCCATAATTCCCTCACCTCCCCTTCTCTCTGTGATTGCTAACCAAACATAATGTAAGTCTTTATTAAAGCTGTTGCATTCAATTAAATGTGATTTCAGAAGTTAGCATGAAGAAGACTTAACCAACCTATTATATGGGACTATAACCTCTTTCATGTGACCAAAAAGCCTGTGAGTTGTATGTTAATTTTTTTTGTTAGTTCTTAGTTCTGGCTTGTGTGTCTATTTCACAAATGTTCTCGTTCTAGAGATAAAGAGGCAAATGATTCTCCAATACCTTAGGCATGGTTCCTGAAAAGTTAAAAGATAGAACAGCAAAATGCATATTACATTGGAATTTAAAAGATAAGTACTCCTGTCGTTTCTTCTATAAGGGACGCACAAAATCTGAGGTCGTATTTTGATCATTTATTGCTGTCACATTTGCTTCCTAGGGTAAAACCAATATCTATATACTTTCTTCCTTGATTTTGTAAAAGTCTCCTACTCCCAACTCAACTAGATGTTTAGGAAAGTAACCCATTAAATCTTCCTAATATTTTCCTAATATAACTTGGAAATCTACTACTATAGTACTACAACTACTACTACTTTCCTTCTATGAAAATATTTTTTATGCCCAAACACAGCCATATATCCTATTATAGTTAGGAAGCTGTCACAAATAATCTTCGCATGACTAGAAAACAAACACTAGGGGAAGTCTCTGAAAATGCCCACAACTTTATTTTGTGACTGCTATGTGATTTTGCATTAGGACGAAATCTTTGTTTTCTTAATTGTACGACTGCTTCAATAGCACCATAGAACCTGGTTTCTAATTTCTGTACATAATTCGTAGGCCTACTCTTAGCATACCCAATGACCAATCCCGAGGCTCTTGCCTACCTACTGATAGGAAAGGGTAGGCAATTATGGCTCTAAGTTATTCAGGATTGGAAATGTTTGGATCCAAAAAAATAAAATAGAACGAAATTTTATTCAAACCTTTTTTTGGGGTTAAAATATTTATTTTACTTATATCTGGATATTTAATCTTGTTTACCCTTTCTACATATCCAAGTAAAATATTTTTGTTGTTCTATTGCCGTTGTCAATGGTGGGGTTCTTATTTTAGTTGGATTGGGTTTATGGATATTTAATCTCCTTTAAGATTTTTGTTATGGCAAAATAATTTTTTAGTTCTATTGTTGTTGGTATTGTGGTGTTCTATTTGAGTTAGATGGGGTTTATGGATATTTAATCTTCTTTAAGATCTATGTTATGGTAAGTTAGGGCGTGTTCGGCGCAGCTTTTTTAGTAGCTTTTGTGTAGCTTTTGGGTAGCTTTTAGCTTTCCAAAAATTATATAAGTGTTCGACGAGGTAGCTTTTCAAGGTAGCTTTCAGGTAGCTTTTAACTTTTGAGTAGCTTTTCTCCAAAGCTAACATTTGTAGCTTTCTGAGTAGCTTTTGTCCAAAGCTAATACTTTTTATAAATATATTATAAGTTATAATTTTATCTACAGCTAATTTTACCGAACACTAATTATTTAAACTACAGTTGAAAGTTAACAGCTACCATCACAGCTGAAAGCTAAAAATTAAGAGCTGAAGCTATACACTAAAAGCTCACAGCTACTTTTGAAGGAACTATGTTTGGAAGTATTTCCTGATGACTGGTTTATCTCCATAGATTAAAATTTTAAGATTATTATTAAAATTGTAAAAAAGAAAATCACATTAAAAAAGAAATCCAACTCTTTATCATAAAAATCCATATCGAACTATTCAACTATCTGTAAGGTAGAATTTTCTATATCGACCTCTGCAAACAGATTTTGGTAACCCTGATTTACACATCCATCATCCATGTTTAGTCTTTGCAGGCTCGGTAGTATTCGTTAGTCTTTGAAGTATAAAGAAAATTCAAACTCATGACTTCTGCATGTGTAATTTGCCAGACTTGTAAAACAAAATAGTGAAGATTATGTCTGAGAGTTTGGCTGTGCAAACAACTTCTGCTTTACACTTCCTGTCTTTCTTACCTCAAATCACTCCACCCTTTTCATTTTTATCTTTCATGTTCCTTATCTGAAATGGTGATATTAATTATACTCTAATAGGTGTTTGACATTGCTTGTTTATCTAGAGTATCGTTTAATTTCATAACTCTGTTTAATTTCATAACTCTTAAAAGTTCATCTCCAGTTCTGTTTAAGAGTCACAAGCTTTGACCCGCAACTAGAAAATATGCAACATGTTCAGTGCATCAATGCAACTAGACCTGTCAAATTGGTCATGTCGACTTCGTGTTCGTGCTAAAAATAAACGTGTCGTGTAAATTTTTGACAGCTCTAAATGCAAACATGAATGTAGTTATCTATGGTTATTCTCCAAGCTGAAGAACTTTGATCAATCTTTAGAATTTATCGTTTATGTCATTCTTGATTTCTGGCTTACTTTCTGGGGAAGCAGCCCCTGATATGACGTATTATTACTTTTGAAGTATAATTTGGTTTACCTGTCGTTAAAATTATACAGCTTGGATGTTAGTTAGAAACGGGTTGTATGGTAGTTAATGTACTACAAATGGAGGCTGTATTAACATCAGTATATATGTTGGATGAATTCTTGTTTAATTTTGGGAGGCTTCATGATCGTTGTTTCATTTGACTATCCTGAAAGCTGTACATCCATATTGACCTAGTCAATGAAATTCCAGGAATGGTTGTAATTCTGATGCTGGGAATGACACTACTATTGTATGCATTACTGCCACCATTGGTGAAAGTCCGAGGAAATCATGTACAGATTTGGATTCAGTTCGAAAGGTGGTGATACCAAGCCTTCTGGGGTCCATTATAAAAGGTTCTTATTCTGCTTCATAATGCTTTGTTGAGCTTTACATCTTTCTTGGTTTTGAATTCTCTATAAAAAGTAGGTTGAGTTTACCTTACATTCAGAACTCTTGGCTAACCAAAAAAACAGGTTCTGTCAAATAAATACTTTAATCTGGGAAAATAACTTATAGGAACAGTGTAATAGAAAAGAGAAGAAGATTGGTTAATGCTAGAGAACACAAAGAATTCAAAGTAACTGATATTGTTTGTATCCATATTGGAGTAAATCATCAATACGATCTCAGAACTTTGAGTGACTGGGTTACTCCCTCGAAAAGAAAAAGAAAACATGCTTTTCTAAAGGACGTTTCTAGTCCATGCTCTCTTTTATACGTGCTCCATTCATTACATTATTCTCTCTCTATCTAAATTGACTACTAAATTCCTTAGCTACCCTCAGCTTTCTTCTCTAAGACAACTTTGGATGAATTTTCTATCCTCCTTGGCGTGTAGTATTTATTGAATGCGGGGCTTGGATTGGGTATGTGGGTGCGCTGTTCCATGTAGGGGAGGATCTTAGTTTGGGTGGATAGGGGGCCGGACCCTCACCTCTTTTTTGGCTTATTATAGTATAATAGATAGATATGCTGTTTAAGAATATGCATATCGAAAGTTAAAAGTGTAGTGGTTAAATACTCAAGTTTTTGATACCAGTGATTCGTTGTGTAGCATTGGTGAATTGAATGTGGGGCTTGGCTCGGGTATTCGGGTGCGCTGATCCATGTAGGGGAGGATCTAAGTTGGGGGCGGGTAGGGGGCCCGGGCGTTCAAGTTTTTTTGGCTTATTGTAGTATATTAGATAAATACCTTGCTTATAAAAAGTTGAAAACATAATGGTTAAATACTGAAGTTTTAAATCAGAAGCTTGGGCTTCAAAGGTTGGCCCCCTAATTTTTAGTCCAAAGTCCGCTCCTTTATTATTTACAAACATTTTTCCATATTATGCTACTATTTCTTTCACATTTTAGCACCTCAGCCATCCATTCAAAGTAGGAAATATGTAGTGGGGTTTCTGATGAAGTTCCTGAAAATAGGGATCAGTAATTGTTATAGTCTTGCAGAATTGCTATGATCAGTAATCTTATTGTTTCAAGCAAGTTGGAAATGATACTTCTTTCACCATATTCTTTTAGTTGAAACCTCTTTATCCTTATTATCTCCAAATAAGCAAGTGTCACTAGTATTTCCAAAGCCTCTGAAGGTAATGGTACACTTTTTATTCTCTATTTTTGAGTTGTCCAGAATTGTTAACCTGTGGATATGGCCTGCCTATGTAGCAGAGGGACTGATCAATAATATCTGCTGATGTGCCAACGACTTGGAAGTTTGAACTTTCTGTGCGATTTTTTATTGTTTTCAGGGAATATTCTAAATGTTTGCTGTTCCTAATCGTCAATTTGTCGACAGTCAATTAGATTTTAACATCATTGGAGATGCAGTAGGTCTTTTGGATTCTCTTACCACGTTATTGAGCTCTATGCCCTACATTTCTTGCTGTTCTGTTGGATGAATGTGTTTGTATGTCCAACAATGTTTCTATATCTTCTAGCTGAGCTCTTTAACTTACACATTATCTTCAGGATATGCTGAGGTTGAGAAGGTGGATATATTGTGGCATGATGAACCCGTGGAGTCAAGGTTTCAGAGGGTTTTATCTGGTGGCGAACTATATCTAAGTGTCTCTATGTCAGCAAATTGCAAAAGCAAAAATCTATGGCAAAGATTAATGAACAATTGTCTTCCAATCATGGGATTGATAGACTGGACACGCAGTCATCCTGATGACCTGAGTGAGACGTTTTTAGCTTATGGAATTGATGTTGCTTGGAGATGCTTTCTTGAGGTTCTGTTTTTATTTTTTCTAATGTAATTAGATTTTAAACATTCTTTATATAACTTATTTTTTGGAAAAAATTCCAAAAAATTCTATAAGAGTCTTTTGGGCAGAATGTTTTTAACATTTCAACAGTATTTGTTGATGTTGCTCCATCTTCTATGCAGAATTTGAGGTGTGCGGCTGCTGATATAGGCAAGACTTTTCTTCCAGAGCACTTAATCCTACTAGCGGACTGTCTATCTGTAACAGGGGAATTTGTAGGATTAAGTGCAAAAGGGATTGCTCGCCAAAAGGCGCATGTATCTGTCTCGTCACCATTCATGCTGGCATGCTTTACTGTGAGTTCATCTATGCGTTTGATTTTAAAGTTTCCCTTGGTAGGCACGTAAAATTGCATATCCTGCCTGCCAATTTGCTGTGCTATCAAATGTCATCATTTAACAGTAAAAAGAAGCCCAGACTTTATATAGAAAAGCAATTTGCTGCTGTACTGTAAGAGATGCAACCAATTCGTATTCTTTGGGCCTTAAATAGGGGCTTTCTCCTGTATTCTTCGAGTGTGAACATCATATCCTGATAACAAACTATTCCTAAAATATAAACCTAGTACTCTCAGCAGAATTTTTCGTGGCATCACTTTACGTAGGGGTATCTCAAGTAGCTTGCTAATTGAAGGTTGGTATTTTTGGAGGAAAAAGGAAATTAAGCTGAAAAATAAAATAATCTCCTCCTAATATTTGTGTATTGTGCCATTTTCAGGTTTTGGCTTAAATTAGGGTTCTGGATATCCATTTTTCTTTCTTTTGCTTCTTTTCACTGATATCCTTCATGAGATCTCTCATATAGAAATTCATCTTTTTTAAAGATCCTCTTGAATCTTGATCATACTTCCACCGTTCCATTATAGTTGCAACACTTCATTTTACTGGAAGTTTCAAATTAGTTGTAACATTACTTTTTTTGGTAATGGGCTCTCTCTATCTCTCTCCACATCACCTGGCTCCTCTTTTTATTTCTCTATATCTCTCTCCGCTTAACATGCTCTCCAGATAATATGCCCCTCGCCCTCCCCCATGTTGCAACTAAATCAGAATATAGAAGTATGTGATAAGGTATATAGTATATACCATCTTACCCAAGGTGGCTTATTCAGTGATGAGAAGTCAAGACGAGAATATGTTGGAGAAAAAGTCATCCATGAACATTAACTTTTTTATATTTGGGTAATGGTGGTTCCAAGGGAAACATGTCATAAGGTGGTTATGTAACTACCAAAGGGCAATAACTAATTCTATCCAACCAGAATTCGTACCATAGGACTCGATCCATTTATTCAATCGACCCAACTTTTAATTCATTTCGTTCCCTTCCAATAATTCAAATAGAATTTTGTACCAATTTGGTAAGAATGAAATATTTTCCGAATTTTATATCGATACGACATGCAAATATGTTTCTAGTGACATGTTCTATACCTAAGAGATATGTGTGTGTGTGTGTGTTGGATAATGGTGCGTCAATTTTCTCTTGTATTACACTTATTCCCATTGCGACCAAAGTGCAGAACTAGGTGTTCAAGTGTGATAAATTGCTTGGTCGAAAACGGTGGGCTATTTTGCATGAACCCTGTCGGACCTTTTTGGAAGGCTAGAAAGTAATCTTGTATAAAATTTGATCTATTTATTCCTTTTAGCCATATGTGGTTCTCGCTTGATTTAGTTGTATACTTGTATCTGATTTCGTTGTCATACTTTGCTGTTTGTTTCCCTTGTTCTAACGAAAGCTGACATGAGCATGAACCATAAGTCAGTAACCACCTTTGAATTTTTGCTCCATATACAGACGTCTGTATCTTCATGTTATCACTTTAAATTGCATCCATATTGAATGTTTTTCTGTTTTATGTTTGCCCGAAATTCCTTTGCAGAGTGCGGGAGCTTCCTTTATTAAAGCTGCTAAGCAGGGAGCTTCTGATGAGTTATTAGGAAGCCTAGATGCTTTGGCATGGGGGAAGATTCCTCGTTTGGGAACTGGCGCACAGTTTGAGTGTCTGTATTCTGGCAAGGTAGTCCCTTTTTTTGCTTCCCTCCAGAGCCTTGATATTTCTGATCATAAATAGATAGGATGTGAGGTCTTGGCGCTGCTAATCTGCAGTAGAAGATCTGCTGAAAACAATCATCTTTTCATCTTGTTATGCTCTCTCCATTCCGAAACGCTGAATACAATTGGGGAATGGAATAAAATATACAAGGATAAATCTTTACTATCCCATTTTCCCATCTCATATACTACATATATTTGTATGTATAGTTTCGATGCAACTTCAACTGTTCCTTCATAAAGCTAAAATATTCTTTGCTAGTGATAAATTGATTGTTTTCCATCATCTATTTGGATGGGGTATTTTACATCAAAATATCTTCGGAAGGTAGGTCAATACAGCTTGCAAACGTACCTCCTAGAAAGCAATAATATTTAGTGGTTTCATTGCTTAGTTAATAAATGTCAATAAGAGATAATAGTACTTTGATTCTCATAAATGATGTTTTCTGTGATTGTTATTTCACAACTAGCTTCTAATAATTGTCATTTCCATATACATGTGAGTAGCTTGACTTAAGAATTTTGGTTAATCTACAAAAAGAGACAGGAAATGAGCTTGACTTGATTCCCCCCTTCCCTTTTTAAAAAGAAGAAGAATCTTGATGCAAATCTTGTCTTGCAAATCTTGTCTACTCTAATACAAATGTCTTGGCTCGTAACGGATCAGTGAACTGTTTTGTCTCATTTCACTTTCTATTCACCACATTTACTTGTAATCAATTATTTATATAGATGTTAATTTGAATTTTTTTTGATGCAAAATACCCTATCCACGCATTTAGACATTGGCCACATTTTCAATTCACCACATTTTTTTTGATGCAAAAAGCCTAAACCCTTCTTTATCACCATTTAGGCATTGATTCACGCTTGCCATGAGTTAAAGCAAAAAACACTGTTTATTAACATGTTTCATTTACAGACATATATATTCAGATGTTAATTTAATTTAATTTTTTTACTTGTTCTTCTGCACAGTATCTTTAGTAGAAGATACGCATTGGCTTGTTTTGAAAGATGCCCTCTGCTTGCCAGGAATTAACATGTTTCCCAGACCCTATAGCCTAGAGGGGTTCCACTTGGGTGTTTATGTTTATCTTCCTGTAGTTGTGTGACATTTTGTTTCTTCTGTCCTTATTTACCCTGTTTAATGTCCGTAATATCAGGGGCATGATATCCAGAAGCCTGTGGACATATACAACCTGCTGGCTAGCCAAATAAGCTCTCATGAAAGTTGCACTAAAATCAAGTTGCCTCCTACTGATCAGGCGTTTGTGCCTGAAAAACATGGTGCTCGTCATTCAAACAGATTTTCCACTACCAAAGTTTTCAATGTGGCGATACCAAAGAAACTTTTGCAGAAGTATTTCTCTGTAGATGACGTTTGGAAGCTTGGTCAGATATGGAAGAAAATATTGTACAAGTAAGTGGATATCCTTTGATTTGATACAAGTATATATATTCTCCTGGACATTGCACTAGGTTTGGTTTCAGCCTATTATTGATTTTCAGTGGTTAATCTGCACATTCATTTGAAATGATCTTTCTCCTTACTATGGACCATCTTTGTGAGGCCTTAACGAAAAAAGTGATCATGTATCTCCGTGGAAAAAGATGGATCACCTTTTTCTTTTTCTTTGTTTATTTATGAAAACTCCACCAATAGCAGCTGCAATTCTTTGAATTAATACAGCTGAAACTTTTTTCCCTTGACATCTCTTAGCTCCAGCCAGTCCTAGAGAGATATCTATAAATGGCTAGTAACTTTAGAAGTAAAGCCTTTTTATACTCCTTTTGCAAGTTTACATTCAAAAACCACATTGTTTTCTCTGCTGGTGATCATAATAGCGGTGAATTCTCAATCTTGTATTGGTGTCTCTCTTTTGCACTAAATTATTTACAAGAATTACTTAGAAGCTGATAGCACACTTTCAGACTTCTCCAACTGTCTTCTCTGTGCTTGATGTCCTCGGCATAACCTGAAGTTGATCTTCTCGTGTCTGCTATGGCCTGTGCGGGTGCTGTGAACAAAGATGTGTACCTGAAATGACACTCTTGTTAATTCTTCTCATTCGACGTCTGTTTTAGCATTTAAGCGCAAAAAAACAACACAAGCTATGGACATTCCATCTTAAATGTCTTCTCTGCATTTCACTGGCAAAGCAATGTGATTTATCTGAACTTAATTGAACTTATTGTAGCTTATTTTATAAAGATTTAGAACTTCTTTTGGGACTATTCTGAACTTGTCTGAACTTAATATAACTCATGTGAACTTATCAATGCGAACTTAGTGGTGTTGAAACTTGTTTTTATAAGGTGAAGAGCACGCACCTTTGTCTTGCAATATGAGTTTATAATTATTTTTAGACAAGAGTTATGCCTCTTCCAAAGTACAAACATGATCAACCTAAGTTTATTACTCCAATCTCAAATTCTGGCTCTGCCTGAATTTCATGTCCTGCTGAGGTGATCAGTGTTGTCTGATCTCTTCCCCAATTCTTGACCACTGCTTGTGTTATGCTTATATACTATATCCTCACATGCCTTTTTGATCCAGATATGCCATTGGCGAGAAGTTAAGCGACTTGGACAAGGCCATGTTGTTGATGGCTTTAAAATTTCACCCACATCGACAGGAGAAAATTGGAAATGGTGCTGTAGATATTAAGGCAAGCCCTTCATTCCTTCTTTTTTTTTGTATTATTTTGAATGTACATTTTCTTGTCCTGTCTGGCTGTCCCACTTCTACTACCAAATCACTTGTAAAATCTTGTTAGCCAACTCTAAATAACAAACGAGTACAAGCTAGATCTGTTCTGCCTCAAGAGAAAGAACTATCCCCAGAAATAAATTAAATTGTGCTACGTGCTACCCAATGTTAACTCTTAATATTTCACTTGAGTAAACTCTTACCCCAATTACTAAAGCTAACCCCAGCAGAAGTTCAACTACGTTAGAAATTCACTCCTGAAGTTGTGTCTCAAAGCTTTGTAAAGCGGTAAAGGTAGTGAAGTTCTAGTCATGTACTCACAAATAGATGGAGAGAGTTTGATATTTTCTTACCAGGAAGCTTTTTCTAGTATATGAATTCTGTATAGAAGTTTAAATCTCAGAATTGGTAGAGCAGCCACTTAAGCCTTGTAAAAATGCCGAGTTCGAGAGGTCATGTTTTGGATAAGGATTAGTTTTCTTGGATACAGGTTTAGTACTTCCTCCTTTTTTTTTATTGGCTACACTTCTCATTTCACGGATTCGAGGCATAACTTTGGTGAGTGAGTAAAAGTGTGTAAGAACAAGTGGTAGGAGAGAGATAGAGAGAAAAAGTTACTAAAGGGAAAAAAGGAGAAGTGTAGCCATTAATTTTAAACTTCTTAGAATAGAAAGTGTAGTCAATAAAAAAAACCCGGAGGAAGTATTAGTTTTCCTGCAGACATCTTTTTGATACATCTGAATAATATGTCCAAGATAATGAGAGTATCTTTTGCTACGGTAATTGTTTTGCATATTTTAACAAATCAACTTAAAACCAATTCAGAGATTATCTTAGATAAGAAATCTTTGTTTATAAAAAGGGTGATGAAGTTTGAGTTTAATCGTAGAACAAAGCATTATGTACACTAAGAGACTTAGGTCCTGGACTGGTTTCTTAGTGTTCGTAGTTGTTTCTTGCTTAGCTTGAACATTTTAACGCAAAAGATTATACATGTACTGATCATGAAGACGAACTAACGCTATTGCTTCCTGCAATTAATTTCATGTTCATCAAGTCAAGAAGCTTTTTTTTTTTCTTGATACCATCATGTAAGACAAGTATAGCTTCAAGCTTGAAATATCTATTTGACACAACATGTAGATAAGAACTGCACACCTAAAGGCCACAAAACGAGCTAAAGGGGTCAACCCTTATGCAACTGTCGAAAGTATGAGTTAAGTTAACCCGGAGGACAACCGAGCTTTGTTTGTCCAACAGCATAGGACATGTCCAAAAAGTATCAGCAAAACCAATAAGGTTATTTTGTCCGTGAGCACTCAAATCCAGTAACTCGACATAGGCCTTTTGGATGTACAATATTTATATGCCTTTTCTATATAGACAATCCTTTTTTCAGAGGTTAGGATTTGGGAAAAAAAATTAGAAACTCTTGTGTCTATTTCTTTGCTTAACATTCCTCGTGATATTTTCTTTTTCGAGCGTTCATTAAGCACATGCTCGCAAGTGAAATTTTGGAAGTTGTTTGTCAAATCCTAGAAAAGAAACAGAATCAGTTGGGATAAGATCGAGCAAAGAAAATAGAATAAATTATAACCCATTCTGTAATTTTATCACCCTCGTTTTGTTTTCTAAAATCTTTGAATAACAGTTTTTTCTCTCTCTAATGTCGCAGACTCTTAATTTCATTCTCACCATGACCTTTGCCTCCTTCATTCTCCTCTGTCTCTATCCTCATCAATTAGGCATCTTTTTATATGAACCATACTCCAAAACCCACAAGTAAGACTTTTGTCACTATAATCACATCATTGATGCTAATACTCCCTTGCATTCCAAATGGTAAGGTCTCACCCAATTTTGTGTTGTTTAAACTAAATTTTACTTAGGGTAATGCTACATGCAGGCCTAAGGGTTGCATATAAGCATTTAATACATTTCTTAAGTGGTATTAAATTGAAAATTTATGGCAAAAACACGCGTAAATTGGTGTAATTAATGTGTAGGTTTTCCAAAACTTTCTTTTTGAAGCTTCTTATATAGGGCTCCATAAAGCTTTATCCTTTAATTTAATGGCTATACTTATCCAATTGTGAAAAGTTTCACATCTCCACTATATCAATCTGTCTTTCTATGGAAATATTAGTTATGTCATGTAGACCCTTGGTTTGAGACGGGTCAGGTCAGCTACAAAACATTAGCATGTTAAGTCGGGACAAGGTCAGTCTCGCCCAACCCCTGGCCCTTTTCTAAACTTGATTGACGATATGCAAAAATCCTTGACGTGCAAGTAAAATAGTTGTGTAAAAATTTCTAATAGTAAAAGCAGTTGTTTTGAACAATTATTCTAATCCTTGAAGAGCTGTTTGGGCACAGGTTGGTAGTCACTCGGATCATAAAGATAGCCGTTGCTTCATCTTGGAAAGGGATGACGGAACTTTTGAAGACTTCTCATACAAGAAATGCGTTTTCGGTGCGCTGGAGCTTATTGCCCCTAGTAGGGCGAAACTCTACCAGAGCAGATGGTCCAAAAATGGGTCTACTCAGAAGCTCTGAGCTTGTGGTATCTAGGAAAAAAATAGAATTCGTGACAATAAAACGAAGGTCACTCAAAACATTAGTACGATAGAAAAGCAAAAAAAAAAAAAGAGAAGGAAAATCATGTCAAGAAACCAGCCTGCTATTTTCAAGACCTGAGATGAACGCAGGCACTATATCGAGAAAAGATCTAGCTTAAAAGCTCTATATTATTTTTGGCAGAGCGGTACCGGTGTATCTATGAAACTTGTAACGCGAAAGCAAAAGACTAAAAATAGGGTACTAGAAATGATGGCCAAAAAATGAGGCCTGTTTAGTGTTCAGTGAAGTAGTAATTAAAGCAGCAGATGTTGCATTGTGTTGTTTGTAAATTTAGTAGGTTAGTTCTTTCCTCTACGCTTCTTTTTGCTGCTTCTACTTCATCTTTTTTGCCATGCTTTTTGTAAAAGGCAAGAAAGGTTTTAGTGGAAGCAGCAAAGAGAAGCTGGGAAAGCTATTATTATTGTAGTTTCTTCATGTAATCTCTTTTTAACTGTTCGCAATGCAAACATTTATCTTTTCGTCTGTTTCAGTTTCTTCGTTAAATTTTTGTTATCGTATTTGTTTCTTTTACCGTATTTAATTCATGACCAAGCAAGGCTTCTAGTGGAAAGGAGAGAGCATTTCAACCTTGAGGTCGGAAGTTCAATTCCCACTAGGGATACTTTGAGAGTAGAATTTTCCTTATCATTCCTACTCTCTCAAAGTGTCTGGGCCATTAGGACCCGACTAGGGTCCTGGCCACTTCTTCTTACCTAAAAAAATGCTATATGCTGTTATTAATGAATTGCCATTTAAACATAGAGAACTTGCTTAAGATCCATTTAGTATCACAATTTTTCTTTTGGTTTCTCTCACTTTATGATTGTATGATATAAGATAACCAATTCAGCAAATTCACATAGAAATGGATACAGAGATCCAAAGTAATTATATTTGCACCTGTAATTGCGAGCCAGAAAAGATAAAATTGACATGAGTCACATGATCAGCCAAATAATAAGCAAAGTAATCCATGAAATTTCCAGCATTGTTGATGTAGTGTGAATCCATGTGTTGATTGCAACTCATTTGAGCGATCTTATCCCCCCTTAGAAAACAATATGGATCAGCTAAATAATAAGATGACACAACATGATGTGAAATCTATTATAAAAGCTGTACTATTCAGTAATGTATACTACGTTTACCGTACACCTAGAGTATTTCAAATCGACCATCAATATACAAAATTACTTCAAAAAAGTCAATGTGCATTATTTCACAAAACAAAGAACTCATCCCACCCTCTAATCCCCAAACTCCTATTTTCACGTACCAAACGTCCTATTAGGAACAAGACAAACTTCCAAAAAAGAAAAGGAAAAGTCACCAACGCCAATCCTTTTAAAGACAATGAGGAGGAAAGGATAAGCGAAATCCTCAACCCATAATATTGTTATCCTAGTAGGAGAGAAAAAAACATACAATAAAAAGCCATTACGAGTAGCCTGAACAAATGAAATGTTTTGAATTCTGAAAGTAGAAAGATCATACAGAAAAAATATATTATACCGTCAAATTTCATAGCCATCTAGATTCTGATAAGTTTATATCAATTCAAAACTTCAAACATATTGAATCCAATACATAAAACTCAAAAAATAGCAACATGATCAAACCTAGGAATCTCCCTACAAAACTCCTTACATGGGAGTCACTTGACAATGATGAAACTGACCTGTTCTCATCCTACTTCCGTCATCCACTGCAACCACCACTCTCTCCTGGCCGCACATCCCTCACCATGCCGCCACTGTTCAAGCTGCTATGCATCGAACCACTGGCAACTCACTTGGGCATATGTCCCAAGCTGTGAAACCAGAGATCTTCAAAAGATTATACATTTTTGGAATCAAAAAATGCAACCGAGATCATGGAATATAAGCTAATGTCTTGAGAGTAATATCAACACATGGGCCGCGAACAAATAGAGCGAAAAAAGAGCCACATTAAAATACAGTTAAAATGAAATCAAAACATTGTAAAGATCAACATGACCCAACATCACTGGTAATGGTAATGGTAATGTAAATGTTTCCAGTTAAAATACAGAACTCTTAAACTTGTCGAAATACATACCAGAAACAAAACAAGTAAAGCACAGAAATTGGAACTAAAGAGCCACATGTGAGAAATTCAAACAATTTCTCTGCATATATACCCCATAACGGCTACCAAGATTCTCATTGACATCGCGGCGCAGATTAGAACTACCAAATGGAATTTTTCCAGATTCATCAACACCAATATCTAGAAGGTATTCAGCTCTCAATGAACAAACCTTGCCATCTATTCCAAATTCAACAAGGGTATCATAACCAAACCCCAACGTGGGGAATAATTTCTCCTCTATAGAAGCTGAGTGAGCAGCGTTAAAAGGGCATACAACCCATGGCATTACTTCACCCAGTCCATAATCACTATCCGGAGCAGTGGAACTATGATGGCGAACAAAGACCACTTCAAAATCAGAATTCTCTGCCCAATTGTTTTTATACCAAATTAATAGTTTATGATAAAAAGATAAATCATCGAGAGAAAGATAACTAATCCAAAGTAGTATATTCTTGCCCTTGAGCTTTGCCACACTAAACTTTTGATTTCCCTTAAGAAGGAGATTCGATTTCTCATACACCAACAATTCCTCCAAAGTGAAAGACTTTAAGTAGTTCCATTCCCGTTTAACAAGTTGCTTTCTAGTAAATGGATAAACATCAATTCCACCAGAGCACAAGAGCTCTGCGCCTAAAGGATCACAAACTGCGTCTTGGGCACTAAAGATGATAAGCGAATCATTTGTGGAGCCAGTAAGTCGAAAGAGCTTGTGGCTCACAGAATTATCAAAGGGCATATACCACAAAGATAACTTGTGCTTCTGCAGCAAATTATCAACATACAACTTGTGATTTTGCGGGTCAACACAGCCATAAAAGGGCATGTAGACCAGCAAAATTTCAAAGGGCTTCTGCTGAGTTTTGCATTGTTCATATACCTCCTGGATCTTGGGAATGCAATCTCCTGCGCAACACAAAAACAACCCAACAACATCCTTCTTAACGAGGTCTGAGATAGTCACCGTGTCACAACCATCTTCTGCATTGGTCTTATATAGAACATCAGACGGCTTGCACCTCAAAAGTTCCACAAGGTCGTTGGTAGAATAACTTTCCCATGTCGGATCTTCATGTGCATCAAGTTTCTGCAGCTTCTCATCAGTAAAGGGAAAGGCGTCGGCTCCGTAGCACCATGCAAAGTTATCATATCCACAAAGTAGAATGTTCTTCTTCATATCCGTACCCTTGTTATCCAAAAGCAGGCATTGAACAACATCATGGAGTTTAAGGTACTTGCATATAAAATCTCGACACTTGGAGAACTTAAATGGTATTACAAAACATGAAGAGGGCAAACCCGACAAGAAGTGATTGAAAACCTCTTCGTAATCAGCTAGTTTCTTCAGCTTGACAACCACTACCATCTCGAAATCCATACGCTGAGCATATAATTCGAAACACGTATTTAGTAGAGACTGAAACATATTTGATATCCATTCTTCACGGAAGACAGGAGCGTGAAAACAACAAATCATGGTGTATTTGTCCTGAATTGCCTTGCCAAGTTCCACTTGCTCACCATCTTTTCGAACAAGGTAATCCAACTCATTTGAGCCACCACCAGCGGACAAGAGAAATTTCACATCCACTGTCTGGCCAATCTGAATGGAAGGTAAATCAGAAACCATGGCATTGATATCATCAGGATATTCAGGCTTGACATTACGAAAAATTCTAGCTATAGGGCATGATGGTGTTAATGAAAGGCAAGAGGAGTTGGATTTGATGGGCCACGCATACTTGACAAGCCTGTTATAAGAACGTAGGGCATTAAATGAACTGTTGCGCAGAAGTTCCTTAAGACGACCAACAAAAGAAGACATGGAAGCAGAATGTCCGACAAACATAGTTTTTGCAGCAACATTGACAAACAGGCACTTAAAAGCAAAACCAACCGGCTGAAGCTCGGGCTGAGGCTCAGGCTCAAGCTCAAGGAGGAGGTCGCATATAAAGGTGCGACGCTGAGATTCTTGTAATGGTACAACAAGAGAGTACAAAGGAAAGGGTATCATAGGGCCTTCGAAAAGAGAGACACTATAAGGATTATCAACATTCATGTTTGTAACCAAAACAAGCTCGAAATCATCTCTATAAGAATAAAGATCACGACATGTAGGAATGAAATCTGGGGGATAAAGGGAATCAAATTCGTAATCTAAGACGAAATCGGGAGGCAAGTAGAAACAAACAAACAGAAGGTGGACTTTATCCTTGAGTGCATTCGAAACAACTTCGTCAGACTTTCGATACAGTTGATCTATCTCACTCATACATCTCAACAATGGCATAACCTTGCTTTCCCATGCCCCTTCAGACTCCACACACTCTGATATTTTAATTTTCTTTTTCTTATCCTCCTCCTCCTCATTTTTATTATCTCCATCGAAGCTTGATAGAGGTGAATGTTTTCTGTTAGTTGATCCTATCTCATCAACATCCATCTCCATTCCCTACAAACAAAAAACAATTAAACCTGTTTGTTTGAATATGAATATGAACCAAACCAATTTTCACACAAAATACATAATATAATTCAAAACAAAGCATTGAAATTCGATTTGGGATAAAAACCCTAAACGAAACAAAACAAAACAAAACAAAAAAAAGTGAAATTCGATTAGGGATAGAAACCCTAATCAAAACAAAACAAAACAGGTGACAAATCGATTTGGGGTAAAAACCCTAAACAAAACAAAAAAGGTGAAAATTCGATTAGAGATAGAAAGTTAGAAACCCTAATCAAAACAAAACAAAACAAAACAAAACAAAACGTTGAAATTCGATTTGAGATAGAAACCCTAACCTTCAATTGAAAGTGGTTGAGGATCTGACATTCCATCTCTTGAGAGTTTCCTTTTGCTTTGCCCACGCTGTGACGCTACAAATTTTGAGAGGATCTGAGAATGAGAAAGAAAAGAGGCAGCGATTGATGAGAAGAGTTTTGCCGAGTTCTTATCCAGTTATGTAGCAGGCGTAAATTGGTAAAATTCGTCTATACTTATACACTTATACCTATACCTACTAGATAATAAAACCGTCTCCGGAAGAGTTATCACATTGCTCCACATCATTAACTACAAATACAAATAATTAATAAAACATGTTGACAAATATAATTTAATTAACAAAAAAAATTAATTCATCCGTTGAATGATTACGCTTTGGACGCTATAAGGATTAGCTTTTGCTTTTGACATTTGGGCTGGCTGCCCGGATAGTTGTCGTTCTACCACATGTTATACTATTTTCCAGGGTCACAATCTGATCCCCGGCGTGCCAAGAAGCAGCCCACTATTTCTCGCTCTTCCACCGAGGCTGAGTACCGAGCTGCAGCCTACACCTTTGGAGATGCTTTATGGATTCGCTCAATGCTTGCTGAGTTGGGTCCTCTTCTCCGACAACCGATCAAACTCATGTGTGATAATATAAGTGCTACGTATATGACCGTTAATCCGGTTCAGTTTAGTTGTAGTAAACATATTAAGTTAGACTATCATTTTATTTGCGAGCATGTTGCTCATGGTGATCTTGTTGTTCGGTTTGTCCCGACTCAGTTCCAATTAGCTGACATATTTACAAAAGGATTGTCGAGTCAGCGTTTTGAGTTCTTAAAGTCCAATCTGTCTGTGGTTTCCCTGCACAGATTGAGGGGGTGTAATAGAGTACTAAGAAAACTTCTATAATTAAAAGGTGTAAACCCTAATTTATTTAAGTGAAACTATTGGGTCAGACGGTCTGACCCAATATGTTTTGTCGGACGAGTCGCGAGAACGGCGCTTCTTCATCTTCTTCATCCGCCGCGGTATCCCATCTGGATATTTTCCCTTTTGACGCTTTGGTATTCAAATTACTTCAAGAAAGTTCAACTTTTCCCTTTTGACACTTTGGTATTCGAATTACTTCAAGAAAGTTCAACTTAAATTGATGTAAACCAACCACTCGTCATCAAAACCATAGACAAATTTAGGGATGACTGGGTAGAAGCTTACCTATGCAAGCTAAGTAGGCTTCAATTTAACTCTAACGTGCTTCATTGTTTCCAACTACGGTAATGCCAAATCTCTGTATTCCCCAAGAATGTCGACGGTGGTGAAGAGGGTGGTTCCTGCAGCAGCAAATCAGGGGGAAGGGAAAGAGGGGAAGTGAAGCAGAAGGAGGTAGGTAGGTTTAGTTTTCAGTTAGTTTTATTTTTTATTTTTTTAGTTTAGTTAGAAACTAAATGAAAGAATAAGAAAACTAAATGAAACAATAACATAAGTAACTGAAAACTGATTTTGTTTTCATTTAGAACTTATTTTATTTCATTTACTCCCCTTTTTTTTCATTTGCTTCTAACTTGCTTTCATTTACTCCTTTTTTTTTCATTTGCTTCTAACTTGCTTTCATTTACTCCCCTTTTTTTCATTTGCTTCTAACTTGTTTTTCATTTAGACTAAAACACGTAATTGAAACAATAAGATAAGTAACTGAACTTATAAGACATCCAACTGAAATAAAAAATCAACTAAATTTTTTTTGAAACTAACTGAACAAAAATTAAAACCAACTGAAACAAAAATGAAACCAACTGAAACAAAAATGAAACCAACTGAAACAAAAATGAAACCAACTGAAAGTCGTCCGACCAAATATTATGGTCGGACGCGTCTGACCCAATACCTTCTCATTATTTAATATATATATACAGGGCCAGACACCCTAAGAGGGCAAGTCGTTCCTTATTTATCATGGAGTAGTTGTTTCTTACAAGTGAAGTGTGGTTTTCTTATTTGATCTTCTATCTTCATATACTATTGTTGTCTCTTGAACGAGCTTGAAGTGATGATTTTACAGTTTTGAGCGGGGATTCCCTATAGATATTACTCTCTTTGTTGTTCTCAGGAGTTCAACTGACTAGCACTTCAGTTTTTATAGCACATGCTTAAAATTTAGGACTGAGTAAAACTTAGTGGAGATTCTGGATTGCAGCCGGCTTCTATGCTTGGACTTACTAAAAGTGTCTTTCCTCAGCTACGAAGTTTAATTGAAACCTTAGGCTGCTGGACAAAAGGGAATTGAGGTAGAGTATCTATGTGGATGACCCGTGGAGTTATAGTCTTCTCCGGTGGAGATCAAGGCACTGTCATATTATTGTTGTTGTTGTGGTGTTTGTTTGAGGATCTGGTCTAAATAACTTCAATGCAAGGATGGTCGAGTTTTTTTTTTTTTTTGCATGTATCATGTCCTCTTGTCTACTCTAAATTCACATAAATGTTCGATTTCCTTCATATCACAGCCCGTATTTACCATCTCACAGCCCGTATTTTATAGCAAATTGTCCAAAATACCCTTATTAAATATAATTATGTCCGGTTTTTTAAAAAAAAATTATTTTTTAAAAAGTTAAAAAAAAATTGAATTTTCACGGAACCGGATGGAGTTTCCGGTACCGTGTACCGAAAAGTCAATCCGGTACCGTAAAAATCCATTTTTTTTTATAAAAAATTTTAAAAAAAAAAAAAATTTTTAAAAATTTGAATTTTCACGGAACCGGATTGACTTTCCGGTACCGTGTACCGGAAAGTCAATCCGGTACCGTAAAAATCCATTTTTAAAAAAAAATTCAAAAAAAAAATTTGAATTTTCACGGAACCGGATTGACTTTCCGGTACCGTGTACCGGAAATTCCATCCGGTTCCGTCAAAACTGATAATTTCACGGAACCGGATGGAATTTCCGGTACACGGTACCGGAAAGTCAATCCGGTTCCGTGAAGATTCAATTTTATTTTAAAATTTTTTTTATATAAATTTTTTAAAAGGAAGTGAGTAAAGGAAGAGGGGCAATTTAGACTTTTATACCACGTATTTATACGTATACGGACTGTGAGCTAGTAAATACGGGCTGTGTTTAGCCGCACACATATTCCTGGTTACTTGGTCTTGCCCTATGCTATCACTATCAATTATATGGTTTATGAAAGTTCCTCCCTGCCCTTGATAAAATCTGGTCATTCTTGTTTATAGTGCAGCAACATTGTAGGACAACTCCAATTGTTTATTTGTAGTTGCATATTTGATTGCCTCGCCTGCCTCGCCCATACCAAATTCATTATGGTCAGAAACTATACGCTGATCGATTACTATACTCTAACGATGGTGACCTCATATTGCTGTATGCATCTTTATGTTATGCCTTTAGTTGCCTTATCCTATGTGTCAGTGCTTTGTTACTATTCAATTATAGTATTTTTATAGCTAAGCTTTCACAACTTGGAATTTATGCATCGACTTGTCTTTTCCTCCAGATTTGGTCGTTTACTTTCTATATTTTGGCTTTCACAATATGCAGTAAGATTAAATTTGAACATCGTTTTTAACAAACCCAAATCAACTTCAAAGGCCACCCGACACCACCCTATGCTCGCCGTGGGTCGTTGATGTTGTTTTTAATGGTCTCATATAATCGTAGGATGCATTCCTTAAGGTTTGCTGCTTGTGTCCCAGGAATATGCCGAAGGTTTCTAATATCTTAGAATGATTCTTGTTTGGTTGGGAGCTTCGATGGTCATTGGTAAGGGCATTTTTTTTCCCCTGTAGAATTAACGATTTCGCTTTTGTTTCTTTATCTTCCTCTTTACCACATGCTTGGGTAGCATACAAATGAAGTTGCTCTTGTTATAGGAAAACCAAGTGAAGGCTCTAAAGGAGAAGGGCATTGGAGTTGAATTTCTCTCCTCAACTCAAACATCCAGTGTCAAGGAGAGGGTATAGAAGAAGTTCGACAAACTTTCACGTGAATTTGTGGAGTCTCTTAAGTGTCTTGTTCCAATGGCATAACAATTACTTGTTAATAAAGCTTAAACACCTAATAAAAATAATCAGATAAAGTACCTGATTGTTGTGATTAAGAGATACTTAAGAGAGTCCATATATTTGATATCTTTTCTTAGATTTCCATGTAAAAAATAATCAAAGAAAGCTCCAATGGCATGGAAAACTTTCGCACGCGCTTACTCTTTAGATTTTTGCTTGTGTTTAACTTTAATATAGGCCAGAGACAATGCATATGTTTATATCTTATTCTCATTTTTTTGTATAATGCGTTCTACTATGTCTGAATTTATGTTCAAATAAATTTTGGGTTCTAATGCTAACTTTTGCTATAGGCAAGTGCATTACGCAATCATGTTTTACACGATCGTATCATGTCTGCTTTCGAAATTGAGAATGAACTGGTGGCCAATTGTTTCTCTTTTAATTTTATTACACTTTACGCCTTAAAAGCTTAACCTACAATCTACATGTATTTAGTATAGACAAAAGGCAATGCATGTGATGTTTGGGTGTGATTAGGAGACGTGAGTTTTAGTTAAGATAGTGTTTTAACTAGACTGTTTTTTTTTCGAGATTTGGCTTAGATTAGTAGCAAATAATGCATTAACTAGGTATTTTAAAAACTGTTTGGGAGTTAGAGGAGTTAGACCTATTAGGATCATGTTGGCACAAGGAGCTGTGCTAGGGGGTGTGGGAAGAACATTACTTAATTATAAGATAGTCTATAAGGGCAGGGGCTTGTGCTGTTTTAGATGTTGTCCATTTGAGTATGCTTGGGCTGCAGCAATATATATTGTAGATGCTTACTGCATTTGTCCGACACTCGTGAGATATGCAGGAGCTACCTTGAAAATATGCTCTCTAATCTACTCCTTCATTTAAGGATTTATCGGGGAGTCTGATCTGAAGCACCCCAAAAACTTTCATGGATGTTACTATTATTTAACGTAATGTTGGGCGTTCTCCACTCTATGGTAATGTACAGGAAATAGACTTAATGTAGTATTGACCACTCCATGGTTTCTAATATAATTCTTTTACTATTTGTTGATTATTTTCAGGTCATACAAGGCTGAAATATCATACTTGGACGTCAGTTCCAAGAAAACAGATCCAGATAAGGATGATAAATTGAATGGGGGCGCTGAATCATACCAGGGCCTTAAGAGAAAAAATGAGCGAGTAATTCGCGGGGCTAATTGCGAAGTCTGCAACACGCCGTGTTCGAGCGTATCAAAATCAAAATGGTTGAGATCTAGAGGACGTTTCCTTAGTGTAGGTGCTACTGTCATCTCGTGTAGAAATGAAAGAGCACCTGATGGTTTAGTGGCTGATGCACACCTTGCAGATGGTCTCTTGCATCTTATTTGAATAAGAAATTGCTCTCATGCATTGTATTTGTGGTGAGTTTGGCTTATGTCTTTTCTGGTGTGGAAGAAAATTTTAACATGCATGCAGGTATTATTGCAGTTTCGAAGTTCCAATTTTGGGTTAATCTTCTAATTCTGCGACCATTATTTTATTTTGGGATTCTAAATGAAGATCCTAGATTTATACTTCCTCCGTTCTTTAATACTCGCACCATTGAAACAGTTTACGCAACCCAATGCACAATTTAGATGTTAAATATCTTTAATTATACACAATAAAAAAATTATGCAAATTAGATTTTAATAATCTATACATTGAGACGAATCTAACAAGATCCCACATGACTATATTTTTTTCTTACATATAAGACACAATATTAATTTAAGTGACATGTGTGAATAGTGTGAAAGATAGAAATGTTGCGACTATTAAAATATGGAGGAAGTATTAGAGTTCAGTCCTTTTATAATTGTCCTCAAAGTTGTCATATTATATATTTGTATTATTCTCACACATTTTTTTCAACTTCTTCACAAACTTGTTTTCGCCACTAACTGTACCTCTTACCTGGCTTCATGTAGAACCGACTTTGAATGCACCAGTCTACCAGAGCCTCGATTGCAACTGCATTTAGTGCTTGCTACATCAGAATCAATTGGGAGATGAGTATTTAGAAAGACAATAGATTAGCTTAATTTCAGTTCAGTTCATTTTAGTTCAGTTCAGCTCCAATCAGTTCAGTTCAGTTCAGTTCAGTTCCAATCAGTTCAGTTCAGTTCAGTTCAGTTCAGCTCCATTCTTTTATAACCATTTTGTTAAATATTATTGTTATATTATTATTATTATTATTACTTATTTTTATATCATTATTATTAAGTATTATTATTTGTATACAATTTTTTTATTATAACTTTATTCATTATTATTACTAGTATCATTATGGAGGAACATGGTTTAGGTTAAAAACACAATTAAACCCGCGTTTTCAGCCCATAATCCAATTAAATCACGTTAAAACAATTTATGATGTAATTTTGCACGGTCCGACCCAATCATTATTTTATTACTAAATATTAATATATAATTAAATCTAATAATTAAAATAGTAATATTAATTTAATTCTAAGATATTATTGTTATTATATAATCATCATCAGGTATTAATATATTAATACAAAGAAGGAACATCAGGACAGCGAGGGTAACTATCCCCTATGTTTTTAAAATGTGAATCTAAACTTAAGGTCATTTGGTGTAACTTTATATTTAGAGGTGCTTTTCTGATTCACTAAGGTGAATGTTATTTTTTAAGATCCTGAATTACTATCTTCACCATCTTAACCTTGATGATGATTTTTGCTGTTGTTTGATACTTAATGTTGATTTTTTTCCACAAATTGATAATTTGGTAGGCCTCATGGTTATCATTAAACAGTAATGGAGGGTATGAAAATTAGCATTGTAGATTTTTTTTTCACTATGGTGAATATATTAGCAGCAATTAAATGATTGACATTTTATTTGGAATGATGTTTATCTGTGGTGGTTAGATATGATAACATTTGGCAATGTTTGTTGCAAATAATGAATGTGGAGGGAGAGAATATGGTTGAAAAGAGTGTGATTCTTCGATCAACAATGAAGCAAACATAATTTGATGAATAAGGATGGCGATTCGAAATTGATTTCTCTTTGTCGGAATTAATTTAGGTTTTAGAATTTTCTATTCTTAGGTTTTCTTGGCCTAATTCTTTCCGTTATCCAGTTTCACATGTTTGGGGTTCAGCTTTCTTCCGCTATCAGACTCAATTCTTCGATCAATGACAAAGCAAACATAATTTGACAAATGTGAGAGGTGAGTCGAAATTTATTTATCTTTTTAATTTCAACTGTTAAGGTTTTCTTGCCCAATTCTTTCAACGATTCAGTTTCAGATCATATAGAAGGATCCTTTGAGAAAATGTTAGCGCTGTATTATCGGATTAGGCAAACACAACAACATATTCAAAAGGTGTAGTCTCTTTTCATGATTCTATTTTCCTTTTCTGTGTTTCAGATCAATGTTTTCCTAACACTGTTGGTGTTCAGTTTTGGCAGCTTATATTTGCTTTTGTTGTTATGTCCCAGCCATTTTTGTCATAATATATATTACAGCTGCAGATATCCTTATTTTTTGCTGCAGGGATGATTAATCTGTTTGACCCTAGCTTTCGGGTGGGCTTGTGCGGTTTATGTCATGTATACTATGGTTCAAGGACACATGAATGAAGTGCTTCATCGTTTGGACGCATAATTTCTGAGGCTCAATATTCCTTGGCTGGGGACCTCTAACAGACTTTCAGGTGTGATATAGGCTGGTGTGTGCACTGTAGATTTTGGTTGGGAATGCCTTAGCAAGACGAAAAGAAAGCCAGAACAGAAGATCAAGCACAGTATCCTGCATTGTTTAATTCATCGAGTGCGCACACTATTTGACAAAGACAGTTTCATTGAAGTACATGACAAGTAGCCAATGATCAGGTTTTTGTGGTTATTTCTTCGCCCGGCACCGGAGTCCCTGTGGGATCTGGACTTTCTGCAAGGCGAGGGCCCATGGTGGGTTATGGTGGTGGGGAGGTTACTAATCGTGTGTTCTCCGATGATGAGAGATCAGACCATGGTGTTTCTGTTGGGGGTAGGAAGCAGCAGCGGCAGCAACAGCTATTGGGACATCCTATTATGATGACATCAAAACATCTAAGTGGTGGTGAATTGCTTTCTCCTGA
This sequence comes from Patellifolia procumbens, assembly GCA_947645195.1. Lineage (NCBI taxonomy): Eukaryota > Viridiplantae > Streptophyta > Magnoliopsida > Caryophyllales > Amaranthaceae > Patellifolia > Patellifolia procumbens. The sequence continues at coordinate 1,644,521 of CANSGD010001373.1, read as the reverse complement.
TTCTGTTTCTGAGTAATCTATTATTTCTTAATCGTCATTTAGGTCATTGATTGTGTTTTAAATTGATTTATGATATTTTTATAATATTAAAACGGTTTAGTAAAGCTACCGAAACTTGTAAGGTCAATTCGGTCCTGAAAAATCTAAAATTTTGGTGTGTGGGATGTAGGGTCGGAGGATTTTTATTGACTAATTTGAGAATGTCAGTTGCTCTTAGTTCAGATCGAAAGGATTCCTTGACTATTACGGGCTTTATGTCTTGCCAACATGGTTATTTGACTGATGAATCGGTTGCTTCTGTAAAGCTTAGCATTCAGAATCACAAAGGATTCTTTGTGAAGAATCAAAAGCTGGTTTTTGATGGAAGAGAACTGGCCCGAAACTAGAAAACTAGAAATTACCACCGTTAAGCAATCTACTCCTTCCTGTCCTGCACTTGGTACTTAGTCTCACCGTTAAGCAATTACCAAAACTAGAAAACTGGTCAAGGGCCTCGCTAAACCGAGCTGCTCTAGCTTAATCCCATGGAGAAGTTTCTATTAGGGTAATTTGGTAATTAGACTCTTAGTAGGTTTTGTAAAGATATTTTGTATCTATATATATATAACATGCCAGGCAACCTAAACAAGTTAGCCATTCATTCTCAATACTCGTACATGGTATCACGAGCCTAGGTTAAAATTTTTCTCTCTTCCGCACCAATTTTTTTTAACCTAACTTTTTTTTAAAAAAAATAAAAAAAATCAAGAAGCCCTAACCCTAGCGGTTTTCCGGCCACCATCACCTATGGCAGCCGCTTCTTTAATCGACTACTCTGCCGCCGTCAATGACACCCTCACACCGGGCCCGTCACAACGCCCCGTCACCGCACCGTCGTTGACCTCACTGCCCTTTGGCAGTTTCGCTGGTGTTCCTCCCAGCCACCACTACACCTCCGCCACAACGGAGGCAGTGGCGTTTCCAGGCGAAAATCTGCCCGCTTCTTCCGCGCCCGGGCTGTTTCTGCCCCTTTCCACCGTGGATCTTCACGGCAGTCCTCTCGCTGCACGTACCCCTTCACGGTACCCGCCGGGTTTCGGCCCTAATGCTAGCGTACATGGACCTCGTTCCGGAACGGCCTATGCACCGTCCTTGCTTCCGTCCGCCACATCTCTTGTACATCAGGACATCACTCGTTTTCTGACCATCAAATTAGCATCACCCGAAGATTATCTTATGTGAAAAACTCAGGTTACGTGTTTCCTTTCGACGCATAAATTACTTGGTATTGTTGAAGGTACAATTCCGGTTCCTCCTTCTACTTATGTTGATAATTTTGGACAATCTTTGCCTAATCCGTCCTTTTATGAGTATATGAGACTTGATCAACAAATTAAACTGTGGTTATATGCATCGATTTCCCATGATGTTGTGATGGATGTTCACGAATTACGTACTTCTGTTGAGATTTGGACTAGATTACAGTCTCGGTTTTTGCATGCTAGTATGGCTAGGTCCATGGAATTGAAAGGTCGTTTGAGTCATATGAAGAAATCTGACCAACAATCTATGGAAGTGTTTTTAAGGGACATTAAGGTTATTGTTGATTCTCTAGCTGCTATTAGTGTCCGGTCTCTCAGTATGATCTGGTTCAGTATACCTTGAATGCTCTGGATCAGGATCGTGACTATGATGCTCTTGTTACTATTTTGTCCTAATTTCAAACGTCCTTGACGTTTGATGATTTTCGTCCTAAGCTTCTCCAGCATGAGCAACGCATTAAATCTACGGGTGCTTTCTTCATTATACACTACCACTTAATTAGTTAATTTATGAGCATATCTTCCATAAATGATCATCAATGTCATACACATTATAGTGACAAAGTGGATACTATAAAATAACAATGTTACAATGTGCGACAAAGACATACTTCACATGTGCAACCTTTCTCTCCCTTTATTACTTATTAATCACATGATGCAAGTGGAAGATGACCCACTTTTTTGCTTTTCTTAATAAATATGCCAACCCTCTATGTTGCAATACACTTGGAACGGAGGTAGTATATAGAATGATATCCTCCACAAAAGTACTTCTATCAATTGCTAGAGGCTGTGTGTCCCAAAAGAGCATAGAAGACCCATCACATTACTATTGTTGACCATGTCATTGTTGTGGAGGATTTATGTAACGATGACAATCGACATCCTAAAATAAAGATAAAGCTTTACTTTATATTCGGCCATTAGAGTACGAAATATTAGGTTGATAGTTCATTTTACAACCACCATTCCTCAATATTGCAAGATTTGCCCCCGTAAAAATAGTGACACCCCACAGCTAAAAGTCCTGGGTTCGGGAGCTCTTGTATCCTTGGCCACCTCATTTCTGACCGAACTCTCATACAACTTGCAATATTTGAGGATCTAACATTTGCAATTGCAGCGTCATGACTTGTTCTTGTAAGGGCTTGTTCTCTTCCGCATAAGTGAGCTGAACTTAACTAAGTTGAACAAAAACTAAAAACAACAAAACTAAACTGAAAGAAATAGTAAAATGTGAAAGTAGACGTATTATCCAGAGTTGAATAGAATTGAACTGAAATCAAAACAACTGAAGTGAACTGAAAATAAGTTAGGAAGAACAGACCCTAATATATACTTCCTTTGTTTTGTTTTGTTTTTCATTTGTTCCATTTTGACTTTTGGCAATACATAAATTTGATTCTTAACCTCTTCAAATTGTCAATACAAACAACCAGCCAAAACAAATAAACAGAGAACAACTAATACCCAACCGCCAATTAAAGGCATTTCCTATTATCTCCATCCTTGGTTATCATCTGTTTTTTATTTAATTTTATATGAAGTAGCTTTTAGAATAGAAATCCAGGAACAAGACCAAAAGAGAAGCATTGAAAGCCACATTAAAACTCAAAGCGAACATGAGGCCAGAGCATGACTGGTTTAAGTTTAACAGGTGATAATTGACAGTAACACCTGCAGCCAAGAATCCCAAAACAAACTTGGTAACTTGAAGGTTAGTGACCGTCTTCTTCCATGAAGGACGAATCCCAACCGAACTGTCGCGTTGGTGATCAATTCACACCCAAGGGAACCAATGATTGTGGGGTGTCAACCTAAATTTAAACACATGATCATCACCATTGAATGATAGAGAGACGACAGTCGTTTGCTGTTGGATATTTATGTATGGTAAGACTCAATTATTTTACACATGTATATTTTATAATGTCATGGAGTTGTGTAAAAATGACATTATATAATATTGAGTCGATAATTAATTATAGTTATTATAATTAATTGTTTGAGGTGTTAATAATTATAAATTAATTATGTATGATATTGATGTCAAATATCAATTTGTTGGTTATTGTTGGTTTAGGCGAAACACCATGTTTCACCAATTTATGTGGCATGAGTTTATGAAATGCATTTGACATCAACTATTGATGTGACATTTTGTAAAGAATTGCATATGCTACATGAATTGACGTGGCATGCTAATATATGCAATTGTCATGTATTATGCACTAATGAAGCAAAGTGATGATTCATGAAACAATACCGTGACTAATTAATTGGTGGGTTTTTAGTTAGTTATTTATTATTAATAACTAACTATTGTAACTGTATAAATACCCATTGTCTCATTTGTGTAAAATATAAAATTTATTCTCTTTTCAACAAACTCTCCTTAATATCTTGTATTAAGAAATTATTTAAGAAATTGAACATCATCATCCTTAATGTTTAGCTTAAATGGATCAAGAGTTCTAATTATTTTGTGTACTGAGACTTCTGGACTGTAGCATGCAAGGATACATTTTGGGCACGATCTATATCCTTACACTTAATTGACAGGCCATGTATCAACAATTTAAACTGGAGCCATATGCAGTACACACTACATTCCAGTATGCTGCTACAGAAGGAAAGCGCCATCGATTACGGGAAGGCATGTTGTTTTATGATCCACCGGAGTACTATAACTCTCCAGGTAATTAGACTTTCCATGATACTCCCCTCGTCCCCCAAAGCTTTTTTTTTCCATTTTTTGTTGTCCCAATTAGTTGACCCAATTCTTTATTTGGATGTGGTCCACCAATTAGAATATTGCTTTTCTTACAAAAAGCACTTGACCCGTACTCTCTCTCCTAATAAACAATTTTAAAAAATACCACACTCTCTCTCCTAACAATAATACTAATATTAATAATACTAATATAAATAATAATCTAATAAATTGTTCAAAATAAATATTCAAAATATAATAAATTTTGGTGTATTACACGTCTCTATGGTGTTTGATGCATTGTTTTACTAGAAACTATTCTCTAGGTTCATTTCCAATTTCCCCAGTCTTTCTAAAAAAATCAACTATAAATGAACTTATTTTTACTAACTGAACTTATTTTTACTGAATTGAATTTATTTATACTGAACTGAACTTATTTTTACTGATTTATGTTGTTTTTTCTTCTTTGCACTACTGATTTTTACTGAACTGAACTTATTTTTAATGAATTGAACTTATTTTTACTGAATATAATTATTTTAAGGTAAACTGAACAAGGCCTTAAATACTCAGTGAGGGAGTGAGGGGGTTGGCTGGCTTATGTTGCTGTTGATTAGAAAAGGAAAGGAGAAGGCATACCTTCTTATAGAATGTGTTCCCTTAACCTGAACTTATCTGAACGCAGCTTAAGAACTAATTGGACCCGATCAGTCAGATTTTTACACCTGCTTAAATCGGATCGTCCCTGAATATTGCACCTGTTTGGACCTGCTTTGATTAGGTCTAAGGCCCTGAAAATAAATCATTGTAGGTGAAGAGAATGCACCCTTATTAGGCACTTAGCGCCCTGCCCCCCTCCCCTAAGCACACTGAATGAACGGATCCAAACAGCATTTGGACAAATGACACCGTACCCTCCAGAGAATTTCAGGCTGCCCCTATTATTCGTTACACATGAAACATGTGGTAGTATCTGACTATTGTTTAAGGGAAAAAATCCTCTTGTCAAAGTAATTGGCCTTTTTCGACTTGGGTTTCTGTGGACCTTTGTGTGGAATCATGTGCATACTTCAAGTTTCAGTTTAGTAGTATGAGCCTTTTTCACAAAAGTAACATGCCCTCTTATGGATTAAGATAGATTCAATATGATCCTTTACTCCTTTTGGTTACCCTGCATTCTTAGCTGCAGCAGTAAGCCTGTAACATGCTTCATTGGAACAAACACTTTTCACTTTTTGTAATTTGTCTGTAGCATTAGACCTTACTAGTTGATACTTGATATTGAGAATTCCTTTATATGGCGTTGGTTGATTTTTATATTCTTGAAGAAATACCTGGTTCTTATGCTAGATATGGACTGGCTATGTGTCAAATATTATCAAATTTTCCCTGTCATTGGCTGAAAAAAGTGATGGAACTCCTATATTGGCCTACATGATAGTAAATTGAATGAATAAGCATGAAGAACTGCAACATGATTGCCTAGAGATTTCCAAACCTTTTAAAGATATAGCGACAATACTTGGGATTTAGCAGTTTCTTGTGCTTATCTACCAGGCCTTGCATAAGTTCTTTTCTTTAAATTTAATGGTTTGGAATGTGATTAATTACATCTGTTGAATGTAATGCAGGAGGTTTTATGTCATTTAAGCCATCCATTCCGAGGAGCCTGTTGTTAGATGGAGAGCATAATGTTGAGACACATTTTGCTGCTGTTAATTACCAGGTACGGTCTTAAGTTCCGATTTCTGTAATTACTATTGTATATTACATCTACTAATGGTTCTTTTAATGCTTTCTCTCAGTTAAAACAGATACGAACAGCACTTGCTATCGCGTCATTGCTAAATCGTACCCTGGTGAGAACAAGTTGAGCATTTGACTGTTTGTGACACAATTTTTTTTTTTTTTTTTGTCGTGCCTGTCTATATGTATCCTACTCAAAATGAATATTTGATTCTTTTCAGTATTGCTTTCAATTGTAATACATCTTGCAATAAAATTGAGTTTTAGAACTAAAACATAAGAGAGTATGTATAGTAGAAACTAAGATGAAGAGGGCCAGAGAATGCTGAAATAAATTTTTGATATAGCAACGTTTGAGTTTAATCTCTTCGTTTTCTATCCGTGTTTCCTTGTGCTGGGAAATGTAACTTTGGCAATGAAGAAGATGACAATAGAATTGTCTTCAAACATGGTACTAAGAGTTGGATTAATTAGTAAAAGATAGGTTCAGTGAACAGATAAAGTAGATATTGAACCATTTAGATCAATCTACGTTGTCTTTTTACCGTACCTGTCGTTCGTGATTCGTTCGCGGAATCTCTCTATGTGCCAAAATTGTTTGTAGTATAAGGGCCTCAACGGCTCAAGTCACCAGCTCGGGGAAGACGATTGCATTTAACAGGTAGGAAGACTTGGAGATATCCCGAATGCTAACAGTTGAACCAAAAATTGGAGATGTTCTTGACTTGTTAGCTATCGACAATCTCAAGAACTTTTTATTATCTGGAATTTAACATAAGGTTCCTACCAAAGAAGGGAAGTCTATGGAATTTCCCAAACGTTGCAAAACACTAGCTTGCTTGGCCTAAAAGACTCTTGTGCCATCGATAGTGAGAAAACATGGACGAAATACCACTTCTTCAATCTGATTCTTGGTTGCTTGGGCACCAAGGACTCGTAGTTTTCTTACACTTAATCTCCTGTAAGTAGAGAATAGAGATGTACTCTTATGCAGTTCCTTAGACTAAAGACCCTAAATATAACATTGTAGTAATAGCTTTCCCATGAAACTTCGCTCTACTGTTTCCAGGCCAATGGTCATGCATCATTTTAACTTCTGGATTGCAATTTGTTTCTTGACTTTGCTGTTTTTTTGGAACCTCAGCATTGTCATTAACTCTCTACTCATCTCACATTATCCTTTTTTAATCTTGAAGAAAGTCAAGATGGGTATAATCTATTTGTTGATATCGTTCATCATCCTATGTTGCAAAAGGCTCTTCCAAAGTCTGTGCAGCGCACATTGAGGCCTTATGGCTTGACATAATCTGAAGGGAAGATTAAGTTTGTACTGATCTCTAAAGATTAGAAGAGGAAGTTGAAGCCTAGACATGAATTAGAGGCGTAACAGAAACAGCATATAACCACAATTGATGGCGCAAACAACCAACCATAAACTGGGTCACCTTTCCGCACAGAAAGCTTACTAGATTGCCCTTATAAATGTTAAGTGGCTTGCTGGATTGACCATATTAATACTATTGTCCCTCCAATAAAAAACTTTACTGCTCACAAGCATTTACGTCTAGATTTAGGATTCTATCCGTAGATATCCAAATACTCATTCATCAACATTGACCGTAAGACAATCAAGTTATTTTTTGTTTGCTTTCCTCCTCTATATTTAACCTTGGGGACGAGGGTGAAGGGCGAGTTTGCTAAAGTACCTGTAAATGAAATTTCAATACACTTTATTCTTTAGACCCAGAATTCTGCATGTTTTCATATGAGATATACTGTGAACAAGAACAACCCCCTCTTTGAAGAGAGTATAGATGCTCAATTTGCATTTGTGCTTTTTTTTTTGACAAGTTGTCTATCTTCTAATAAGTGTGAAGATCTACGTTATGTTGTTGCATTATCTTTTATTTTCTCGTCTTGCATCTTTAAGATCTATGAGCAGTGGATGAAGTTGTAAATTTTACTGAATACCGTTGTGATATGGCGAATCAGCTTCTGAGATTGCCTAGTTGGAAATTTAGATGTTGATATCTTACCAGCTTCTTCTGTGACTTGTAGGTCATGCCTGCAATATGGTGCAGGTTGGATAGGCTTTGGTTTGGACATCCTGGAATCCTGGAGGGTACCGTGACAAGGCAACCTTTCATATGCTCTCTGGATCATATTTTTGAGGTAGAATACTGTAATAATTCATTTAGCTCCTATCCCTGTCAAAGGCATTTGCTTTTTCTCTTTTGCTTTACTAATTGAGATCTGAGAGCTTGAAATAGTTTGGCCATTGGTCTGCAAGTTCATACAATAGTCATAGGATTCTGGCAAATAATCAGAAGGTGTAGATAGACTTGTTGGCTAAGAGATTACTAGAAATTTGGAAATAACTGTAAAGTTCCGAAATGACAAAGAAAGCCTAAATTGATAGAATATCTGTTAGTAATTAAGGTAAGCTAATAAAACTATAGGACTCTCTTGCTATTATCATAAAAGGGTGGGTACAAACTATCGACTATCGTAAGGCTTTTGAGGAGATATAAGGCATCATTTTTTTGCTATTGAATATGAGTTTGTGAATGTGTCTTGGATTGGTGACTAAGTTCCTAATCTCCAGATCAGAGATCACTTGCTCGATAGTTGTATCAGCTTATATTTTTATTTAGAGAGGGACTGTGTGACTGACATTTGCGCGAGAGATGTGCGCCCTGTGGCGGATAAATTAATGTGTCAACTCCTGTTAGTATATATCAATAGATTTCTATAGGTTGCCTGGTAGACTTAAATATAAACCCATCCTTGTCGTTGTTTCATTGGGTGCTCCATACTTCTTTAGGTGAATCTTGAAATTCACACACCATTGTCTTGGCTAATGCATGTTGCAGACTTTTGACCTTAGTTCTTGAATTTATTTGCTGATTTATTGCAGGTGTTTTTGTATGTTAGTGAATAATCTACTGCAGGTGAATGTGATGCTGCAAGACTTGCCACAGCGAGAGTTTGGCCCACATATTGGTATTAGGGAATACACTTTTCTTGCTAATCCGGCACTCCCACAAGAAGTAAGTTAACACGGGGGAGTGAGTTATCATCCAATAACAATAGCAGATTTGAAAAAAATAATTTACCTTGAATTCTTTGTGCCTAGGTGAAAGATTCGTGGCTCGATGTGCAGCTTTGTCAAGTGGGATCAAAAGACTGTCGTGTTACCAACGTTTCCAGTGCTCCCGGACTGCTCAGATTTCACAAACTTGGCAGTGAAGAAACGGTATTCATTTATGATAGTTAGACTCGTTAATGCAGCTATATATTATGAATGTATGTGTTGTAATGCTCAGGAGCACAAGTTACATAAATGATCGGCATCTTAGCAATCAATCTTTCCGGAAACTTTTGCCCTCGAAATTCCTCCACATCCAGAGCTAACAGCTTAAAGCCCTAGTAAGGACAATAATAGTTTGAAAAATAAGGAAAGTGGCAGACTCCATAATCTCTAGCGCATTCTTAAGAGATCACCCCAAGTACACTAGGGCTCTTGAGCAGACCACGAACCCCTGTACAGCTTAATTAAGGAGAACGCATCAAATCTAGAGTTCCAAACAAGATGATAATATAGGTCCCTGGATGAAATGAGTCAATACAAGGATGGAGCATTACAATACGCATTAGACATGAATAGTGAAATGGTGTCCTAATCTTACATGAAATAGATCTGACGGGCTGATGGCCCTTCATTTTCTAAAAAGGCCTTCAATGACCCGGATAAGAATCCCTCCAAGTTTGTCTGTCAAGTCCGGGGAGGATGACTTAGGCGTGTACTATATTCTTCAAATTTGGCAAAGTTAAGGGTATTTTGGGTTTTGGATCAGGCTCCACATTTTTAGGGGGGGCGGGGTTTCCCAAGGGTTTTGGGGATCTCTGGGATCTGGGTGCCTCTTAAGTGGCTGCGGGCCCTTGCATGCCTTCTTGCAACTTGTTTATCGTTCATAGTTTGGCGTTCCTAGGCCTGCTAACCAGTTATAGAACTTACAGCTTGGCCTAAGCTTTCATACACATTTTCGTTGCTTGGCTTTCCTAGACTTCCCCTATTTCAGCTTGGCTTCATAGACTTTCCGTAGGTTGACCTAAGCTTTTTCAGAGTCATTACAATGATTTAGCATAAGAATGTGCATTAGACAAAAATATTCAAACCTCATCTGAAACTTGCATGACATGGTTTTACAAATGAAAAGGACCTCCAACATCACCTAAGCTCGTTTTGGCCCACCATATATGAAACCCTTGAGAAAAAACTGGCATACAATCGATATGCTTGGGCTTTCTTTTCATTTTTAAGTTTGATCTATTCATTTTTAAACTTCAAAATCTCAATTTTAAGGCTTGTTATAAATTTACAACTCCAAGTTTTTTAGATTGTTCATCTTTAACTTTTAGACTTTTAGTCCTGCATTTTTAAGACTTGGCAGTTGGCAGTTCATTTTTAAGCCTTGGTGATTCCCATTTAAGAAAATCAACCACTGGGTGTACGGTACACCTGGTTTACCTGGTGTAGCTATGCTTTAAAATTAGTATTCATTTCGTGTTTTTCAAATTTGTAATGTGGATGCATGATGTGTTGCTGTTCATTAATACATACTGCTTCAAGATACCTAGTATTAGCTAGGTTTATTACGTACGTTGCAAAGATGCATGAAGCATGACAAATGGTGTTAGTTTTCAACACGAAAGAGGAGAGTCTAGCTTGATAGGTGGTTTTTCATTTTGGTGCTTTCTTTATCTGCTATCTTCTTGTCACGAGCTCTAGAGTGGGAAGGTTGTTTCAATGATGTCGAGCATCCGTATATTTCGTTGATCTTGATTTAGTGTATAGCATCAATCTTGTGCCCATAATACTAAATTAATGCTGGGGGTGTTGTGTCAGGCAAAATACTGGTGAAGGCAGGAGAAATCAGTACCAGTTAATAATCAGTACCCGTTATCTGCTATCTTCTTGTCATGAGCTCTAGAGTAGGAAGGTTGTTTCAATTATGTCGAGCATCCGTGTATTTCCGTTGATCTTGATTTAGTGTATTGTGCCCATTATACTAAATTACAGCGGGGGTGTTGTATGAGGCAAATACTGGTGAAGGTAGGAGAAGCCAGTACCAGTTAATAATCATATAGTTGAAATAATATACACAACATAATCCTGTTAATTTTGCTCCCTTTTCTGGTTTACTGAGTCATTCTGAATGCAAGGATCCATAATTCATTCCTTCTGGATTTTTGAATTATTCTTCGAAACATCTAATCTGAAAGAATTATCGTCATCCTTGTGGCCTTGTGGTCTTATCAATCCCAATCATACTCCCCAGTCCCCAACACAAGAAAAAGAAACAGAGAATAGAATCCTTGAGGTCTTATCTGCTTGCATTTAATCCGAATTTTCATGTTTGGTTAAATTGCTGATTTATGCACACCTCTTTAGTAGCATTTGATTTTACTAAGTTCCTCCGCATTGCAGTTAATCATCTTATGCTTTAACTGTTTGATAGTTCAAGACCGTTTTCTCCTTATTCAAGTATATCAAAGTTATCAACTTCTTATCAATCAAAGATGCCTTCGTTGGGTTTTCTGACAAGGCAAGTTTGCACTCTCGACTATTTTCACAGTTTTGGTGCCTACTGCTTTCTACTATAATTCCTGTAGTGCTAACATAAAATACGTATTTAGGAGAGGGAGAAGAAGTTCCGGAGTCGGGTTAAACGTTATGTAGGCATATGGTGCTGTGTGACGAATCACACACCAGGCCATATATATTATGACATGTATTGGGATGAGAAACCTGGCTGGAAACCATTACCACCACAAAAGCCAGAGGACGATCACCCTCCATTTTAGCTATTGGACAAGTATGGAGCAGAACAGTAACATTAAGGACTGTACATACTTTAATCATCTTATCCTTTCAGCTTAAGGATCCAAGAGGTGTCATGGAGACAAGCATGCACCATGCAGCAGCTCGCATACATTTACAAAGATGTCACCAGGTCATCAAGTTTCCAAAAGAAAAGATTTTGATCTTAGTGCAACACTTGCTGCTACGTTGGCAGACGAAGAGTTTCTTGCCCTCTTGCAGGGTAGGACGAAATTTTGTTTCTGAATGATAATATTTAAGTGTAATTTTTTTTTGTAAAATTAATGAGCTTGGTAAAGCATTCTGCAAAACTGCAGCTCAACATAATTATTCAATAAATCCTCGGATCTTGTGTTGTAGCTATTATACATTTGCATGAACTGCAGAAGAAATGTTTCCCATGAGTTCTTGAGAATGCATAGGTCTCATAATTTTGGTTTGATGTTGTCTAAACATTCAGAAGCAAATTACAAAGAGGACCAATTTCCACGTTCAAAATACAAATCAAATCAATGAACTCTGATCAGTTTAAACTCATATCTACAAGAAATCTCAATTTGGATATATCATTCAATATGAAAGTCATATATCTACAATTTGACCCTAAAACAATATATATTGATCTACTAAAAGCCCATCTTCCAAGCAGTCTTTTTGAACACCATAACTTAGAAGCTCCAGCGTAGGACCAAGTCTGAATTTAAGCTCAGAAAGGCATAGTCGACCATCAACATCCTCGCAATAGAGCTTTGGTGTGCAACCCCATCTCCTAGTCCACTCTTCAAACAAACAAGAAATCTTGACTTCTCGCCAATTGTAATCAGCATGGCGAATAAGTGGACAGCGAAGAGAACAAGCTAAAAAATCAAATTGAAGAAGTTAACGAATTAAGAAATTGTCATAAAAAAATCCATTTGAATTTACTCCAAAAAAAAAATTGGGTTTGTTCTTTTCGTCTCGTTTGATCTGAATTTTTCTGATCTGATATGATCTAAACTCTTCTTATCTAATGCGATCTGAATTTTTCTTATCTGGTTTGAACCGAACTTATTGTAGTTGTTTTTTGTTCTTATTATTTTCTGATCTGACCTGAAATTTCCTGATCTGATCTGAATTTTTCCTATCTGATCTAATCATTTATGAAATAAGCACCAGGGTGCTTGAATAAGTTGAAAATTAGATCAGATAAGATTATAATAAGAACATAGCGTAGAACAGATCAGATTATAATAAAAACAAAAGACAACTATAATTTGTTTAGATCAGATCAAATCAGATAAAAAAAATTTATACCAGATTAGAAAAGTTCACATCAGATCATATCATATCGGATCAGAAAAGTTCATATCAGATTAGAAAATGTTCAAATCAGATTTAAAAAGTTGAAATAACACACTAGACGCAACCTTAAATAAAATTCAAGTTAAAATAATAGTATTAGAGATAGAAACTAATTACCAGTATCCTTCATGGTTCCTTTTACATTAAGGAACTCATGAATCTTGCAGCCGTTGTAAAAATACGATTCCTGATCGTACAACGGCTGCCGAATGCCATGCCCAGATTCCGTTGTTCCCCAACGATCCCGTCTCCAAGATAGTACGTCCAGCTGTGTGAATGAAGCCCAACGGGTCTTCATTTCTGTATCCAAATATGAACCAACAGCAGGGATCTGCAAAAATAAGGATGAGTTTTTATATATACTATTTCTCCAAGGTGAGTTTTTTTTCCTGAGTTTACGGAAAGCTAAAGCAAAGGTAAACCAAGAGCTTTATGCAAGATTGGATACGAAAGAAGGGAAAAAGACATCTACAAAATTGCGCGTATGGGGGACAGGAAGACAAGAGACATAAGAAAGGTAAAATGCGTGAAGGGTGTGGACCAAAGAGTGCTTGTGGAGGATGATGAGATAAAGGATAAATGGAGGACGTACTTTGATACCTTGTTCAATGGTGATAACGCACAAGACATCGGGTTAGTAAGGGTTAGTTCGACATTGGAGATGGAGGAAACAGGGAAAAGTTCTATGGAGGAGAATATGTTGAAGAAGGTAGGAGTGTTTTTATAATGGTGGAGGGAAAAATGTAGCAGACATGGAGGGGAAAAGGTAGCAGTAATGGAGGCAAACTTATATGGTTAGTAAGGGTGAATACAAACTTAACAAAAAAACACATAATTAACAGATTATTACCGGAAATTAGTCACTAATGCTACTTAAACAACATAATCAGTAGTTTAGGTTCATGTTTGGTAAAATTTCTTTTTTAGTTCTACCATATAAGATTTGCAATAGTTAGAGTCTACCAATGGGAATTCCCCTAGAATTAATTTAGTTAATTTGATATGAATATAGTGTGATTACCGAGCTGTCGAATGGCGCTTGAATAGGATTTTTCGATTCACGTGCCGCCAATAGGTAGTGTAGGTAGTAATTGTTTATGCTTAGTTGCTCACTACAAGCTTTGTTCATACCATATTTGACCCAGAAAGTGCGCGCTAACTGCATCAAAAGAATAATTAAATTAGGGAAACAAAATATTGAGCAGATTAATGATACTATTGTAGTATTGTGTTAAGGTAGCTCTTAGCTCACCTTATAGTATTAACTAGTTGACAGAAAATAGAACAAGAAGGAAGAAGAGAAAGAACATAATAGAGACATAGAGAGAAAGGTTAGAGAGGGAGGGAGAGAGAGATTGAGAGATAAGAAGAGAATGAGATTTGTATTATTTCATGAATGATTTACAATAGATCCATGATTTACAATAGGGTCGGTTCGGTTTCGGGTCGGCATGTTCAGGTCAGTAACAGGACGGGTCGGTTTCGGATCGGCATGTTTCGGGTGTGGGTCGGATCTAGTCATTTCGGGTCTTAGGTTGATTTATGGTCCATTTCGGGTATCAGGTCAGGTAGTTCAAGACTAGTTAGCTTTTCCAGGTCTAGTATTAGGTAGTTGCCCACACTATTATCTAAACTGACGTTAACATACCAATATTATGAAAAAAAGAAATTAAATTAAATTATGAATTGACTCACGCCGATAGTACATAGATACTCCACGTGCGGGAAAGGCGGGGTCGGTAGCCTAATGCCAGGCACTATGGTCAGTGACGGCTGGCGTACGGACGAGCTGATAGTCGACCCCTGACACTGACGAGCTATATCAGCCCATGTGGAACCTGGGGAACTGCTAGAAGAGCTACCTGCCAAATCTGTGTGCTCTGGACCCTGTGATGAGCTACCCTCACCACTATGCGTCACCTGAAACAATCAATAAACATGTATATAAATCATGACTAATAGTCTATTTTGAAGTTAATGTAACAATCTAATAAATCTAACAAATGGTTTGATAAGCCTGAATTGATAAATGAGGCCTTTTTGGGATATTATGAGATGCTGCTGGGGTCTGATATGGGTGAGAGAAAATCTGTTTTGCAAGAGGTTATTGAGTTGGGTCCTAACAGAGGATGCTCAAGCTTGCTTGGGGAGGCATGTGTGCCAAGGAGGTGAAAGTATGGTTTTGGTGCTCATTTTTTCATAAACATGTGGCAGATTGTTGGAGATAAGGTAAATAAAGTTGTTATTGCTTTATTTCATAGTGGGCAGTGGCATATTGTTGGATGATCTTGTTAATATAGCTAAACAAGTTAACATGGCTTGGGTGATGATGGGTGACTTGAATGAAGTTAATAACCAAAATGAAAAATTTGGTGGAAATCCCATTAACATGAAAAGATGCAGATTGTTGTTAGAAAAAATGAATGAATGTAATATGGTGGATCTAGGCTTTATTGGGTCGAGATTTATGTGGATTAATAAAAAGAAAACGAACCCAATCTTGGAAAGAATTGACAGAGCTTGGGTGAATGTTGATTGGCTTAAGGGCTGCCCTAACTCTACCCTAACCCATCTACCAAGACTGACCTCCGACCACTGCCCAATTCTCCTAAATTTCGACCAACCCACAACTCACGTGGGGGATAAACCATTCCGCTTCCAACCTATGTGGCTTAAAGAGAGCTCGTGTCATGACTTTGTCGAGAGAGTCTGGGGTGTCGGGTACGAGAATATCCTAAGCCTACTTCATAGCTTGAGTCTTCAACTAAAAGATTGGAATAGGCGGGTTTTTGGAAACTTATACCAAAGGAAAAGTAGGGCACTTAGAAGATGAGATGGAATACAAAAAGTACTCCAACAATAACGCCACCTCAAGTTTCCTGTTTGAACTTGAAGAATCAATTCAAAATGAACTCGTGAACATACTCACTCAAGAAAAGGACCTTTGGTGGGCTAAGAGAAGAAAGGATAGGCTTTGTGAGGGCGAGCGGAACACCTCGTACTCAATGCACTTGATCTGTTTAGCATAATGAAAAAATGCTTCTAATATGAGGCCAGACTATCAAAATTTACATTTGAACGGAAGTTCAAGATATGGAATACTAATATTGTATCTGACTGTTAAGTTGATGGGAAAATACAGAGGATCGAAAGGAGAAAAATCAATTCAGACACCATAATTACACTATTATAAAACGCTGACATCTGACTACCAAGGTATTCAGTGACTCAAACCTCCACACCCAAGAAAATTGACACTCTTTCATAACGATAACACATGCACTTTCCCAATTAGAAGAAAAAGGAAAATTTTGAAATTTTAGAGTTTGATGACAGCTGAAATATGAAGTAAACACAATTCTAACGTTGATTTATATTTGAAATCTAAAAAGATACAAGATCAGAAATCAAAGAAGATGCAAGAGAATCCATTGCAGAAGATGCTGATGAAAACCACTATCTACAATCAAATGTTTAACCTGAGGAAACATGAAGCTAACAAGCTCTGCATGAAGAGCTAAATAAACTAATAAATGAAGTATTGAACAGTGAAGCAAAAGAAGAGTTTGATACCTGAGCTGCAACCAATCGGCGTGAAACAAGCTCCTTATGAAATTGTACACAAAACTCCCAAGATATTATCTATCATGAAAGGAGAAAACCGAGTGAATATAGTTCACCAGACAGGAAACCCCTTTGGCTGATGCAAAGATGAAAATCATAAGCAGGATGAATAAAAATTGACTTACCTTCAACTCTTCGGTAAAAGCAATGCGAAGTTGTCCTTCATGTATAACACGAGAATGCTTGTAGACGCTCTCTTGTACTGCTCTTCCATAGGACAACACCATGAATCCTGATGGTAGTCTTCTTTCAGCAGGTGAATCTAAATAAAGAAGTTCATCGACGACACCACTATTGAAGTAAATATGCTTCATTCTTCGAAGAGCTTCATAACAAACATCTGCGAAGTTATAATAATAAAGGTAAAAGATATGCATGAAAATCAGTAAGTAGTTAAGGTAACGGTGAATACAGATACATTATAACATACTAAATCTTTTTATGAATTTTCTACTACTGGTCATACAGAAAGATGACAGTGTACTGGGTCTCTAAAAAATCCAACAAGAACTCTCACCAAATCCTTTCCCTGAATCTGATTCACAAAGGTCACACTTCCAAGAATCAATCCCATAATCTTGATAACCCCTATAACGATTCTTGGAAAACCACCACCTTCTCTTAGCCGTAAGAGAGTAATACGCATGCACGAATTTCCTCCAATAGTCAATGTTATTATCCTACACGTACAGATGAAAAAAAGGGAATCAATATTCTAAAGTAGGGAACAAGTTGATACGTTAATATTGAAATACAATTATGGAAATCAAGGTAAAATTTCACACACAAATGCGAGTTTAGTACTTAAAAAAACAAGGAATTTAAATTTATGATCAATGGTAGACGACTCACAGGTGGTCTCTGCCTTTGACTATATATATACTGCATCAGCCGGCAAGCACATATGTTTCCCTTCATGGCAACAAAAGCAGTCAACGTTTTCTGCACATCTTCGGGCATTTGCTGCGGAGGCAAACGCTGCTGGAGATGCCCTTGTGGAGAGTGAACAGATAGAATAATCTGATTTTGCTGCTGCTTTTGAATCAATTGCTGTTGAAAAATCCTAGAAGCTACCACAGGATCGTAGGTTTGCAACTGCATAGGGACCTGAATAGGTGATGGCTGCTGATCCAACTGCATAGGGATCTGATCAGGCAGTATCTGTTGATGCAACTGCACAGGGACCTGATTAGGTGATAGCTGCTGTAGAGTATATCCAAGCAGGGCGTCATCCGGCTGTATCTCTGATCTAGGTCTTTTATTCATCAGAGGACGAACAGGTGCCTGGTGTGCTGGTATCATCAACTGCGGACTGAGATCATTAGAAAGCTCGTCTTCTTGTCCTCCAAACCATTGCGAGCAAGCTTGGCCTGCTTGAATGATGTGGTGTTGGGCCGAGAAAGAATTTCCTGTTGGAGTACCTGAAACTAGTGACTCGGTGCTACCATTGCCATTGCTTGGAAAATACGAAACCCTGGCTAATGAAGAATTGGCATCAGTGTTGAAAGAGCTTTCTTCAGCGTTTGGTCCTGCGTTTGTTGTGTAACTCTGCTGACGAATGTCTAGATTTCCTGACACTGGTGGTCCATTTTGGTGGGGCATCTGAACGACTGGATTGGGTACGTTAAACGAAGAACCCCACATAGAGGAGCCTCCATTTTGGGATAGGTAATTTTCTTGGCATGAGATAGTAGAGCTCAGCAGATGCACAAACTCCTCAGGCATCTGGTTCTGAAATTGGTGATTAGAACCCATTATCCAAGTAGGTTTCTAAGACCAGTTAAGATGAGACTGCACATGCATGCTAGATGATCAAAACAATGGACAAAGAAAAATGCTATGGTTGCTCTAAATGATTAAACCAAAAGCATATGTAATGTAATATCCCTAGAAGCTAAAGCATGCTACAACATGCTTCTGAGTCCTAACTTAAGTACAAAATATAAGCGATACTAGTAGTAACATTTCAACATATGATATGCAATTTTACTGGGTAAATTACTTACGTATTAAATTGCTATCTATTAAAAAAAAACGGAGAGTTCTAATTCTTACAATGCCCGTGATATGGCTGTGTTAGGGTAAAAGGAAGGAAAAACATAAGAAAGGAAACCCCATACAAGCATTAAAGTAAATACACAAACCATATGTAGCAACACTTCTTTGGCTTTGTTACAAGGACAAAAATCGAGGGAATAGAGAAAATTAAAAACTTGAAATTTTATTCCTTATTAATAACCACTAAAATAGTAATCCACCATTACACACCATTATAAAATAGCAATGCAAAATCATTGTTTAATCTTGATCAATGTTGATATACTTAGCTAACAAATGTTTAACCATTAAAATAAAGGGAGAGGTGAGTTATAGAGTGCAACTAGCACTTCCCTAGTGTACTAATGTCACTCATATGAATTTCACGAATTTGAACTTTGAAGGTTCAGCATTGATGATATTTACTACATACAGAACAATGAACTTGGACTCCAGGGTGCATCGTGATATACAAGTCTATTTTAAGAGAGTTACACCATATACATAGAGATAATAATAGGTAACCACGAAATACTAGTGAAGTAGTAGCACATAGTTCAAGAAAATAACAATTCTAGTGACCCTAAATTTCAATTTCTGCAAATTTCCAATGTACACACCAAGTGCCATTGACACAAAGCACGCCCAACACCACCCTAAACCCCATTACACATTTACACAATTACACCCCACCTCCAAAAAATAGTTGAATCGTTTATTACCCTAGAAGGAAAAAAACTATAATACAAAGATTATGTCCAAAATAAGACAGAAAAACCCTTGACCAGTATGGAATACAAGAAACATCAAACTTAATCTTCAAAATAAATAGTGTAAAAAGGAAGCTAACTGCTACATTAAATGTACAAACCATCAAAATTCCAAAACCCATGCTTTTACGATGACACAAAACCAGACGAATGTATCCAAGAAGACCAAAGATATAAAAGAAAACGAAATTTAAAGCTGGGTAACCATGAATGCATCAAGTATGTGCTAATAATCAGAAAAGCAATTCTTGATTTGGGTTTTTTTTTACAATGTAGATGTGGGTAAAGTAAATATAGCAGCAAAATCGACGTGAAACAAGTACGTAAAATAAGGGTATGTAGCAAAATGAGCAGAGCAAAATCACACTTACACCCAAACTTCATAGAAGGAGAGAGAGCAGAGTCAAGTGTTGAAAGAAAGGGGAGGACCGAGTGTAATAAGCTGAGGAGGTTTCTATATATACTTCTTGGGCACCTGAGAACGTGACAAAATCAAATTTAATACTTATTGTAATTCATTTACTACTTGCTTTGCCTTTTCTCCTTTCTTGTATTTTTTTTTTCCTTCAACTAGCTTTATACCCGTGCAATTTTGCACGGAATGCCAAAGGTTATTCCTAAAATTTTCCATCTATAATTTGTTTGGAAAAATAATAATTAGACCCAATGAAAATTAATCAAGATTAAAACAAATTACTACCCTCCGTTTTTTTTAATATGCATGTTTGCTTTTGCGCGCGGACCAAGGAAAAAGTGCAAAAGTAACAGAGAAGGTTAGTAAAAGTAAGGAAAACTTGAAAAAGGTACAGAAAAGGAAAGAAAAAGTAGAAGATAAGTGTATTAATTACGTGGGCTAACCTTTCATTTATGGGAAAATGTAGAAAGGAACCAATTAAAAAAAACAACCTAAAATTGAAATAAGCGCATATTAAAAAAAAACACGGAGGGAGTTGAAAAATTTTAATCCTAAATTACAGGAATGTCCGCAGTGTAGGAGTTTCATCATATTAGTACACATTATTTGTATTTAACTCGTGAATTTCAAACTTATTGTTCTATTAGATTTTTTTGTTTTAGCCATTGTAGTTACATAAAAGTATCAGAACTTGGCTTAAATGTCTATCCAATAATATTTGATTATCACCCATTAGACCCTCACATGCACGTTTAACTTGTATTTTCAGTGTTCAACCTCGTTTCAAAATTTCTATTTCAAAAAATTGTCCAACATAATTACATAAATGGATTATTTTAAACAACCAACTCTAAATAATAAACAATAAAAATAAAAACATAAACATAAACATAAGCAAAGTGCTCCCTCCATTTTTTTGTTTCTATTTATAAACAATGGGAATACCAAGACAACTTGGATTTGGCATCTCGTGTATATTATAATATTTGTAATCTACTTTTATCAAAATAAAAGTAAGAAAAAGTGCGCTTGTGATGAATTCGGTGGTTCGATAGTAAAAGATTCTAATGTAGGCTCATGTAAAAAAATTGTGTAGTAAATATGTGGTTCTTAGAGGGTAAAATGGAAAATAAAACAGCTCAAGATAGAAAAAATTCAAAGTATGAACAACTTTTGGAAATGAGCGAAAAAGGAATGCATAAGGAACTAAAAGAAATTGTATGAATATAATCATAAGAGAATTTTTTAGGTCTGATTCAAGTTAAGTCCACACTATAGAAATTCATAAAATTAATGTTCGGACTTATGATTCCTAAATATCATAGTACCCCTAGCAATACAATGTCTAGTATTCTAATCCGTATATTTTCCAACCTTATTGTTATACCTCGTTACCCTTTTTTAGATGAATAAATTAAACTAAGAGAAATAAGTGCAATAATAAAACATTGTTGGAAGAACTACACATAACTCAATAGTGTGTGATTATTTCACACAAAAATTAAATGAATTTTGCACAAACCTATGGTTGATCGTGAAGTTGTAAAAGGAATTACTAAATTTTTTTTTTGTTTTGATCTTCTTGTATGACCTTTTTTTTTGCTATTGCCAACCCACCTAGGCCACCTTATGACGTGACGGTGTTAGACCACTTTCTACCGCCGAAGACGACCTAGAACACTGACCGGCTTCCTTAGGAAGCTTGCTCCTTTTTACTGTTTTTTTTTTACTTTAGTTTTAGTTTAGTTTAGGTGTACTCTTTTTAGGTTTATTTTGTTTTAGTTTTAATTTTTAGTTTATGTGTTTAGTTTTCTCACTGTTGTCAATCCCTGAGATAGGGAGACTTGAGCTGATTCCTTGTATCTCGTTCATATATATATATATCTATATATATATATATATATAATGAACTTAATTTTCCTAAATTGAACCTATTTTTACTGAATTATTTTTTTTGGCAGATTTCTTATTGTTTTTTTTCTTTGAAGCTACTGATTTATACTGAATTGGACTTATTTCAGCTGAACCTTTTTTACTGAAATGAACTTTATTTTGTGTGTCTTAGTCTAATTTTACAACATTAAAGTTATTCTAATTTGAATTTATTATTTTAAGGTAAACAAAACCGGGTTTAAGAGAAAACTTGTTTTATAGATTAAGAATACTTCTTTAGGTTATAGAATTGCAACGTAAACAGTTTTGGCGCGTTTTGATTGATCTATATTATAGGCTAAAATCATGTGTTCGTTTGTACTTCTGATCAAACCACAGTTTGCGGTTTGATCTATAATATTTATAAACTAAGCCGCGCCACAAGTTGTGAAACTATCTTTAGTATTCAACGTAACGGTATTCTTGTACATTAAATAGTACTCCCCGTTTGTTTTTAATTGTTAAGATTTTTTTAGAACGTTTCTTTTTAATTGTTACACTGTCACTTCTACTTTCTTTGTTAAACTTTTCCATCTTTATATCCCAATTTTCCACTCTTATAAGTCCATCTTGTCATTTTGTTTTCCCATTAAATACCCAAGCACCTAATCGCTTGTCATCAACTTTTTTCTTTTTTGCTTTTACAACATTTCCTCTCATACTTTATTTATTCCCTAAACAATCATATCATTGATTTTATAAATTTCCTTGGTTATCCCCCAAAAGTAAATCGTAATAACAATTAAAAACAAATGGATGTAGTAATATTATTACCAACTTTATAATTTTTTCAATATTTTCTAGCTTTTGTAGTTTGTATGATGTAATAGTGAATATCGATCTGGCAAAATAAAACAACAATTGCAAATTAGAATACTCGGATTGAGTTAAAATATGTTTAAACCTCAAACCACAAACCGCACTAACCCAAACCATGCTCACCCCTATTACTATAATAGTAATAATAGTGATAATAAAATAATAATAATAATAATAATAATAATAGTAATAGTAATAAGTTAAATAAATTAGTCTAAAATAATAATAATGTTTAAAAAAATAGTAAATAATGAATGAACTATAGTGAACTGCTTGCAGCTGAATTGAACTGAACTAATTGGAGTTGTATTGAACTGAACTGATTAGAGATAAACTGGACTGGACGAAACTAAACTGAGCTGAAAATAAGCTGAAAAAATAGGCCCTTAGGCAGTTTGCTTCTGTATATTTGCCAGTTTGATACTATTCCAAAGTAAATAGATAACAAATTTTAGGCTATGTTCTTTTAAACTTATTAATTCTTATATGAACTTATCTGAACTTAACTTAACTTATTTGCACTTATTTGAATTTATTAGACCTTATTAGACCCTATTCGACCTCAATTGGTCTTATTAGACCTTATTCAACCTTATTTTATCGTATTAGATGAAACTTTATTAGATGAAATATTAAACCTTATGCAACCTTATCTTAATATATATGAACTATATGAACTTATAAGAAATGAAATTAAGTTGAAAAGAACGAACCCTTAGCCGAAGTAAAAGAGATTCTTATAAAGGTTGCTACTCATAAGTCTTAACAATCATTGTCTAAAAAAATACTACATATCAAAAATGAAATGAAAAATCATACATAACAAAAGTGAAATGAAAACCCCTTATAGTGGGTAGTGGCACGGGCACTAGCAGTGGCATTTTTTCATTCATGACTAGCCTCATGAATTGCTAGAATTTCTGCATGGCTGGAAGAAGTAGCTACAATGGTTTGCTTCATTGAGCGCCAAGAGATGGCAGTACCACCATGTGTAAACACATATCCAGTTTGTGATCGAGCATTGTCAGATAAATACCCTGCATCTGCAAAATCAATCAACGCTTCTTTCGATAGGTTAGAAAAGGATAAGCCCTTATCCTTTGTACCTTGGAGGTAACGAAATATGTGCTTAATTCCATTCCAATGCCTTTGGGTAGGGCATGAGTTAAACCTTGCTAATAAATTAAACAGAAAATGATATGTCGGGCCGTGTATGACTAGCAAGGTACATCAATGCTCCTATTGCACTTAGATATGGTACTTCAGGACCAAGGATGTCTTCATTACTTTTCCGAGGACGAAATAGATCATTATTTACATAAAGTGATCTAACTACCATTGGACTGGTCAACGGATGTGCTTTATCCATATAAAATCTCTTCAGCACCTTGTCTGTGTATGATGTTTGATACACAAGGATTCCATCTTTCAAGTGCTCAATTTGCAGTCCTCTACAAAATTTCGATTTTTTAAGGTCTTTCATCTCAAATTCCCTCTTCAAGTATTCTATTGTCATCGAAATCTCTTCGGGAGTTTCGATGATATTTAGATCGTCAACATATACAGCAACAATGACAAAACCTGACCCAAATCTCTTATAAAAATGCATGGGCTAATAGGGTCATTCTTATAATTTTCTTTCAACAAATATTCACTAAGGCGATTGTACCACATGCACCCACATTGTTTCAATCCATGCAGGGATCTATTCAATTTAATAGAATATTGTCCTCGAGATCCTGAACTTGCTGCTTCTGGCAGCCTAAATCCTTCCGGAAGTCTCTCATTATCCAGTGGGCCATACAAGTAAGCTGTGACTACATCTAATAAGCGTAATCAAGTCCTTCTCTTACTGCCAGACTGAACAATAATCTAAAAGTAGTCGCATTTACCACAGGGGAGTATGTCTCCTCATAATCAATCCCAGGTCTTTGTGAAAATCCTTGTGCAACTAAACATGCTTTATATCTTACAATTTCGCCCCTTTCATTTCTCTTACGCACAAGACCCATTTATATCCCACTGGTTTAACACCTGCAGGTGTGCGGATTACTGGTCCAAATACTTCTCTCTTTGCCAGAGATTTTAATTCTGCATCAATTGCTTCTTTCCATTTTGGCCAATCATCCCTTTTGTCCACATTGATCCATGGACCTTGGTTCTTGATCCTCTTCATTATTCATGACATCAAGTGCTATATAATATGCAAAAACATTATCGACGTCCTCCTTATTTCGGTTCCATGTTATTCCAGACATGACATAATTTGTTGAGATCTCTTCATTTTCAAGTACCTGAATTTCTTCTGGAATTATATCCTTTGTCATGTCCACGATCTCTCTGGAGATCCATCAGAATGTGTCAGTTCCTCGAATTGGCCATTGCCAATTGTTGCTCCTTTTCTTTTTCAAGGATTCTTATCTTTGGAACCACGCTTCAAGCGTGGTTTTGAATCATTAGCAACTTGAGGTTGCCCTTTAGGGACATCAATTTTTATAGGAGCATTCACAGCTAGTATATGTTACTTAGTCACTCTATTTGGGTCAGAAAATGCATCTGGCAGTTGATTTGCTAACTTCTGTAAATGAATTATCTTTTGAACTTCAATTTCACACTGCCTAGTACGAGGATCAAGATGAGATAATGATAATTCGTTCCAAATGATTTCCTTTACCAGTTATTTGGTTTCTCCCCTAATGTTGGAAAAACTGACTCGTTAAAGTGATAATTTGCAAAACGAGCCGTGAATAGATCCCCTGTTGATGGCTCTAAATATTTGATTATTAATGGGGATTCATACCCAACATATATTCCTAACCTCCTTTGAGGACCCATCTTAGTACGCTGTGGTGGAGCTATTGGAACGTATACAGCACATCCAAAAATTATTAGATGGGAGATATTTGGTTCCTGACCCAAAACCAATTGTGATGGGGAGAAGTTATGATGACTTGTTGTCCTTATGCGAATGAGTGCTGCTGCATGTAATATGGCATGTCCCCAAGCAGAAACGGGAAGTTTGGATTTCATGAGCAATGGTCTAGCAATGAACTGAAGTCGCTTAATGAATGACTTTGCAAGACCATTTTGTGTGTGACTATGCGCTACAGGATGTTCAACACTTATTCCAATTGACATGCAATAATTATAAAAGGCCCTAAATTCATCAGCATTGTCAAGACGAATAGTCTTGATGGGATAATATGGAAAATGTGTCCGTAATCTGATCAATTGGGCAAGTAGTCTCGCAAACGCCAGGTTACGAGTTGATAACAATGATACATGTGACCATCTAGTTGATGCATCAATTAATGCCATAAAATATCTAAATGGTCCACATGGTGGGTGTATTGGCCCACAAATATCTCCTTGTATACGCTCTAGGAAATTAATAGATTCAGAGTTTATCTTGGCTGGTGATGGCCGAATAATTAATTTGCCTTGTGTGCAAGCAGCACAAGAATGACTTGCTGGCTCTTCAAAGAATGTCCACATGAATTTTAAATGATTTTTTGCATCATCACAGAATCGGGATGACCTAACCGTTCATGCGAAACTGTAAAGTCATCAGTAAACTTCTGGTTTAGTATAGAATGTTCTTCAATAGCACTTATCTTTGTGTAGTACAAACTAGTAGAGAATCAGGCAATCTCTCTAAAACATGTTTGGTGACTTGGGATATGCTTGTGATTTGAAGATATTCATCATTCCCTTCATTTATTGTCTCAATATGATATCCGTTATGACGGATGTCTTTAAAGCTCAATAAATTTCTTTGAGACTTAGGGGAGTATAATGCATCAACAATTTCAAATTTTGTTCCCATAGGCATTAATATATTTGCTTTTCCGGAGCCTTCAACAATTTTTGTACTACCAGATATATTACTCACACTGATGCTTTTCATTATCAATTGAGAAAAATATCTCTTACTTTTAAGTATAGTATGAGTAGTGGCACTGTCTGCTAAACACAATTTTCACCATGTAATGCTAAGCTTGAGTACTCATGATCTTCAAAGAAATAATAATTAAAAAAAAATCACAAACTAATAATAAAAAAACTTACTTAGAAGTTTAAACATAACAAAGTACATAAAGTTATAAACTGATGCCATAATATGAAAGTAGAGTCCATAGTGCAAATAGATTAATAAACGTATACGATAAGAGTTTTATTCTTGAAAGAACAAAGTTTATGTCTCCCAAATCACAATTATTCCCTTCGGGGGTGGTGAAGAAATCAGCAACTTTCAAGTGCGTTGCATTGTCATGATCAAAATCACCTTCGCCATCCTCGAACACAAGATTTTGTCTCTACCTTATTTCCTTTTTTCTTCAATGATTGCTGGTAGAGTTCAATAAGGTGCTTTGGGGTACGACATACACGAGACTAGTGACCATTTCCTCCACAACGGTCGCATAAATTGGTCGCATTATGCTTCTCGTGTTTGTTACCATTTTTATTGTCCCACTTCTGGTGAGAATTGGAGTTCTTGGAGTAACCACCTCGACCTCTAGCAGGTTTATATCCTCTTCCACGGCCACGACCTCTACCACTGCCTCGACCACTGCTGCTGGCATGTTCTTTATTATTTATTGTCTTTCCATCATGGGATGCAGCATTCGCTTCAGGGAA
Organism: Patellifolia procumbens; assembly: GCA_947645195.1. Lineage (NCBI taxonomy): Eukaryota > Viridiplantae > Streptophyta > Magnoliopsida > Caryophyllales > Amaranthaceae > Patellifolia > Patellifolia procumbens. The sequence goes on along the minus strand of CANSGD010001373.1, from coordinate 1,617,295 downwards.
TGGTGTAGAACCAGTAGGCCGTAACTCATGGTTTTTTTTAATAATAACTCGTCATTTTTTCAGCCACAAGTAGACAAGATATGAGTTTAGAGTATTTCTTGAAACTCTTTTCACGATATTGTTTGCTTAGAATGAGATTATTTTTGTGAAAAGTGGTGTAAGTCTTTTCCAACATCTTATCATCAGTTATATTTTCCCCACATAATAATTTCAATTTAGAGGTAAACTGAGCATGGCTGAGTTGTAATCACTTATATATTTATAATCTTGTAGTCTTAAATTTAGTCATTCATAACGAGCTGCGGGAAGTATCACAATTTTCTAGTGGTCGTATCTTTCCTTTAAATTACTCCAAAGCACCTCTGGGTCTTTAACAGTTAAATATTCATTTTTGAGAGCCTCGTGAAGGTGATGGCGAAGGAATATCATAGCTTTGGCCTTATCTTGATCCCATTCATTATTTCCGGCCTTGATAGTATTACCAAGACCCTTGGCAGCCAAATGAATTTCAGCATCAAGAACCCAAGATACTTCTTTCCAGTAATATCAAGAGCCACAAATTCAAGTTTTGCGAGATTTGACATAATTCACTATACGAGATAATATTCCACCATTAGATTTAATAATGATAAACATACTTATATAAAAGCACGTTTTAAAAACAAAATTATATTATAGTAACGAACTAGAAAATTTAACAAAAACATCAAGAAAAGGTACTTGAAATTATACACATATGTGTTGCTATTGAAGCTACAGGAAGCAAATTACTCAAGAACATAATACAATGGTATGAATATGATAGCTGAAAGACTAACGTGAGAGAATCAACAAGCCAAAAGTTCAAACAGACTCCGAATCATAAAACTTGATATCAAACTTTCCAATTTGACAGAAAGAAACCAACAGAAGACAATGATAGAGAAAAAAAAAATGAGACCATACATAAAATATATATGCTAAGTGTATAGTAGTGCCACAACTTATTGTGAATAACATTTGTTGCTATAATTATAAACAAATAGTTAGGGGCAATCCATATACAATATGAGATTAAGTATGCTTAATTATATGTTACTAGATTTCTATCCACGCGATGCGTGCGACAATAATTTGATTATGAAATTTAATAATCTACAATAGATAATTTTATGGATAGTAGCATCTTACTACTTAAACTTTTCATGGTTTTAGAAACTCCCACCTTAATGATTTTTTTAAAAATTCCACTTACCATTTACAATTTTATTAAAAACTCCCACACTTAATGGTTTTTTTCAAATTTTATTAACAAAAACCGTTAAGTGGGTCCCACATTTACATTTTTTAACAAAATGGAACGTGAAATAGTTGCAATTCTTTTCAAATAGTTGTAATTCGTTCCAAATTTGCTCTAAATTTGTTGAGGATTTGCCCTAAAATTGATGAAATTGACTTCAATTTCAGAGTAAACTAATAATACAGTGCATATGTGGGGTCCACTTCATGGTTTTGTTAACGGAATTTAACAAAAATCATTAAGTGGTGGGAGTTTCTAATAAAATTGAAAATGCTAGGTGGAAATTTAAAAGAAAATTTCATTAAGGTGGGAGTTTCTAAAACGTGAAAAATTTAGGTGGTTTTGAAAAAAAAAATCCTAATTTTATTTGCATACGATGTGTGTTTTGGCTACTGTAACATGATAAAATATGAAGGTACACAACATATATTATTTTCAAGCTAAATTCATTTTGGCTCATTTTTCTTTGAAAACATCCCTTACTCCCCACCATCAACTACAACTCTTGTTATATAGTACCCGGTAAGGTATTTTTTGCTCATTGTCCAAATGAGAAAAAATTTAAAAGTACTTGAAAATACTTTATCATATTTCTCACTCATGCTAAAATACTTTATCAGGATCAATTTGATCAAATGTGCATTCACTCATGAAGAATCAATTGCTCATGTATTTCAAAATAAAAATTTCAAAAGTATATAAAAGTATAGTGATATATCGATTTCTTATAGAGTTTTTCCCTTTCTTTACAAGCTAAATTGTGCTATATTGATGCTCTTAGGAGCTATTTATGCTAACTATTTCGATATAGTTGTGGTTTGTGTATTCTATATCTTTTGGCAGGTTTTAGGGAAAAACTCCCTATTTACTTGATGTTCTGAGCACCACGCTATAGCGGGAAGTTATGAGGCATCTTTGAGGTCTCAAGATTGTATTTAGACCCCATTATGAAGAAGTAAGTGTGCAAAGACTTGGCGTCTAAAGCCAAGCAAAGCAAGGAAAAAAGAAGAATCGCCCGATCGGGTCGGGCAACCATTGCCCGATCGGGTACGAGTGAAGAAGCTGAAGTTCAGGTTTCCCGCCCGATCGGGCGGCCTTGCCTGATCACATCGGGCGGAGCAATACTTAGCCAACTCCTGCTGTATTCTGAGAGCTGAAGAAGACATCCACCCGATGGCATCGGGTGGACTTGCCCGATCGGGTGCGGGGGTTGCGGCCCCGATCGGGTGGAAGCTGCCCGATCCCATCGGGTGGAAGCTGCCCGATCCCATCGGGTGAAGCCTATTTTGTTACTGCTGGCCGCCCGATCGGGTGGACGACACGGGGATGCGATTTTCGTTATTTTCCCCACTCTATCTTATTGTTTTCTGAGGAACTATAAATACTTTTTAGGTTGTTTTTATTTGTATCTTTCATATTATTAAACACTTAGAGAGCTCTTAGCCTAGTTTATCATTGCTTTCGATTGTAGAAGAGATTCAAGTACAATTTCAATTCAATTAAAGTTTCCGCTTTCCGTCAATTTGGTAATCGTCTTGCTTATTGCTTTATTCCTTTATCTCAATTGCTTTAGTTCAATTGCTTATTTCTCCATTAGTTCATGATGCAATTCTTAGGGTTTTCAATTAGATTTGTTGTTGTCAATTCGATCATGTCTGAGTAGTTCTCTTTCTAGGGTGTTAGATAGGGAAGCCATATTTATACCATGATTGCTATATAGACTCCTATTGATTTCTAGGGCTTGATTAGAGTGATCGTGATGTGATTTGTTCTTAATTAGTGGTTAATGTTAGTGGCCAATTTCGTTAATTGCTTGTGGTTAATAGTTGTTTGCACAAATCCGTCTTACGACTAGAGGCCTAGGACACATCAGTAGTTCTGATTACGTTAGTGAACAAGCGGCGTATGTTGAACTATGAGCGTTGAGTCTTAACCATAGCTCAACACATGCTCTAATCCCTCGACTCTTGACCTAGGTTTTGATAGTTGTTGACCTTTTTTGATTGGTATAAGCATGGTGGACCGACCTAATACCCTAGGCTTTTATTCCATAGTCAATCCTCTGTTTAATTCGTCTCTCTTAGTTTAATCTTTAGTTTAATTAATTCTTCCATCTTTTCTTCTGAAGTAGCTAGTTAATTGGATATTAATTTAGAAACTCTGTCTCCCTGCGGATTTCGACCCTGCTTCCACTGACTACCATTGTTAGAGGACTTAGGATTATCTTTGATTAGGTGATACGACTAGAACCTATCAAATTTTGGCGTCGTTGCTGGGGAGACGGCTAGTTTTCTAAGTTTTTAATTGATTATTTGGTCTACTTCTCTGTACCTCATTGGAACTTCATTGTTTCAATCGAGGTACGTTTTACTGCTGTTTTTTATTTCTTTTGTATGCCTAGGTCCCAAAGAAACGGTTCCCCAATTCCAGCGGACCCCGATCTTACTAGGACAATCAGGCGGATCCGAAAGATAAAGCAGAAAGAAAAGCAGTCTGTTAAGCTGAACACCCCTGGAACAGATACATTGAGTTCAGCTATGTCACAGTCATTGAAATCTTATGGGGTGCCTAATCCTGAAGGCATACCCACAGGTCCACCGATGCCCACTATTGCTGCGAATAATTTTGAAATCAAACCTGCACTAATTAATATGGTGCAGCAGAATCAGTTTAGTGGGCATCCTTCTGAAGATCCGGCCAACCACCTGCAGAGATTCCAACAACTCTGCAGGACTGTTAAGCATCAAGGAGTCACACCCGAACAGCTGAAGGTTATGTTATTTGAGTTCTCACTCAGAGACAAGGCTCAGAGATGGTTTAGCGATATCACTGAGACAGAATGGTCGGCGATTTCTGCTGCATTTCTACATGAGTATTATCCTCCCACCAAAACAGCAGAAATCAGGAACAAGTTGGCCACGTTTTTCCAAGAGCCAGATGAGACATTGAGGGAAGCGTGGACTAGATTCAGAGACCTACAGAGGGAATGTCCACATCATAATATGGACAAGTGGTTTCTGACGCAGAATTTTTATAATGGTCTGCAGCCTCAGACGAAGAGTACCGTTGATTCGTCTGCAGGAGGGGTCTTTCTGGACAAGGCAGTTGATGAGGGTTATGACTTCCTAGCAAATCTTGCGGCCAATGACCATTCATCATCTAGGAGTTTAACTAAGAAGGTACTTGAAGTTGACGCTATTTCATTGCTTACATCTCAGATGGCGCAACTCACTCAGCAACTCATGAAATCCTCCAGTTTAACACCTCCGCCAATGAGCATCAACGCTATGTCAGCAGTTGCACCCATCACCTCATCTTACTGCGAGGTGTGTGGTATTCAGGGCCACTTCGACCATGATTGTCAGTTCAATCAGAATCAGATGGAGCAGGCTAATGCTTTTCAGCAAAGACAACCCAATAACCCCTACTCCAACACATACAATCATGGTTGGAAAGACAACCCACTTCTTTCCTATCGAAGCAACAATGTTCAAAACCCACAGCCACAAAATTCCTACCATCCCCCACAAAATTCCTATCAACCTCCACACCACAACCCAAAACCCAACTACTACCAAACCAAGGAAATTCTCATCATCCTCCTGGTTTCCAAAGACCTGCTCATCAGAACTATCAGTCAGCACCATAAAATGCAATCCCACAAGAGCCTAGCAATTCTGAACTGATGAAATTAATATTGTCTATGCAGAAGACACATGAGGAAACACAGAAGTCCCAAGAGAAGCACATAAAAATTCTCGAGACTCAGATTGCTCAGTTGGCAGAGACTAATGCACAGAGGCAGCAGGGACAATTGCCGGGGCAACCTACACATAGGGAGCAAGCAAATGCCGTTACTCTTCGTAGTGGCACTGCTTATGCTGCTCCTCCTATGCCCGTCGATGATGATATTGCCCCTAGCAAGGAAAAGGAGGTAGTAGAGAAGGAATTGGAGAAGAATTCGACGTCTGATGTCGAAGTGTCTGAAACAGCTGAACAGGCAGAAAAGAAGAAGGAGAAGGAGAAGGTTTCTGATACACCTTTTTCACCAAGGTTGCCTTTTCCTCATTGAATGCAAAAGTCCAAAGTGGATCAGCAACTTGGTAAGTTCTTGGCTATGGTCAAGAACCTTGAGGTAACGGTCCCTTTCACTGAACTAATTTCTCAAGTGCCTGTCTATGCTAAGTTTTTGAAGGAGATGATCACAAAAAAGAGAGATTTTGGTGGGGTAGATAGAGTCGCACTCAGTGAAGAGTGTAGTGCCGTTTTGCAAAACAAATCCCCACCAAAATTGAAAGATCCGGGTAGCTTTTCCATCCCTTGTCATGTAGGTGCACTTTTTATTGATAAAGCTTTATGTGATTTAGGTGCATCTGTGTCTGTCATGCCTTTGTCTGTCTGTAATAAACTGAATATGGGGGCACTTAAGTGCACTCAAATTACCTTGCAGATGGATGACCGTTCTATAAAATACCCTCTAGGTGTTTTAGAAGACGTCCCTGTTAGGGTGGGAAAGTTTTACATTCCTGTGGATTTTGTTGTATTAGATATGGAGGAGGATGCCCAAATTCCTATTATTTTGGGCAGACCATTTTTGTGTACTGCAGATGCTGTTATTGATGTCAAGTCAGGATCTTTGACTTTAAGTGTTGGTGATGATACTGTCACTTTTAAACTAACCAATGCTATAAAGTCTCCTATGCTTGAAGAATCTTGTTGCAGGATAGATGTGATAGACAAAGTTGTGATGTCTGCATTTCAGCAGATACGTGATGCTGACCCATTGGAGGTAGCATTGACTGAGAGTGACTCCATAGGCATTGACACTGATGTTGATGTCTGTCTTGCTGATTTAGAGGGTCATGGAGCTGAAAAGAAACAGGAAACTGTGATACTTGAATGCTCCAGTTCTACTCCTCATGTAACTAAGGTAGAACTCAAACCACTTCCCTCTCATTTGAAGTATGCATTTTTAGATGATAAGGAAGATTGTCCTGTGATTGTCAGTACTAAACTCACAGATAGCCAATTACAAAGCTTGCTTGCTGTGCTTCGTATCCATAAGAAGGCTATTGGGTATAGTATTGATGATCTAAAGGGCATTAGTCCTGATTTTTGTATGCATCGTATTAATCTTGAAGAGGATCACCGCCCTTGCATTCAACCTCAGAGACTTTTGAATCCCAACATGCAAGAGGTGGTGAAGAAAGAGATCATGAAACTGTTAGATGCAGGGATCATTTATCCCATTGCTGATTCGAAGTGGGTCAGTCCTGTGCAAGTGGTTCCCAAGAAGGGGGGCACCACTGTTGTTGAAAATGAGAAAGGTGATTTAATTCCCACTAGGACTGTGACAGGGTGGCATATGTGCATTGATTATCGTAGACTTAATAATGCCACCCTGAAGGACCATTTCCCCCTCCCTTTTATTGATTAGATGTTGGAAAGGCTAGCCAAACATAGATATTTCTGTTATCTAGATGGATATTCTGGTTTCTTCCAAATTCCCATCCATCCAGATGATCAGGAAAAGACTACGTTTACATGTCCTTATGGCACCTTCGCATATCGTAGGATGCCATTTGGATTGTGTAACGCTCCCGCTACTTTCCAACGCTGCATGATGGCCATATTCTCTGATTTTATTGAAAATATCATGGAATTATTTATGGATGATTTCAGTGTTTATGGTTTTGATTTTGATGTTTGCCTGCATAATTTGTCCAAAGTGCTTAAAAGATGTGTTGAGGCAAACCTCGTGCTTAATTGGGAAAAATGTCACTTCATGGTGAATGAAGGTGTCGTTTTAGGTCACTTGATTTCTGAGCGTGGCATCCAAGTGGATAGAGCAAAGATTGAGGTGATTGAGAAACTTCCCCCTCCTATGAATGTCAAAGGAGTGAGGAGTTTCCTCGGTCATGCGGGGTTTTATCGCCGATTTATCACTTTTCAAAAATTGCGAAACCCCTCACTCAATTGTTGCTAAAGGGTGCCACGTTCGATTTTACTGATGAGTGTTTGGAGTCTTTTGACAGGATAAAGACAGCTTTGATCACTGCTCCTATTATACAACCTCCAGATTGGGATCTCCCTTTCGAGATCATGTGTGATGCTAGTGATTATGCGATAGGGGCAGTACTTGGTCAGCGGAAGGATAAGCTACTCCATGTGATTCACTATGCTAGCAAAACCTTGGATCTAGCCCAGGTTAATTATGCTACGACAGAGAAGGAGTTGCTAGCCATAGTCTATGCATTGGATAAGTTTCGAACCTATCTTATAGGTTCGAAGGTTATAGTACACACTGATCATGCTGCTTTGAAGTACTTGATGGCTAAGAAGGAGGCCAAACCTAGGCTCATTAGATGGATTCTTTTGCTGCAAGAATTCGACTTGGAAAACAAAGATAAGAAGGGCGCTGAGAATGTGGTCGCCAACTACCTTTCTAGGTTGAGGTTTGGATTCCCTTCTGACCCTCCTATAGATGACTCTTTTCCTGATGATCATTTGTTTTCTGTGTCCTCTAAAACTCCTTGGTATGCTGAATTTGCTAACTTTTGTGTTAGTGGTTCTCATCCTCCCAATCTTACATATCAGCAGCGCAAAAAGTTTTATCATGATGCTAGAATGTATTTTTGAGAGGATCCTTTCCTATATAAGAAGTGCTCCGACGGGATGTTTCGTCGTTGCATTCCTGATTGGGAAATAGAGGGTGTTTTGCTGCATTGTCATAGTATGCCTTCTAGTGGTTATCTCGGTTCCCAAGCTACTGGTTTTAGAGTCTTACATAGTGGTTTATATTGGCCTTCGATTTTTAAAGATGCCCGTGCCTTTTGTTTGTCTTGTGATGCTTGTCAAAGGACGGGTAATATTTCAAAAAGGCAAGAGATGCCACAGAGTGGGATTTTAGAGGTCGAACCTTTTGATGTTTGGGGGATTGATTTTATGGGACCCTTTCCTACCTCTTGTGGGAATAGGTATATTCTAGTGGCCGTCGACTATGTGACTAAATGGGTAGAAGCTATAGCATCACCAACCAATGACTCTAAGGTTGTGATGAAGATGTTTAAAAAGATAATCTTTCCCCGTTTTGGTGTCCCCCGTGTTGTAATTAGTGATGGTGGCTCTCCCTTTCATAAGAGCACCTTCAAGACCCTATTGACAAAACATGGAGTCACCCACAAAGTCGGACTTGCCTATCACCCTCAAACTAGTGGCCAAGTACAAGTGTCTAATAAGCAAATTAAGAGAATCCTTGAAAAAGTGGTCACTAAAGCTAGAAAGGATTGGTCATTGAAACTTGATGATACTCTTTGGGCGCTCCGCACTGCTTTTAAGACTCCTTTGGGTACCACACCCTATCGACTGGTTTATGGCAAAGCTTGTCATCTACCAGTTGAGATGGAGTATCTTTCTGCGTGGGTGGTCAAAGAGATAACCTTGATTTGACAGCTGCAGGTGAAGCACGACTTCTTCAACTCAATGAGTTGGATGAGCTCCGTTTGGATGCTTATGAAAATCACAGGCTCTATAAAGAGCAAACGAAGAAGTTGCATGATAAGATGATAGGGAAAAGAGAATTCAAGGTTGGCGACAAGGTCCTATTGTTCAATTCCAGGTTGAGACTGTTTCCTGGAAAGCTCAAATCTCGATGGTCTGGACCATTCGAGGTGACAGAAGTGAAGGCACATGGTGCCATCGAGGTTGCCAACCACAAAGGAGAGAAGTTTAAGGCAAATGGACAGCGTTTGAAGCTGTACCATGAAGGTGCCTTTGTTGGTTGTGTGGAGGAAATCCGCTTTGATTCCTCCCCACTTGATTCATCTACCTAGAGCGGTAATATGGTCGTGCGGGACCTTCATAAACCAGCGCTTTGCGGGAGGCAACGCTCTTAGTTAGATTTTCTTTTCTTTTGTTTCGTAGTTTGTAGCGTGTGAGAGAGCGTGAGGGTACTAATGTGTTCCTAGATCTTGTGTGCTTTAATGTGCAGATATGCTATTTGAAGAGAAACTTGAGCCATACTTGCCCCAAACGTGCAAAAAGGCGAGCTACTTACTGAATAGTAGCTAACCCGATCAGATCGGGTGGCTGATGCCCGATCGGGTGGGCGAGAATTTCACAGAGGAAGAAAAAGCATATCACCCGATGACATCGGGCAAGGTATGCCCGATCGGGTGCGAAACCCTAGCACCCGATCAAAAATACCTTGCCCGATCGGGTGCTTCATCGGGTGCTTGAGCGAAGTCAAAAAGTCAAGACAGTTGAAAAGGTGATTTCACCCGATGGCATCGGGCACAGTTCGCCCAATCGGGTCCGCAACATCTGCACCCGATCAAAATTCAATTGCCCGATCGGGCGGTCGATCGGGCGAAGTGATAATTCAGCCAGAAAGAAAATTTTGAATTCCGCCCGATCGGGCGGCCTGGTACCCGATCGGGCCTGCGTCCACAAAACCTCTTTTTACACGGATTACACCCCTTTTCTCACCACTCATTCCTCATCTTTTCAATCAACTCTCTCTCTCTCTCTTCACTCATCTTCAACCCCCAAACCCCCAACCTCCATTAAAACCCAATTCTTCAACCTCAAATCTCCATCCTTTCTCAACCAAACTTCATAAAATCCCTCCCTTTCCTCCTTTCACCCTCCATCTCACAAAATCTCATTCACAAAAATCACCTTCCCTCTCCCTTCTCTTCCCACATCCACCTTAAACCCCATCTTTGTGTTACAAGAGGTTACAAGGCTCATTTTCTACCATGGCAAGCAAATTTCGAAGGCTCATTCGAGGAGAAGGCTTGCGATCTAGGCGAGAAGCAACACCACAACCACCACCACAACCACAAGTTCCGCGGGATCCTCAATACCCGGAAATCATTTTCCGGAATGATGAACATCGCGAGATATTCTTGCGATTTAAAAAGCGTGAGGTACTTCCTACCTGATTTCTAGATGTTGAGCTTTTGTCTAAACTAGGTTTAACTGATGATTTTAAGGATTTCATGAAAGTTCTAGGCATGGAGGCGCTTTATAATGTACATGTTAACACTTATCCTCCTCTAGTCTATGAATTCTTTAGTAGTTTTAGTTTGACAAAGCCCCGGGCCGGTCCGGTCACCCATGTTCACTTTAGACTTTTAAACCAAGAACACTCCCTTAGCCTTAGGGAATTTGCGGGGGTTCTTAGGTTACAGGTACGGGGTGACTACTACCCACCCGACCATTTTAGGATGGCCGATACTTATGTTATGCTGACAGGGGACCCTACGCCCTTTGACATCCAACACTGTCATTGGGCGAACTTCCGTCACCCTATTTTTAGCATTTGGATACGGTTCATGGCCCAGACTCTGTTGGGACGGTTTGAGGGACATTTGGTCCGGGGGGCCGAGCTAGTTGCTATAGCTAGCTATATTGCTAAGGGCTCTAGGGAGCAATTTCAGTACAACTTGGCTCACCATGTCGCTATTCAGTTCGAGTGTATCTCGAACTCACTCCCTAAGCCAAGGGAAGACGGTAGTTGGACCTCTAGGAGGTTAGTTAACGGGGGGTTGATCACATTGTTTGCCCGGCAAATTGCCGGCTTTGACGAGACTCAGCGTACCCCCGTCCTAGGCCCTACCCTCATTGACCTCACCTATCTCAACACCCTCAAGGTCCTGAACCGCCTACCTGACCATAGATTTCAGTGGGTGATCAAGTCCAAAAAATCCCTCATTCTGCCCGACGCTAGGGCCCGACTACGGCCTCGTCAGGCCAACTACCTACTCCCTATAGAGGGAGTCGACCTAGTTGTCCCTGACCCAGAGCCCCCTCGCCGTTCTTACCATAGGCGGCATACGCCGATTTTAGACGAGGGCGCCTCCACTTCTGCTCCCCCTCCCCCTCCCCCTCACACGGACTCATTTGACTTTACCTCTATGATGTCGACCCTAGGTCGCATGGAGACGGGGATGAGTAGAATGGAAGGGCTGATCAACGCGAACACCGCCACCCTCGCGGGCTATGGCACTCGCATCGATCAGCTCTATACCCGTATAGACCAGATGGGGGGTGGATGGACACCTTGGCTAACGACCAGCACTACGCCCTTTATCCTCTCTATGAAGACTATTGTAGGCGTGGCATTATTGAGCAGACTGCTCAGCACCCCTCGTGGTACCATTGGAACCCGAGTTATGGCCAGCCTACCGGTCAGAGCGATGACATGGCAGAGGATGAGGAGGATGAGCCTGCTCGTCAGTCAGTCTCTTTAGGAGACTTTGGCCTAGGTCCTAGTGGTTTTGGAGGTGGTTTTGATGCAGGTCGTAGTGGCTTTGGTGGTGGGATGAGTGGTTTCTCAGGTGGTCCCTCTGGTGGTGGTTTTACCGATGGTGGTGGTACTTCTAGTGGTGGTTTCTTCAGTGACCCCACTAATGATGATATGGGCGGCTGATGCCCTTGTTCTCTCCTCTCCCTCGTTGCAATGAGGACATTGCCTCGTTCAGCTTGGGGGACAATCCCTCACTGTGAGTATTGTTTATTGCTTTTTAGTGTAGTTTAAAGCTTTGATAGTTTAGTTTACAGTTTTGAGAAAAATTCTGAAAAAAATCAAAAAAATTTGTTTGATCATGAGTGGTTTGATTGCCTCCATGTGCCCCTTGTTGTGCTTTATTGAGAATGATTTGACTTTGTTTTCTGGATAGATGGGAATTTGTGATTATGAGGCTTTGACTTGATGTTCGACTACTTTGATTTCGAGCAATTTCTGACTATGATATACTACTTTGTGCTGCATACCTGATTTGGTTAGACTGTGAGGCCTTTTTCTAGCCTATTGGATTCATACTTTTACCCAGTCTATATTTTTGGTGTGTTAGTTCCTCTCTAGCGGATCGATCTTGATTTTGACTTCGTACTCATTTGATGTTTGGTGACTTGTTACACTTGCTATGATAGAGGCGTTTTTTTTTAACTTATTCTTGAGCCCCAAAGTTACTTTTTGATACATTTTCATCCTCCTTAGCCCCGTTGAGTCTAATGACCTTGCTTCATGTTACTTAAACCCTTATTATAAGCCCATGGCCTTTGTTTCGATATTATTCCCAAGCCTAGCTTGGGGGAGCTTTTTGTATGGGTTGAGAGTGAAGTTGGTTTCATGGTTTGGTTTGGTTGTTGAGGAATCAAAAGTGTATTTGTTGTGGCTTGATTATGAGAAAAAGAAAATAAAAGGCAAAATTTGAGTTGCGTGAATGAAGTTCAGAAAAAAAAAAAGGAAAGAAAAAAATGAAATAAAAGTTCAAAAGAATTCAAAGTTCTTTCATTCACGCACGTTCATAAATAAAGTTTCATGTCATTGCCTAAAACTTGGGTTTGTTGTGCGTATTCATTGAATTTGGAGAGTTGGTTTATTTTTCATGGTTATATGGTGTTGATTGGGAGTTGCTTAGACCATCTAAGGCCTTGTTTGAGTGTTCATGCTCCCCCTTTCTTGGTTTTTCCACCACATTACCCAAAAGTATCCCATACCTCTTACCTAAGCCCCATTACAACTCGGAAAAGTCCTCTTGAGCTTGTGCCTACAATGTCTACTAGATTGATTTTGGTCAGTTTGTCAAAGTTAAAGAGTACGTCTGCTAGTTGAGTCGACTTGATTAGGATGAGCGACATTTTACCTTCTTAAACACATGAGAGTGTGAGTGGGAAGGGACATTTATGGTCGGGTCGGTGAGTGTTCGGGCACATTCTTTGCCTGCCACAAAATTGAGAGGAGTGACACCCTTTGTGAGCACCTTTTCAGGATTTGTATGCCTAGTAGTCACTTGAACTTGATGAATTGCTTGGATGATTGGTGGTTGGAAGGATTTGATTTGCCGAACTTGAATTATGCCTGCTTGAACGATTCTTAGTCTTCAAAATGTTTTTTGAGCTTGAATTGTTTTATCTATGGGGTGAGGCAATCTATTCCACGATCATGTTCTATTTGCTTGAGGACAAGCACAGGTTTAGCTTGGGGGAATTTGATATATCGATTTCTTATAGAGTTTTTCCCTTTCTTTACAAGCTAAATTGTGCTATATTGATACTCTTAGGAGCTATTTATGCTAACTATTTCGATATAGTTGTGGTTTGTGTGTTCTATATCATTTTGTAGGTTTTAGGGAAAAACTCCCTATTTACTTGATGTTCTGAGCACCACGCTATAGCGGGAAGTTATGAGGCATCTTTGAGGTCTCAAGATTGTATTTAGACCCCATTATGAAGAAGTAAGTGTGCAAAGACTTGGCGTCTAAAGCCAAGCAAAGCAAGGAAAAAAAGAAGATTCGCCCGATCGGGTCGGGCAACCATTGCCCGATCGGGTACGAGTGAAGAAGCTGAAGTTCAGGTTTCCCGCCCGATCGGACGGCCTTGCCCGATCACATCGGGCGGAGCAATACTTAGCCAACTCCTGCTGTTTTCTGAGAGCTGAAGAAGACATCCACCCGATGGCATCGGGTGGACTTGCCCGATCGGATGCGGGGGTTGCGGCCCCGATCGGGTGGAAGCTGCCCGATCCCATCGGGTGAAGCCTATTTTGTTGCTGCTGGAGACTTGTTCCCAGGCCCGATCGGGCGGCCTTTTGCCCGATCGGGTAGACGACATGGGGATGCGATTTTCGTTATTTTCCCCACTCTATCTTATTGTTTTCTGAGGACTATAAATACTTTTTAGGTTGTTTTTATTTGTATCTTTCATATTATTAAACACTTAGAGAGCTCTTAGCCTAGTTTATCATTGCTTTCGATTGTAGAAGAGATCCAAGTACAATTTCAATTCAATTAAAGTTTCCGCTTTCCGTCAATTTGGTAATCGTCTTGCTTATTGCTTTATTCTTTTATCTCAATTACTTTAGTTCAATTGCTTATTTCTCCATTAGTTCATGATGCAATTCTTAGGGTTTTCAATTAGATTTGTTGTTGTCAATTCGATCATGTCTGAGTAGTTCTCTTTCTAGGGTGTTAGATAGGGAAGCCATGTTTATACCATGATTGCTATTTAGACTCCTATTGATTTCTAGGGCTTGATTAGAGTGATCGTGATGTGATTTGTTCTTAATTAGTGGTTAATGTTGCTAATTTCGTTAATTGCTTGTGGTTAATAGTTGTTTGCACAGATCCGTCTTACGACTAGAGGCCTAGGACACATCAGTAGTTCTGATTACGTTAGTGAACAAGCGGCGTATGTTGAACTATGAGCGTTGAGTCTTAACCATAGCTCAACACATGCTCTAATCCCTCGACTCTTGACCTAGGTTTTGATAGTTGTTGACCTTGTTTGATTGGTATAAGCATGGTGGACCGACCTAATACCCTAGGCTTTTATTCCATAGTCAATCCTCTGTTTAATTCGTCTCTCTTAGTTTAATCTTTAGTTTAATTAATTCTTCCATCTTTTCTTCTGAAGTAGCTAGTTAATTGGATATTAATTTAGAAACTCTATCTCCCTGCGGATTTCGACCCTGCTTCCACTGACTACCATTATTAGAGGACTTAGGATTATCTTTGATTAGGTGATACGACTAGAACCTATCATATAGCAAAGTGGGTGTCTATTTATAGATCTCAAGAAAATATAATCGTTGATATTTTTTATATTGTTTTTACTTTGTAGGTTTTTAAATATTTTCATTAGAAGTTTTGAACATCTTTTATTAAAAATCTGATGGCTAAATTTGGAAATAAAACTTAATTACTTAATAAACTCATTGGTTTATTTTATTTATTTTTCCTTTTTTTTCTTTTTGGTGTCCACCCCCACCTCTTCACTTATATAATAGAGAAGAGATAAACACATTGCATTTAATGGGCATAAGTTCATTAAAAAAATAAACGGATGAACTTACAATAAAGATACATCATGAAGAGACTAAATTGTTACTAAATGACATGTAATCCGTAATGTCACAAGGCAATAGAAGTTCACAAACTAGCTATAATCTAATGAATAATCTAATGAATGAAAATAACACCCAAGATTTTATGAACTTATACAACAATGGAATTCTATGAAAATTGCCCAACTTTAGCAATATTATAAGACTAAAAGTATAATAATTTGGTATAAAATCATACACAGAACTAAAGTATTGCAACACATATGGCATCATGGAAACAAATTAGTCGATGATATTATATTATCACGCAAAACTAAGGAAAAAAAAGCGTAACTTTAGAGTGTTGCGCCATGCAATTACAAGTATAAGATTAACCATGAAGACAAAAGGATAAGATTTATTGAGAGTACAGAGTATAAGACAATAGACATACACTGAATAACCCGATATTAGATTGACCAGATCTAGACCTGAAACGAGATCGACCCAACTTAGACCCGACTTAGGTTAACTCGACCCTAACATAATCCGATCCGAGTTTAACTCGACCCAATTATAACCCATTTCAAGGTTGACCCGACCCAGACATACCCGATTTGAGGTTGACCCGAACTGACATAGACCCGACCCGAACCTGAAATTAATCGAGATAACCGATTCCAAACCCGACTCGAATATAACCGACCCAATAGTGACCCGACCCGAGTTCAAACCGACCTGAACCCGAACCGAGCCCGAATTGAAAGTGATTTAGACCCGAGACGACCCGAGCCGAAAGTGACCCGACCTGACCTTTTTGGTTGGATAATCGAACTTGACCCGACCTGAGCGACAACCGACTTGTCATGACCCGACCTGAACCCGACCCATACATCCGAATTGACAGCCCTACAAGACATACACTGAATAACCACATGAGCATTTAAAACTACTATTCTATAGTGCCATAGAATTATGGAGATTGATCAAACATCAAATTAAACACAAAGGAAGACACATAGAACTAGTTATATTATGATTGTCAAATAATAAGACTATCTCACAACTCACAACTCACAACTCACAACTCACAACTCACAATCACAAGCAGTTATCAAAATAAGAATTGAACAACCCACTACCAATGTATAAGACCAATACTTCAAAACTTAAAAGTCAATGTCATTATGGTTAAAAACCACTTCCAAGCATCATGAGATCAATACATAGCAATTGGAGCGTACCTTTTGCGTCTAGGAAATATTGCAAATGAATTTTTTTGGCCAATCTAATAGCTTTAATTAGAGAGTCGTGCTGATAAAGTGTTATAAGATAGAGAGACTAGAGAATGAGATATGAGGCAGTAGATTGTTGTGTGTATATTCTTATCACATATGAAGTGATGAGGATACATATATATATACATAAGTAGGAAAGTGAAAAGGCTAGGAACACCAAAAGACTAAGGAAATGCAAAGAGCCTAGGTAATATGAAGGGGTAATGGACATCCATAAATAATATTCATAACAAAAATGTTTTTTTGATTTTATTTGATGTTCTTTTAATTGAAATAAATGTTCTTTTAACTGAACTTGTTATTCATTGCTTTAAGGTTATATATTTTGAAATTCAAAAGTTTGAATCATATTTAAAAATTGTAAATGTTCTTTTGATTTGATTTGATGTTCTTTTAATTGAAATATATGTTCTTTTAACCGAATTTAATGTACATTGCTTTATGGATATATATTTCGAAATTTCAAAAGCTTGAATCATATTTAAAAATTATAAATGTTCTTTTGATTTAATTTATTGTTCATTTGAGTGAACTTAGTGTTCTTTTAACACAAACTGATGTTCATTTGTTGACGTTTTTAAATTTTCAAAATTTTTAAAATTTTCATGTCAAATCAATTTGGAGTCTGCTCATTGAAAAAGTAGATATGTTCTTCTGATGTAAGTTAGTGTTCCTTTTGGATGCACATAATTTTCTTTTATATGCCAATGTTCTTTTAGGAGAACTAACTGTTCATTCCGTGTCCCTTCTAACTGATTGTTCATTCCCTTCTAACTGATGTTCATTCTGTGCCCGCGTTTTGAGCTATGCGCACCATGCTCTTCCTACGTCCGTGTCTATGATAGAATTGAGCATAGACAAGTGAAAAAAATTGACTTAATCATGTAAGGAACTAATTACTTCTTCTACTAGTTAAAATCAAATCAAGTAGAACAAAGTAACTAAAAATTCAAGATTTAGTGCGGATTCGGAAAAACCGTCTCAAACTTTATGTATTTTGGAAGAGAATCATGACTGATCTGATTTCATAAATTACATACAATTAAAACAGCTGTTATAACAAATCGACTGTCGTTTATTGGTCGTATTTGTATAAGAAAAAATCATTTAACGGTGGAGAAAAGAAGCAAAAGAGGTCACACTAAAATTGGTTATTTATAACATAAGGATTATGAGAAAAGAAAGAATTATAAACAAACTAGATTTGATCTTTTAAATCTTATTCTAAATTACCGTTGACTTTTTTTTAAAAAAAAAAAAAATCAACCCACCCCCTAGCTCCCCTCCCCCTTCCACCGTTGTTGACACCCCACCCCCTCCCCTTCCCCTGCCAGTCTGCCACCCTCCCTTTCCTCGGTAACACACCTGCCCCACCCCCAAAAACCTCCTCAGCCCTGTTCCCTTCCCCTGCCACCTTCCCCCTCCCGAGTCACCAGCTTCCCCACCCCCAAAACCCTCCCCAACATCGTCCCTTTCCCCTGCCCACCTCCCCCCGTCACCAGCTCCCCCACCCCCAAAACCCTCCCCTCCCCTAAAACCGCCACCCCACACCTCGAAAAACACACCCTTCCCTTCCACCACCCCCTGAAATCACCACCCTTCTCTCACCTTCCACTTATTCTCTTCCTCGCAGCAGTCACCTTCATCGACAAATCCCCCTTGTTTGAGCAAAGCAGCCGCCAAGAATTAGAGTAGACAGCGGGGTGTTATTGTTCATCGTTGCTGTGTAACGCCGGCGTGATGAACGGAGAGGGATGGCAGCACCGCTATGGGGGAAGGGGAGGGGAGAGGTTGGCTGGGTTTTTCTATTTTTCTTAAGTTTTTTTTATTAATTTGATTTAAATTTTAAGTTTAAAACATACTTAATTAGTCATTAATCACGTAATTAAGAAATTTATCCATGATTATAGGTCACCAACAGGTTAGGACCCATGGGGGAATATGAGGGTGAAAGGTGTGGGATTATTGCTGGATTAATTGAAGGTAGTACTAGTGGTGGAAGACCGGCCAAAGTTGGAATTATTCCTTTCAATTTTTCCATAAATTAATTGTTGTGAACATTGAAGCTACTATGTTGACCCAATATGCGTCTCCTAGCGCGAGTCAATATTGGAGAAGTATGCCCAAATAAGACAGTTGTTGGTTTTTGTGTGTCAATCCGACCTAGACAAATTACATGTTACATGTGAGATGTGCTCCTTTGGTTTGGCACATACCATTGACGTCTAATGCGAGATTTTCGATTCATGTTGCATGTTGATTTCCATGGAAAGTGCGAGATGTCTTATACTTCCTCCGTTCCAAGAGTATTGCAACCTTTACCTTATTTGACAATTTCATATTAATTGTAACCTTTCTATTTTAATCACCAAAAAGATCACATGTACAACATTTCTCTCTCTTCATTACTTATTAATCACATGATGCAAGTGAGGAAGGTGGCCCACTTTTTTGCTCTTCTTAATAAATGTGACAACCCCCTATGTTGCAATAAACTTGGAACGGAGGTAGTACTATAGACTTGCATGGCTTTTATTGAGGCGACTATTTACTTTCATTTGCCCTAATTATGCATTTCTCAGATCCAATTTCATTTTTTTTGAATTTTTCAACAACTTTCTCAAATTTACGAACTTCATTTTCTCTCAACTCCCTCCTCTCATTTTCACCCATATTTCTTTTTTTTTTTTCACTGATACAAGGACTATAGCTAGTCTATCCCTATCTCAGGGTATAGATTAGCCTTAGAAACTTAAACTTATAGGTGGCAATCGGGTCGTTCGGGTCGGGTCAATTCGGGTCGGGTCACTTTCGGGTCAGCTTGACTTCGGGTCAATTTCGGGTCGGGTCAATTTCGGGTATTCCATTTCGAATCGGGTTTCGGGTCGGGTTCGGGTATGTCGCTTTCAATTTTGGGTTAGGTCAAATTTTCGGGTCGTTTGTCCCAGGCCCCCAACAACGATACAAAGTTCTTGATCGTTGATCGAGGAATTGGACGTATTAGGCTTAAGGGGGAATTGGTATCAAAGCACCACCTTTATATTGGTTTTACTTGAAATTATGTCGAGGATTTACGTGAAATTTAAAAATTATGAATAGATATATTATTTGGGTCAGTCTCGGGCCGGGTCAATTTTTGGGTCAGGTCAATCTTGGATCGGGTCAATTTTTGGGTTGGGTCAATCTCGGGTCGGGTCATTTTAGGTATCGGGTTGATTTCGGGTCGTGAATTTCGGGTCTCGGATCGGGTCGTTCGGGCCGGGTCAGCTTTGCCAGATCTACTTAAACTAACCCTTAATCCCCCTACCCCATGAGAATCAAACACAGGGAACCTGTGTGGAAGATGGTGAGGGCAGCCACTGCTCCCCCACTTGATTCTCTATCCCATATATATTCAAACTCCATAAAAACACATTCAATCCATATTCAAACACTTGTTTTCTATAGGCTTGTTCACGTTCATTTTACATTTGTTCAATAATAAGTTCTAAGTGAACATGAGTAGTTCTTACGAGTCCTTTATCTTATTGTTATTAGTGTGTGTTTATGATGTAAATCAATTTTCATGGTGGTTGTGTAGTCATGTAAGGTATTCATATTGTATTTGTACAGAAGTAGAGAGGGAGGGGCAGAGTGCACAAAGAGACGTGTAGAAGAAAGGGGGAGGAGGGGCATCGTGAAAAGTTGGGAAGAATGATAGATCGATAATGGTTCTTGAGCAGCCCGCTCAATAACATACAAAATTGCAAATATTTATAGTGTTAACGAAGCACAATATAGTGTTTGTGCCATGTCATAATATGTCACCATAATGTCACCAAAACGAGAGAGGGATATGAGAAGAAATATAAACATACTACTTCCTCAGTTTTTTTATACTTGCATCATTGAGCATGTGCACAAGAATTTAGGAGAGGAGAGAGATAGAGAGAGGGAAAAAAAGGGGACCCATGTGATTGGAGAGAGGTAGAGAAGATGTATTTCCCTAAAAAGAAATGATGCAAGTAATTTGTAACTTCCAAAAATGGAAAATGATACAAGTAAAAAAAGCGGAGGAAGTATAAGATGACACCAATCCTATATGGAGACTTTATTCCTATGTTGTTTTAGGGATCATGAAGACTTTCCTAAACCGTTGATTATATTGACATGCGGAAAAATGGGATTTACTATTGTGATTCGTTTTCTTGGTTTGCCCTTTTCTCCTTTGTTGATTTTTTAAAAAAATTCATATATGTTTTCTTACATCATGGGCATAGACAAGTGAAATTATTAAGCATGTGGGTTACTTACTTTATGAACTATAGATGCCAGTTTAGTTGGTGAAGTTTTAAAAATGTAGTATCAAGAACTCATGCTTAAATCACGTCTATATCATTGCGATTTATCGTTCTCTACACACCAAAATTTGCTTCATGAAATAATTACTTAGTATTATTGAAATAAATTACTTGGTTTCTTCACTTTGTTTATTATTCTCCAAATATTGTATGCCAAGGGGCTTAGAACGTGAAAAGGAGGTCATATAATTTCAAAATTTATTCTAGATATAAAAAAAAATCGTTTAAATTCATAATTTTGCCAAAGAATTCGAATTGATCTCATTCCATAAGTTATGTACAAACAAATCGACAGTTATAATGGCCATTTTTTGGTCTTAAATCTATAAAAAAATGATGTAATGGCAGAGAAGGAAGCAAAAGAGGTAATACTGAAATGAATCTTTGTAACCTAAGATTATGAAGACACAGAAATCAAAACAAAATAGATTTGGGCCCTGTTTGGTGCTCAGGCCTCAGCGGGTAGTGGGTAGCTGATATATTAATTGGTCTAACTACTTGGTGGTATTAGAAGTTTTGACTAACTGTTTGCATTAGTTGTTTCTTCGATATGCATCTTTTCTCGGATTTCAGCTGCAAAAAGGAAATAACGAGTTATCATGTGCATTATTAATGCTCCAAAAGGATTTGTATTAAAAACAGCTTAAAAGTTCTCTATTGCTCATCTCCTCATATGCTCAAGCGAGGTCAGAAATATAACAGATTAATAAAGGTTGTGTGGTCAAAGCTCAGAGTACGTTAAAAGTTAAAGTCTACAGAACAACAACAATTAAGCCGTATTTCCAAAATGATTTGGGGTCGGCTACCATAAATCGTCACCTGAAACCGTTGAAAAAGGAGATGACATCGACAAGTATGTCAAAAAGTTTTTAAACAAAAAGACAAACACAGTAAAGATAAACAAATAAATAAGGTAATCACACCCCTTCCTCCGCATGAATATTGTCCCTCCACCAACTTCTATAGTTCTATCCAATACCATGCTCTCATCGATCTCAAGTGTTCCATATCAGTTTCATTACCGTTTTTTTTTTAATAGTATCAGTTTCATTACCTTTATATGCATAACGTACTTGAAGTAGAAGACCTTAAAGTCTAGAAGTAATGAAGAATATTATTACTGGTGGCTCACAGCTCATTCTTCGTATGAGATCTTAAAGTCTAGAAGTATTGGAAAAAATTACCAGAAGGTTCATTTGGTATGTGAAATTTGTAACATAATTCGTAGGAAATTTGTAACATAATCATTTTGTAACAGTAAAAGGAGGAAGTGGGAGTACTTGAGATACACGAATAAGAATTGGAAAAAGAGTGAAAATGGTTGTGAAAATTGTAGGATTTCCTCAACCATTTACTTCGAAGCAGACTCTTCCTTAGGAGTTAGGAATAAAAAATGGAGGAGTCAAAAGTTATTGACTCCTACTCCGGATCAGTGTCACATGATTTGTAGATCACTCTGAATGCGGAACGAATTCGGGAATGAAATTCGCCGCATAGAGTTTTCATTTTAGGAAGGCCTTTTATCCACGAATTGCGAATTGGCGAATTGTGAAGCAATTCGAAAATCACATACTACCCAGCGAATGTGTGACATTGCTCCAGACTCCCACTCCCACCCCCACCCCTTATATTCATTTCCGTCTCCTCTTTATTTCCCCTGTCCCTTGTATCAAACGCGAGGTTTACAAGGAAACTCCCCATTCTCACTTCAGTAACCTCATTCTCACTTCAGTAACCTCATTCTCACTTCAGTAACCTCATTCTCATGTATCAAACACACCGTAAATGGTAGTTCCTCCGACCAAAACTATCTGTCACTTGTTTTTTCTATGGTCAAACTTTGGTTGCTAGTTTCTTTCATAATTTGCTAATAGAATGTATGTTGTAATACAAATAAACCCTTTGTTCCTAAACTTACTCCACACTCTTCAGGGTTTCGAAGAGCAATCTTTGACTATTATTATTATCTTTAATAATACTAATACAAGTTGTCACTTATTACCATTTCAAAGTTATAAAAATGAAACAAATTTGATAAGAAATCATATATAATGTTTTTTGGTCAGAGTTAATAAGTTTGAACATGAAGTCGAAGTGTGATATGGAGGGAGTATAAGTTTTGGGAATTAACATACTTATTTTTCGGGAAAAAAATTCTACTTTAAATTTTAGAATGACAATCAACTAATATTATGTATTGAAGGTGTATTGCATTACAAATTCAATGGTCTTAAAAGAACACTTGAAATATACAATATAACTCATTCAAATAAATAAAAGATAGTTCGAAGAATAGCAATTTAACGTTATAAATATGATTGTCTTGTCAATTTGCTTCCATATATACTCATTTTTTCAACAAATTGTTTATTATTAAGAAGTACTCCCTCCGTTTGTTTTTCATTATTACGGTTCACTTTGGGGGATAACCAAGGAAATTTATGAAATCCATGCAATGATTGTTTGGGTAATAGATAAAGTTGTACGGAGAATAAATAAAGTATGAGAGAGAATGTTATGAAAGCAAAAAGTATAGTATAGTTGGGTGTTTAAAAGGACAAGAGGGCCCCAAAAAAGTGGGAAATTGGAATATAGAGATGTGAAAGTTTACCAAAGATTGTAAAAGTGAAAGTGTAACAATTAAAAAGAAACGTTCTAAAAAGGAAAGTGTAATAATTAAAAACAAACAGAGGGAGTAAGATATTTGTAATCATCAAGAATGCTTTTGCACTTATCTATAATTGACCATTATACTACCACTATAATATGAAGGCTCTCTTACTCGTCCACTATAAAAGGGTATGGTTGGTTGCATAAATCTAAACCCCTTAATAGTTATGTTTAGAATTTTGGATGCTTATTAATAAAGAATTATCAAAACATCAATATCCTTCCTCTCATTTATTATGAAGTAGCAAATCACTCATAGCCCATTCAAAAATAAGTTTGCAAGGCCCAGCCTCTCCGCAATTGCATTCCGACCCCCCAACCCCCCTCTCTCCAACCCCACTGAAAAAGACATGAAGAGAGGCACTACAATAGGCTTTGGGGTAAGTTTAATGGCATGGTTAACTCACAAAGCTCTAGACGCTGGCAACAGAAATTTTACCAAGTGTTTTTTTTTTGGTGAAAGAGGAGCAATAGATAAATTAGTTCAAGCCAAATAGCATGTTACAATCTGAAACGTAATCGTTCCTACAATAACTAGGGGGTTGGGGAAAAGTCCTAGTTACATTGAAGGACGCATCGTCCATTCTACATCTTCTTGCTAGACCATCCGCGAGCTTGTTAGCTTCCCTTGGGCAATGTTTAAAGTTGATCTTCCTAAACTTGGCCTTCAACTCCCTGCAAACATCCATGAAATTATGGTAAACTAAGGGGAAGTTGTAATCGTTGTTTAACATCTCGATTGCGTTCTTGCAGTCCGAAAATATAGCAATATGTTGAAAGTTCATAGTGTGCGCTTGTTTGAGACCTTCCATGATTCCAATGATTTCTGCCTGCAAAACATCATGAGCATATATTCTTTTGCAAAACCCCCTTAACCAAAACCCTTTGTTATCTCTGATAATTCCACCCAAACCTACACATTCCCACTGGTTAATGAAGGAAGCATCTGTGTGTATAGTGACTGTGTCTGGGTCTATATTAAGGGTGCTACAAGGTCTGGCAATGCAGCACATAATGTTGTTCACTTTGTTGGCGTGACTAAATTGTCTTGTTTTGGAGGTAGCTAGTTTGATGAGATTCTCAGCACTTAGGTTTTGTTTTTGTGGCTCGAAAATAGCAAGGTTCCTTGCTTTCCATAACTGAAAGCAAATTGAAGCGAAACATTCCAAGGTGAAGCGCTTGGTGGTTCAGGTTTGTTTTAAGCCAAGTTTTGAAGTCTAAGTTTCGGTCAAACCCCACTCCCC
This sequence comes from Patellifolia procumbens, assembly GCA_947645195.1. Taxonomy (NCBI): domain Eukaryota; kingdom Viridiplantae; phylum Streptophyta; class Magnoliopsida; order Caryophyllales; family Amaranthaceae; genus Patellifolia; species Patellifolia procumbens. Next base: position 1,592,633 of record CANSGD010001373.1, on the reverse strand, counting down.
CTAATCTATTCCAGACCTCAGTAGGAAGAGAGCAAGTTCTAAGGATGTGATTCGAGTTTTCAACCGTGTTTGGGCAAGAAGGGCAGGAACTATCTTGAAGGATACCCCTAGTCATCAATAGGTTTTTGTGAGGAAGTCTATCGTGCCAAGCTAGCCATAGGAAGAACCTTATCTTCGGTTCACAGTCAGTTTTCCAAACCCATGAATTATCCTCATTACTATGCTCTTCACAAAATTGTGCATAATAAGCAGAAGAAAGAGAGAAACCCTTATGTGTTAGGAAAGGAGGGAAAGAGTAGTCCATTTGGTTACTAGTCTTGGGTGTCAAAACGCAATGTATTCTTGCTACTATATTCGGAGGTATGATGTTGCTAAGGTGATCCACCTCCCACTTCCCATCTTTTGTGTAGTTACTTACCGTCTTGGTACTCTCAAGTTTCTCCAAAGGTCCATGAGCAAACTCCCTCAAGGTCCCTATATGTAGCCAATTATCATTCCAAAAACTCGCTCTCTTGCCATTACCTAGTATCCAAAGATTATGTTTTTGAAGTAAATCCCACCCTTTCCCTATGCTCCTCCAAACTACCAACCCATTAGCAAACTTGGTGACCTTATCATGATGGACATACTTAGAGGAGATACAAGCTTGTGCTAAACTCTTGGGTCCTTGTGCAATTTTCCACCCTAGTTTAGCCATAAAAGCCTTATTCATGAAAAGTTGGTTTCGTATGCCAAGCCCCCCTTCACTCTTTGGTAAGAAAGTTATCTCCTTGGAGACTAGGTGGAGTTTTCTTTTCCCATTTTCCTCTCCCCAAAGGAAGTCATTACACATTCTATTTATCTCATTTAAGGAAGCAGAAGGGAACATACTAGTTTGCATATAGTAGGTAGGGATGGCCGCTAGGGTTGAGTGAATGAGGCACATTCTTCCCGCTTTGGAAAGGAATTTTGTTCTCCACCTCGCAAGTTTGTTTCTCATTTTGTCTATCACAAATTGAACATTGCTCATAGAAATTTTTTTATGGGTAAGAGGCATCCCAAGATAGTTTCCAAGGTCCTTAGATTCTTTGATATTGAGAGTTTCCTCAAAGCGTTTTTTATAGTCATGGCTAGTGTTGTTTGAGAAAATAAGTCGGCTCTTCCCCTCGTTTATTTTTGTCCCGACTCCTCACAAAACCTCTTCAAAGTTTCTCTAACACTAAGAGCGGTGCAATCCTCCACTTTGCCAAATAGGAGGACATCATCGGCAAACATAAGATGGGAAACTTCTACTTTATCCCTACCTACAAGGAAAGGAGACCACTTCTAAGTTCACACTCTCTATGAATACTTCTAGAAAGGGATTCGAGACATAGATTAAAAATATACGGGGACATTGGGTCGCCTTGCCTAAGTCCTCTAGTGTGTTCAAAAACATCCGTTTGCCTACCATTGACCAAGACCATGGAAGAGGCTTGGGATATGCAACTCATAATAAGCTTGACAGAATGTATGTCTAACTCTAGGTTGACTAGTGTATGTTTCACAAAACTCCACTCCATCCTATCGTAAGCTTTTTCTAAGTCGATTTTCAACACAAACCACCCATCTTTGCCTTTTTTTTTATTCATTGAGTGTAAAATCTCCGAGGCAAATACAAGGTTAATGTCCGGTCCTCTTCCTTTAATGAAACTATTTTGGTTTGGTGAAATCCAATCATTCATTAGCGGTTTCAACCTACCAACAATGATCTTGGTGGTGAGTTTATATAAAGTGTTACAAAGGCTAATGGGTCAGATGTTTGACCGTTTCGGGGTTGTCTTGCTTAGGAATAAGACATATAAGTGCATGATAAAGGTCGGTTGGTACCCTCCCTGCTCTAAACCACTCCTTAATCTCAGCACACACTTTATCACCTACTAGGTCCCATTTTTTTTGAAAAAACATTGCATGGAATCCATCGGGTCCAAGGGCTTTAAGCGGTTTCATTATCCAGAGGGTATTTTTAATTTCTAGGACTGAAGGTATATTAGAAACATGGAAGGTCGAGTTAGCAGGCATAGAGACGTTAGACCAGTCTTTCTCTGTGGTGTAAAGCTTAAAGAAGGATCCTCTTATGTGTTCTTTAACTAGTTCCGGGTCTTCAATGCAATTTCCTACCTCGTCTCTAATGATTTGAATACGAGAATGATTACGTTAAATAACTACACTCTGGTGAAAATATCTCGTATTTCTTTCCCCCTCACAAAGTTTTTCTTTCCTACTCTTCGCCCACCACAAAAGTTCTTCCTGGTGTAGAATGTCGAGGAGATCATTTTTAATAATGTTTTCAAGTTCAAACAGGAATGTTGAATTCGGATTGTGCGTGAGTGCTCTTTGGATTCCATCTAATCTTTTCAGGGCCCTAGTTTTCCTAAGATAAACATTGCCAAAGTGTGTTTTATTCCAAGAAGTTAGTTCAAATTGGAGGTTCCTAAGGGTGGCAGAAATGTCGTAACCCCCCCTATCCCACACATTATCAACAAGAGGGTGAAAGCTTGCCTCCGTAAGCCACATGGGTTCAAAGCGAAAAGGTTTAGGGCCTTTATTGTGCTGATTTTTGTCTAGATTGAGTAGAATGGGTGAGTGATCAGAGGTTAGTCTTGGGAGATGGGTAATGCAAGAGTTTGGGTAGGCATTAAACCAAGGTGTATTTGCCCATCCCCTGTCTAGTCTTTCCATGATCGGATTAGCTCTCCGTTTATTTGTCCAGGTGAACTTATTCCCATGAAACCCCATATCAATTAAGTTACAAACATTCATTGTTTGAAGATATAGGTCGCATCTGTTTCGGTTTACTGGTCTACCCCCCAGTTTTTCATATTGGTTTGTGATCTCATTAAAGTCCCCAATGACAATCCAGGGGTTCGTAATATGCACAGCCATATCCTTCAGATTTTCCCAAAGTTTTTTACGTATTTCAAAATGAGGGTCAGCATAAATACTAGACAAGAGAAAGGAAGTTTTAGTGTGACATACCTCAACCAGTGCGTGCACACCTTGAGCATTTCCTCCTATGAAATGAAGCTTGATTCTTGCTTTGTTCCATAGAAGGAGAATACCCCCAGCAAAACCTCTTGGTTCAACAATATGCAATGAGTCATAGCCTAGGTTTTCGGTTATTGAGATAGTTTTGTCACGGCAAACGCGAGTCTCAGCAATAATGACGATGTCCGGTTGATGTTGGTGCTTGAGCATATTGAAGTTTGTACGAAACGAGGGTCTTGCTATCCCCCTAGCATTCCAGAATAATATGGACATATTATTTGGGATGTACGGTATCTGTCGATACTTGCTTAGTATCTCCTCGTTTCCCGGAGCCCATGAAGGAGTTCCACTCCCGTATTTGGGTCCGTTATGTGAGTGCAGTGTGGCCACAGCACCATTTCGCACTCTCGAGGGAAACCTAACCCTCTTGCCTCTTCCCAATTGATCGTCATTCCCATTTGCTTCAGTGGGTACACAATTCCGGCTAGCATGACCGCATTCGAGTTGCTCCTCGCCATCATTCTCTTGGCAGTGTATTTCACCAGGTTCAGCACTCTCACAATTGGAAGTGTTGGTGATGGGTCCAACCACACTCCTAGCTTGCTGAGGAGTTCTCCTTCTTCTCTCTCGGCTTCTACCTCTTTCGTCAACAACCATTTGATGAAGATTTTCAGTGTTTTTGGTAGGTGACTCCCATCTTGGAGTTGCGGGATGTGTGGCGCTACTAGCTCGTTGTTCCAGAACATCAGCAGGTTTTGGAAGGTTTCCTCGTTCGGATAAGGGTTGATCATCAACTTTTTCACTTCCTGAAGAGATAGGTCTGAGATGAAGCCCTCCATTCCTTCCGGCATGATTAGCATCAGTTCTCCATGATTCATGTCTGGTTTCGTTGGTCTTGCCGGCCTCGTGAAGGCAAGTGGCGCGAGGTCTGTCACTACTTGTACTCTTGGAATTGGGTAATGGGGTGATGGTGGTGTTTCCGGTGATTTTGGTGGTGAGTTGCAAATTATGGTTTCTTGCTCCATCTTCTGTGTTTTGGGTTGTTTTTGTGGAGAAAATTTTTGAGATTGCAGAAATGGCTTTATCTCTACTTGGGGATAGAGATAAAGTAGGGTTTGGTAGAGGTTTACTTGGAGTAGCGTGCCCTGAACATTCATCTGCTTCTTTTATGCCACGTTTCAGTGGTTGAGTGGTAGTTTCCAAGATTTCCAGTGAAATACTCTCTGTGCAGCCGTTTGGGAGCTCAAGTATTTCTTCTTGATTGGACAAGGCAATAAATCTATTGCTCAAAAGATTTTCCTTCTCTTTTGCTGTGGCTTTTGAGTTTCCCTCCTGCATTTTTGCAGTGGCATCACTCTTTTTAGGAGAGATGGGCCCACTTTTGTTATTTGTCTTCATTACCTATTGAGTATTGACTTTCGTATATTTGGTTGCATGAAGATCTTTTTCCTTCACGTAATTTTGCTTGTCGTCCGTACGTCGTCTTCCCTGCACCAACTTCCACTGTTCTTCTTTTTTATCCATCCCCTCTTTTTTAGTTTCTCCTCCTGTTGCATTGTATTTAGGAGCCTGGTTACATCTTCTTCCCTGAAAACCCCCATCGGTGGAGTTTTTTCCGCATTCATGATTACACAAATGGCCGCCCATCTTTTATCATTTCTTGCTAGGACTTTTGAGTCCACCTTGATTGTCTTCCCTATGGCATTCCCTATCTTTCGAAGGAATTCCATCGTGAAAAATTCCTTTGGTAATTCTGGGAGAGCTATCCATCTTGTGTTTTCATGTTGCCTTGCTTTTGATGGTTTAAAGCCAGGTGTCCATCTCTGCACCCAAATGTGGTACCCTAGTATGAACCAAGGCCCCTCTGCAATGATTCTTGATCTTTCTATGGGGTCTGCACATCTAACGCAATAGAAACCTTTCCCCAAACTTGTAAGAACAAGGTTTCCTTTCCATTTCCAGATTTTCTCTAGAGCTGATTTTAAGTAATCCTTCGAGAAGGACCTTCCTGTAGCTTTAACTATGAGTGCATTCTCCCATTCATGTGACATTTTCTTATATTCATCTTCTGATATTGGCACAAAAACTTCCTTCTCCTTGATGCTTACTGGTTCTTCTGTACTAAAAGGTAGAGTAGTGTTGTTAATTGGAAACAGTGCACTCATATCAAGGTTTTCCTGGTTTTTAGCTTGTAACACATCCTTGAAGAGAGCGCGCTGCACTTCTTCCTCATTATGAACTGGTGGTGGTGGTGGGTCATGTTCTGGGGGGGGGAGGGTGGTTTTTGTGTTTTGGGAGATTATTGGATTGGGTGGTTGGGGTGGTTAGGGTGGTGGTGTTGGGTTTTTCCCTAGGTGGCAGACTCATGCATCTCTGTTGTCCCTCAAGGCCCCTGCTGGTGGAGAGCACTCTCTCTCTCTCTCTCCCTCTCTCTAACATCTCTGGCACATTTGTCATTCCTATATCTACCAAGTGTTTTTGAATCCACATATTCAAAGCAAAGTAAAGAATCACACTACACAAATACACGTCTCTTGTGTTGTAGCAAACTGTGTGTGTATGTGTGCGCGCGCGCGCGCATCCATATGTGGATGGCGAGATCCTACAGCATTTGGTAGGCCTGCTTCGATAAAGGGAAGGGGTGGATGGAGAGGTATTAATATTAAGTTCAAGAGATTGAAAGAATTACATTTTTTGATATAAAAGGGACGTTTTCCTTGCTGTACTGCTTCCCTCACCCTCTTCTTCTGTTCAGCAAGAATTTGCGATTTCCGGAGCTTGGTTGAATCAGACTTCATTTGTTTGTCCTATAAAAACCCACAAAACAGCAACCTTGTGAAATGACACTCATAAGGTGAAAGTTATGAGCTCCAAGCAAATATTCCTGAGTATGACACCTCAACAACTGCTCTATGAAACCAATCTTTAGGGCAGAATTTACTTACAATCCAGGAAATGCGATTCTTCAAATAATCATTGACTTCAGGGTATTTTGATGACTTCAACAACTTCTTTAATTCCTAGGAGAGCCAAAAAGAAATATTATAACGGCTCAGACTCAGAGAGAAAACCAGCGTCTGAAACAAGGCACATCACCACAACGCACAATGCACATACTTCTTTTTCAGTTGGAAGGTTCTCTTCATAGATAGAATTGTATCTCTTCTTGAATCTGCATGGTAAAGAGACCTCACGGTCATTCCAGAATGACGGTAACAGTGAGGCTAAAAAAAGTACGAATATTTAAGATGTAATCCTCCCTTATCCACAGATATAATTAGATGCGGAAGTTCCTTTAAATATAGCACCAGAATACAATATCAAATATCAGCATCCATAGACTTATGGCAATACAATACCAATAACTTCTCAGAGAATAAAAACAATATTACAAAGATAATGAATTAAAAATAACAGTGAACAAGAGCAGCTGTAATATTATTATGAATGTCAACCAAGACAACAACCACAAAATCAATGCGCAAACTCAAACAGGAACCTCACCCCTCTTCATCAAGCTTGCCACAAAGAGATTCAAAGCGTGGATCACGTACTACCTGTTCCAATCAAATTACAAGTATAATATTTCCCCATGATAAAAAAGAATAAGCTTTACACACTTCAGCCTAAACATCCAAAGAGGAAAAGTAATTCCACAGCTGCATCAGAAAAAGGAAGAGACGTTTTCTACAGAATTGTAATTATTTAACACAGGTGCAACGAAAAATACAGGATGGGTAAACACAATGGTAAACCAGAAGTCAATTTCTTATTATTCTCACAAGTTATCACTTATGGAGAACTAGATTCTTAAACTCAAAGAGGCTAAGAGACTTTGTCACAGACCGTTCAACACATCACCTATTTCTATTTTCTAACCTCTCATGCCGAATAACTAGCAAGAAGCTAGAAAATTTCAACATAACGTCTTAACTCTTAACACATAAGACATATGGTCAATTGCTACACTTGATAACCAATATGCCTTACCACCCGTTCCACGTCATATAAGCCCTGAAGGTAGCGCATAAAATAGTGAAAGGTATTACCACTAAAACCCTTCGTAAGTAATAGTTAGATCTTTGTATAAGGGTGCAAAGAAAAGTTTTCTTTAGTTAGTTCCTCAGTTCAAGAGACCAGATACAACTACTTGCAGAACAGAAAAGAAGGACAGCTGACTAGGCACTAAATTTGATCAAACCAAGTTCAAAATGGCGACTTCAGGGTTGATCCCAATGCTCCAATAAGTAAAATTGTAGAAATCTCAGTTCGAATGAGCAACTAGATAATTGCAAGGCTAAGGAAACAGGAAAGTGGGGGAAATCTCTTCAAAATGGTGAAACTTTCAAATTAATTCGAATTCCCTTAAGGCCGAAATTGACCATGAACTATACACATGTTGCTTGTATCATCCTTAACAATCAACAAGTATCCAAATGAACCATAAAATGGTTGAAACACAAGTGTTAACACTGACCTTCTTAGGCGCTTGAATGACTTCTCTAAATCTACCAACAGGCTTTTTGCTACTGACCTCCATTGGCCTACATTCAATCGAAAGCGATACCAATACTCAATTCCAAATTACAATAAACTTGATGGAATAACTAGCACATGGTGATAATGAGTGAAGAAATCAAAACCTGTTATTGTTAGCTCGTTTAGACTTGGTTTCGGAATGGCAGTTCAGGTGCAAGGCAAGGGCACCAGAAGAACGTGCTTTATGCAACTCTTCAAAGGGTATATCAGCAAGCCAGTTCTCTATTGCAGCCTCCTCCTGTATAAACATATAAATAAAACAGACATCACATATAAACACAAGTAATTCTCACTTTAATCCTGAATGTAACATCCACTAATATAATGAAAATTACTAACATCATCAGAAAAGGAGTCACTTTGCTCAGTTGAGGAATCATTCTCTTCACTATCCTCAAATTTGATTTTGCTGGAAGCAGGCAATTGGGAAATATGAGGTTTGCTTCTTCATTTTGAAACCCAATCCAATCCCATAATTTCAAAGTTTAACTAAAGGAAATCAAATTGTATAGTATGAGCCCTTAATAATTTTGTCAGAAACAACCTTTTATAATCACTTTTTTGCGAAAAACAACCTTTTAAATTTTTTTTTGCAACTTACAACCTAAAACCATTTTTTTTTTGCAAAAATGAAACTTTTTTCTAATTTCCGTCATTGACCATTAATTATAAGCAGGGGGTTGAGGAGAGGCGTAAGGCTATGTTGGTTTGTTGGGCGTTTTGGAGCAATAGGAATTCGATCATTTTTGAAGGGTGCTGCCCTGATGCGTTATAAGCAAATGGTTATGTGGAGAAATTGATGAAGGATATTGATGGGTTGGAAGGGGTTAAGGTGCCGCAAGCAAAAGTAGTGCATAGGTGTGAAGCTCCGACAGAGGGGCTTGTAAAGCTTAACGTGGATGCGGGGTTTCTAGGTGAGAGGGGTGTTGGAGTTGGGATGGTGTTGAGAGATACTAATGGGGTGTTGCTGGCTTGTGCTACTAAGCAATGGGAAGGGTCAATGGATGTGCGGCTTGCGAAGGCGAAGGTTGTCTACAATGGTTTGCTTTTGGGGAGGGAGCTTGGCTACGAGTCCTTGGTTGTGGAGGGAGATAGTGAAGGTGTGATGAATTCCATTAGAGCTAAAGGGGGTGGACTTAGTTATCATGATCTTGTGATTGATGATATTGCTCACTTAGCTAGGAGTTTTGTTTCTATTAGTTGGTCTTTTGCTAGAAGAGATTGTAATAAAGTGGCACATGAGCTTGCTCATTGGAGTCCATGGCATGTAGGTAGGAGATGTTGGGTGGCGGATTTCCTCCCGTTAGTTTGTAATTTGGTCTCTCTTGATTTAAATGAGCATTCTTAGCCGCTTCGCAACTTTTCCTTAGAAAAAAAATAGAGATATACTCATAGCCCTTTGAAGATGGAGAGCTGCTTCGGAGCCTTCGTACATTCAAGCATGTCTTCCACTCTCAACCGCATTGAACAATGGTTTTGGAAGGGTAATTGACTGATTGTCGATGTCCAATTTGTAAGCATGATAATCTGAGGGGGACGTATGCTCATTTATGTATCTTTCTAAGATGATATATTGAATTCAAACATTGATATAATGATATACAAACATGAATATGTCCATTCACTTAGCTTTTTATAATATATAAATACTTGTATTAATTCATGTTAGATTGGAGATCGCATACACTTAATTAGATAGTTAAAGATATTATTTCTTATTAATAGTACCGATGTCATATTTGTAAAGTAGTACCACCATAATACATTATCCGTCCCCAATCTCGATCCTTCCCGACATCAGATACACCATAATGCCAATTATCTGAATATGTTTCAGTGTCTTGAGGATCATCGTTTGGTTTATAATTTTTATCCAATATAGTAAAATTGTGACAATAAGCAGATAATGATAGATTTACAATAGGATAGTAGCCACTTCCCATTGGAGGCAGAGGTATTGCCTTGATTTTTACTAACATATGTTTCTCTGCCTGTTTTGCTTTCTCAGCGTGAACTTAGGTCGAAGAGGGCCAGGTCTGCTGGTGCCTCTCTAGCTCCCCCCAAATCTGCAGAGCAGCTTGCTAGTTATGTAAAGTTGGTGCAAGAGTCGGTACCGAAGCTGACGTTGACTCCTTTGTCCACTTCTCATTCAGAGAAGAGGCCTGCGGAGGAGCAGAGGCATGAAGAGGAGACTCCTTTGAAGAAGGTTCGTTTGGCCAATGCACCTGATGTGGTCATTAACGTAGAAGTGGAGCAGAGAGTTGAAGGTGAGTTTTCAGACTCGTTCCCGCTGTCGGGTTCCTGTGCCAGTCTCTTCCCCTCTGTCGGACTGATCGAGCTGAAGTTGGTTCAGGATCTCTGCATGGTGGTTCGACGGGCGCACAACGCGAAGCTCGTGAATCAGGGCAGCCGCCGGTGCCTTTGTCTGATCCGACCGTATGGGTGAAGCTGCTTGCGAGTCCGCTAATCTCCCAAAGCTGCAGCAACTCAAATCCCAGTTGGGGGAGGAGAAGAGACGGTACGCTTCTCTGAAGGCTGATTGATCTCTGGCCCAACAGAATTCAGATGAAGCCATTGAGGAGAAGGATCGACTGGCTACAGAGTGCGCTGCTTTGAGGACCTCCAATGCCCAAAAGGATGGGTTGTTGAAGAGGTCGGAGGCCGACGCTGCTGAACACTCGAGGCTCTCCACAGAACTCAGGGAGGCTATGGCACGTGCTTCCGCCGCCGAGGGCAAGTTGAAGGATGCCGAGTCTGCCCGAAGTCAAGTGCTGCATGAGCTGGGTCATCTTAAGGAGCAGCTCTCTACTCTTCAGGCTGCTCATAATGGGTGTCCTGCTCTGCTAGAGCAGCAAGCTAAGGAGGCGGAGCAGGCCTTGTAAGCTAAGGCTGCTCAGATCTAAGAAGATGTAGCCAAGGCTCTGCAGGCCAGGGAGGCAGAACTTCAGGCAGAGAGCCGTGAAGCTCTTGTGGCCAAGGAGCGCGAGTTGGGAGCTGAGTTTGCCAAGGTCTGGGAGGCCAGAGAGGCTCAGGCTGATGAGGCAAGCAGAGCTAAGGAGGCAGCCGAGGCTTTGAAGGTTAACAACTATGCAATAAAGCATAAACACAACAAAAAGGCAAAAGCCAATGACACATCAAAAAGAAGATGTTCCACCTCCCGCTTTGTGGAATTGTCGTAAAGTCGAATAGAGACAGAGAATTCAATTGCGCACGCTCATGTTCCTGTCTTGCGACCTGAAGAGTAACAGTTTTCAAACTAAAGAACATCTCAAACTTTAAAGTGAAGAAGAATCAATAATTTAATCTAATACTCTTCCCCCACTTCGAAACCCCTAATAAACTATGCATATCTAAATATGATGTTTTGCACACGATTAAGGTACAATCTTTGTTAAAAATCTGAAGCTTCAGGGTCAAATGTGCTATTTGTTTCATTTGGTAACTTTTCAAATTACTCAATCAAGCCTTTCAATTACCATTAATCCATTAACAAATGGATAAGACAATTAAAACAGAAACTATAATGCCAAATTGCATTTTGAACGAAACCCTGAGTTTAGATGCAGGCATAATCACAATTCAAATCTATAAAATTACACAGAATAATCAATCATATGAAAATCAACAAGAAATACCCATAAAAAGAAGGAAAACCAATCAATCCCCAGTAATCCAATTAATCTAGGGTTCCAAGACGAACTACTACCCATTCTTCAAATCAACTTCATAATCAACAAAGCATAGAAAGCAAAGAAAGAAAGAAAGAAAGAAAAAAAGGTTGGTAAAAAAGATGAAATCAAACCTCAATCTTTAGCAGTGGGAGACCCAGCAACCACCGCCCACAATAAGATTGTCAGCGGCAATCAGAGCACTTAAGTTTGAATGAGTAACTTCAGTATCTGAGATTTCAATAAGATGTTACTACTGTACCTTATTGATGCTAAGCCACTTGGTTCCACAGCCCAAATGGTATTTGTTTTTCCAGGGACGAGTGATAATACAATCTTTGCACTTGAAATCCATCTGACCGATTACACATCTGCTTCGGAAAACAGTGATTTTGTTAATTTAGCTCCTTAGGATGATAGCTTTTCTGAGTCATCATAAATATTGATAGTTTTATCACTTTATACAATAGTAGTAATACTAAAATAAAACAGACTACCTTATTAACCTTCAGATCAGAACTTTTTTCTGTAAATTAGGAGAAACAGCATTTGTACTTTGTGACTGAGAGCAGGGCAATCTGTTCTTGGGAAAGACCTCAACTATGAGTTCCCACTGTCTCACCCAACTCAAGTAATTCCTGCATGATCGAAAGAATAGCAATAAATATGTCAGTATTATGACGGGACAAGGGGCAAGACACCATTATAAACCAGAAAACTAAGTGTTCTAACACGTAACAAAAAGTTTTTGACATCCTATAGTGCTTTTTAAACCCAATGATATGTTAACGAAGATCATTAATCTAGCCATTAAAAGAAATTTAGTAAAATTATGGTCTCTCATTTTCAAAGCTGAGGGTTTCAGAAAGAAATTAGTTCAGAAATCATGATCAATTAAACCTTGTTTTTCCCATTGCACCCCAAGTCTCGAGAGGGAAAGTATGCAATGGCACATAATTCACAAAGCAATAAGAATATATGAGACGCTAACTCTACACTTAAACGGAGTATATCCTCTGTTCTTCTGCACGGCTGCAATCTGCTTAATTATTACATCCCCATGCATCCTGCTTAAATGGAGACTCAAGGAGCCTTAAAAGATATTTTTGCAACCCCTTATCTCTAACATTTCTCTTCTGAATTCCACTTCCATATTTCTCTAAGTCTTCAGGCTTATTAGTATTGCTCATATACTCATTGATACAAACTTAATTATAAGTTGTAACAAATCCACATCCGATGATGAAGTTCTATGTATGAAGTGTTCTCTATATGATTACAATGTTCTTCTAATTGAAAGAAATATTCTAGTATAGTCCATTAGATGCAGTTGTATTATCTAGGATGATGCTCAGATCAGGAGCTCCAAGTTAATTCAGTTAACATGTTAAGGTAGAAAGACTCATGAGCTTTAACAAAGAAATCAAAGGGGACAAAATTTTCTCTCTTCTATACTAAATGTCAGAAATTCAGCAGTCAATACTAATCAAGTGTGATGTGATGAAACATTACTTTGCCAATCTTAAACATATTGCAGAATTAAATTTGCTTGCAACAGCTTTACACTGGCATCATATATTACCCATAAACATGTACCATCGGACTCTCATACAGTTATACTCAATGATAGGTATTGGAAGTAACGTCATGTGTGCAAGCTACGAGATCAGAAGTTGTATACCTTAAGAAGAAGATATTATACGTCGTACTTCGTATATTGTATCAGATGTAAGAAAGCAATTTTTACCTGATGATCTTCAGAGCTGTAACGACTACTAGAACCTAATAGTTCAAGGGTATTAAACAAATAGCAAACATCAGTTACAACGCTAGGAGAAGAAACAAAAGCTTGACAAACCACATAATGAATGATAATCCAATGACCAGATAGTGTCTCTCAATGTTCATTGCATTAAAGTTTAAACTTGCAAAAGGCAGGCTTGACAGTGACTAATAAAGTAATAAAACGAATATTTGATGACAAATATAGAATTGTTAACTTTCAATTAAAACAAGTTCCATAATCCTAAAAAGAGCAACTTAACGAACAATTTCCAAGCCAGCACTCAATCAAGTCGATTCAGGAAGGCTTCACAAAACAGAAACCACACTTCATTTAAAGGTTCTAGATTGATTGATAGTTGCTGAAGCTATCATATTCGCAGTTTTCATGAAGAAAGGAAACTTGTTCCATCTCTTCCAAGAATCTGTGGCAAAGGAAGGAAAAAAGGACTTGACAAGGACTTTCTGCGAGAATACTCTAACACAGCCAAAGTTTGAATTGATGATACAAGAGCTATTTGAAAAACATTCTAGTAAGCAATCCCAAGAGACTAAGACCAATTTGTAGTCTGCAATACCATGAAGATCACCAGAAATCAACAAGCATAGTGGCAAGTTCCATTGAAGCAAATGAACTGGCATCATAGCCACAGATTGTGGAAACATAAGATGCACCTAAGACAAGAGGAAGCACCAAATAGCATATCATATTTCGAATTCAGTAACTTACAATCTCGATGGCTCATGTTTACATTCACGTTTGACATTCTTTGAGGCTGATGATTTGTAGCAGTTGCCAACTCACTTAAAGTGAAATCAGCCGGTATTTGGGCGTATTCATCAAAACCACCCACTACGTGATCAAAAACCTCATAAGCTGGACTATTATTGTAGTCTTGGGTAGCAAGGGGTCTAAATATCCAAATTTATAATACCCCCGTATTTATTGGTGAAATAGAAGTATCCTGCACCGTCAAAAACGCAACCCATTGAGTAAAGGTATCATTATAACTTACAAGCAGGAAAGGTCGGTACATATGTCGAGAAACAAAACAAACCAAGATAACCAATTCACCAAATTCAAATAGAAATGAATCCAGAGATCCAAGGTAATATTTGCTCCTGTAATTGCGAGCCAGAAAAGATGAAATTGACATGAGTCACATGATCATAAGTAAGAACAGCAAAGAAATCCATGAAACTTCCAGCACTGTTGATGTAGTGTGAATCCATGTGTTGATTACAATTCATTTGAGTAATCAACTCATTTGAGCAATCTTATCCCCCTTAAAAACAACATGGATCAGCTAAATAATAAGATAACACAAACATGACATGAAATCAATTATAAGCGCTCTGAAATCTGACAAAAAAACATACTATTCAGTATTCAGTACACTACCGTACACTACGAGTATTTCCAAATAACCATCAATACACAAAAATTACAAAATTACTTGATCAATAGTCAATGTGCATTATTGCACAAAACAAAAAACTTAGGAACAAGACAGAATTCAAAAAAAAAGAAAAGAAAAGACACCAACGCCAATCCTTTAATAGACAATGAGAAAGAAATGATAAGGAAATCCTCAACCCAAAAGGTGGAGATCCTACAAGTGGTCCAAAACTACATCTACTCAGGTGACTCCAAATAAAGCCTATGAAGGGGTGGTTCAGTTGTGTGGCGATTCTTCTTTCATTTTGATTAATAACCATGAACAACAAAAGGTCTATAATTCTATATATACAAGGCCATGCCAACTTTTCTAAAACTTGAAGTGTGATTCTAAAAGGGCATAAGTTTAAGTATATTGGTGCACCCAAAAACAACTTCATACACTCCACTTCGTGTAAAAATAAATCAGCAATACCCAACAAAATAAAGTAGTGCTTTTAAAATGCTGAAAAGTGAAAACTACAATTCCTATGGGAAAAGAACAGGACAAAAGCAAGATTATACACAAAAGCAATATAAACAAAACCAAAGAAAAAATATAAGAAAAGAAAATAAGTACGGGAGAAAAAAACATACAATAAAAAGCCATTACGAGTAACCTGAACAAGTAAGATGTCTTGAATTCTAGAAGTAGAAAGACCATACAAAAGGATTATACCGTCAAATTTCATAGCCATTTAAATTTTGGTGAGTTCATATCAGTTCAAAAGTGCAAACATATTGAACCCATTGCATAAAAACTCATAAAATAGTTTCAATCGTAAGGGAACATGCTCTAGATTCATACATTTCCAGAGTTCCAGCTACAGTTTTATGCAAAACTCAGGTCATAATAGTGGTCAGCAATTGCTCCCGTCATTTCCATGCCAATAGGCAAGTGTCAAGAATTGATGCCATGTCCAATGCAAAATTGTCAATCAAATGATCAAACTGTTATCACTCATCGCAATTAATTATATCAAGAAACCTCCATCTAACGCATTCTATATCTCTATACATCGAAGCATGTCTTACTCGAATAGTTGAAGAAAAGCTTCTAGCCTAATACAAGGTATTAGTTGTAGAAATCTAGCTTGATACCACTAGGACATTTTGTGTTTGTTTATGGCCTGTGCGGGTGCTGTGAACAAAGATGTGTACCTGAAATGACACTCTTGTTAATTCTTCTCATTCGACGTCTGTTTTAGCATTTAAGCGCAAAAAAACAACATAAGCTATGAACATTCCATCTTAAATGTCTTCTCTGCATTTCACTGGCAAAGCAATGTGATTGAACTTGATTGAACTTATTGTAGCTTATTTTATAAAGATTTAGAACTTCTTTTGGGACTATTCTGAACTTAATATAACTCATGTGAACTTATCAATGCGAACTTAGTGGTGTTGAAACTTGTTTTTATAAGGTGAAGAGCACGCACCTTTGTCTTGCAATATGAGTTTATAATTATTTTTAGACAAGTGCAAAGTACAAACATGATCAACCTAAGTTTATTACTCCAATCTCAAATTCTGGCTCTGCCTGAATTTCATGTCCTGCTGAGGTGATCAGTGTTGTCTGATCTCTTCCCCAATTCTTGACCACTGCTTGTGTTATGCTTATATACTATATCCTCACATGACTTTTTGATCCAGATATGCCATTGGTGAGAAGTTAAGCGACTTGGACAAGGCCATGTTGTTGATGGCTTTGAAATTTCACCCACATCGACAGGAGAAAATTGGAAATGGTGCTGTAGATATTAAGGCAAGCCCTTCATTCCCTTCTTTTTTTTGTATCATTTTGAATGTACATTTTCTTGTCCTGTCTGGCTGTCCCACTTCTACTACCAAAGCACTTGTAAAATCTTATTAGCCCACCTCTAAATAACAAACGAGTACACGCTAGATCTTGAATTCTGCCTCAAGAGAAAGAACTATCCCCAGAAATAAATTAAATTGTGCTACGTGCAACGCAATGTTAACTCTTAATATTTCACTTGAGTAAACTCTTACCCTAATTACTAAAGCTAACCCCAGCAGAAGTTCAACTACGTTAGAAATTCACTCCTGAAGTTGTGTCTCAAAGCTTTGTAAAGCGGTAAAGGTAATGAATTTCTAGTCATGTACTCACAAATAGATGAGAGAGTTTGATATTTTCTTACCAGGAAGTTTTTATTAGTATATGAATTCTGTATAGAAGTTTAAATCTCGGAATTGGTAGAGCAGCCACTTAAGCCTTGTAAAAATGCCGAGTTCGAGAGGTCATGTTTTGGATAAGGATTAGTTTTCTTGGATACAGGTTTAGTACTTCCTCCGTTTTTTTTTATTGGCTACACTTCTCATTTCACGGATTCGAGGCATAACTTTGGTGAGTGAGTAAAAGTGTGTAAGAACAAGTGGTAGGAGAGAGATAGAGAGAGAAAGTTACTAAAGGGAAAAAGGAGAAGTGTAGCCATTAATTTTAAACTTCTTAGAATAAAAAGTGTAGTCAATAAAAAAACCCAGAGGAAGTATTAGTTTTCCTGCAGACATCTTTCTGATACATCTGAATAATATCTCCAAGATAATGAGAGTATCTTTTGCTACGGTAATTGTTTTGCATATTTTAACAAATCAACTTAAAACCAATTCAGAGATTATCTTAGATAAGAAATCTTTGTTTATAAAAAGGGTGATGAAGTTTGAGTTTAATCGTAGAACAAAGCATTATGTACACTAAGAGACTTAGGTCCTGGACTGGTTTCTTAGTGTTCGTAGTTGTTTCTTGCTTAGCTTGAACATTTTAACGCAAAAGATTATACATGTACTGAGCATGAAGACGAACTAACGCTATTGCATCCTGCAATTAATTTCATGTTCATCAAGTCAAGAAGCTTTTATTTTTCTTGATACCATCATGTAAGACAAGTATAGCTTCAAGCTTGAAATATCTATTTGACACAACATGTAGATAAGAACTGCACACCTAAAGGCCACAAAACGAGCTAAAGGGGTCAACCCTTATGCAACTGTCGAAAGTATGAGTTAAGTTAACCCGGAGGACAACCGAGCTTTGTTTGTCCAACAGCATAGGACATGTCCAAAAAGTATCAGCAAAACCAATAAGGTTATTTTGTCCGTGAGCACTCAAATCCAGTAACTCGACATAGGCCTTTTGGATGTACAATATTTATATGCCTTTTCTATATAGACAATCCTTTTTTCAGAGGTTAGGATTTGGGAAAAAAAATTAGAAACTCTTGTGTCTATTTCTTTGCTTAACATTCCTCGTGATATTTTCTTTTTCGAGCGTTCATTAAGCACATGCTCGCAAGTGAAATTTTGGAAGTTGTTTGTCAAATCCTAGAAAAGAAACAGAATCAGTTGGGATAAGATCGAGCAAAGAAAATAGAATAAAATATAACCCATTCTGTAATTTTATCACCCTCGTTTTGTTTTCTAAAATCTTTGAATAACAGTTTTTTCTCTCTCTAATGTCGCAGACTCTTAATTTCATTCTCACCATGACCTTTGCCTCCTTCATTCTCCTCTGTCTCTATCCTCATCAATTAGGCATCTTTTTATATGAACCATACTCCAAAACCCACAAGTAAGACTTTTGTCACTATAATCACATCATTGATGCTAATACTCCCTTGCATTCCAAATGGTAAGGTCTCACCCAATTTTGTGTTGTTTAAACTAAATTTTACTTAGGGTAATGCTACATGCAGGCCTAAGGGTTGCATATAAGCATTTAATACATTTCTTAAGTGGTATTAAATTGAAAATTTATGGCAAAAACACGCGTAAATTGGTGTAATTAATGTGTAGGTTTTCCAAAACTTTCTTTTTGAAGCTTCTTATATAGGGCTCCATAAAGCTTTATCCTTTAATTTAATGGCTATACTTATCCAATTGTGAAAAGTTTCACATCTCCACTATATCAATCTGTCTTTCTATGGAAATATTAGTTATGTCATGTAGACCCTTGGTTTGAGACGGGTCAGGTCAGCTACAAAACATTAGCATGTTAAGTCGGGACAAGGTCAGTCTCGCCCAACCCCTGGCCCTTTTCTAAACTTGATTGACGATATGCAAAAATCCTTGACGTGCAAGTAAAATAGTTGTGTAAAAATTTCTAATAGTAAAAGCAGTTGTTTTGAACAATTATTCTAATCCTTGAAGAGCTGTTTGGGCACAGGTTGGTAGTCACTCGGATCATAAAGATAGCCGTTGCTTCATCTTGGAAAGGGATGACGGAACTTTTGAAGACTTCTCATACAAGAAATGCGTTTTCGGTGCGCTGGAGCTTATTGCCCCTAGTAGGGCGAAACTCTACCAGAGCAGATGGTCCAAAAATGGGTCTACTCAGAAGCTCTGAGCTTGTGGTATCTAGGAAAAAAATAGAATTCGTGACAATAAAACGAAGGTCACTCAAAACATTAGTACGATAGAAAAGCAAAAAAAAAAAAGAGAAGGAAAATCATGTCAAGAAACCAGCCTGCTATTTTCAAGACCTGAGATGAACGCAGGCACTATATCGAGAAAAGATCTAGGTTAAAAGCTCTATATTATTTTTGGCAGAGCGGTACCGGTGTATCTATGAAACTTGTAACGCGAAAGCAAAAGACTAAAAATAGGGTACTAGAAATGATGGCCAAAAAATGAGGCCTGTTTAGTGTTCAGTGAAGTAGTAATTAAAGCAGCAGATGTTGCATTGTGTTGTTTGTAAATTTAGTAGGTTAGTTCTTTCCTCTACGCTTCTTTTTGCTGCTTCTACTTCATCTTTTTTGCCATGCTTTTTGTAAAAGGCAAGAAAGGTTTTAGTGGAAGCAGCAAAGAGAAGCTGGGAAAGCTATTATTATTGTAGTTTCTTCATGTAATCTCTTTTTAACTGTTCGCAATGCAAACATTTATCTTTTCGTCTGTTTCAGTTTCTTCGTTAAATTTTTGTTATCGTATTTGTTTCTTTTACCGTATTCAATTCATGACCAAGCAAGGCTTCTAGTGGAAAGGAGAGAGCATTTCAACCTTGAGGTCGGAAGTTCAATTCCCACTAGGGATACTTTGAGAGTAGAATTTTCCTTATCATTCCTACTCTCTCAAAGTGTCTGGGCCATTAGGACCCGACTAGGGTCCTGGCCACTTCTTCTTACCTAAAAAAATGCTATATGCTGTTATTAATGAATTGCCATTTAAACATAGAGAACTTGCTTAAGATCCATTTAGTATCACAATTTTTCTTTTGGTTTCTCTCACTTTATGATTGTATGATATAAGATAACCAATTCAGCAAATTCACATAGAAATGGATACAGAGATCCAAAGTAATTATATTTGCACCTGTAATTGCGAGCCAGAAAAGATAAAATTGACATGAGTCACATGATCAGCCAAATAATAAGCAAAGTAATCCATGAAATTTCCAGCATTGTTGATGTAGTGTGAATCCATGTGTTGATTGCAACTCATTTGAGCGATCTTATCCCCCCTTAGAAAACAATATGGATCAGCTAAATAATAAGATGACACAACATGATGTGAAATCTATTATAAAAGCTGTACTATTCAGTAATGTATACTACGTTTACCGTACACCTAGAGTATTTCAAATCGACCATCAATATACAAAATTACTTCAAAAAAGTCAATGTGCATTATTTCACAAAACAAAGAACTCATCCCACCCTCTAATCCCCAAACTCCTATTTTCACGTACCAAACGTCCTATTAGGAACAAGACAAACTTCCAAAAAAGAAAAGGAAAAGTCACCAACGCCAATCCTTTTAAAGACAATGAGGAGGAAAGGATAAGCGAAATCCTCAACCCATAATATTGTTATCCTAGTAGGAGAGAAAAAAACATACAATAAAAAGCCATTACGAGTAGCCTGAACAAATGAAATGTTTTGAATTCTGAAAGTAGAAAGATCATACAGAAAAAATATATTATACCGTCAAATTTCATAGCCATCTAGATTCTGATAAGTTTATATCAATTCAAAACTTCAAACATATTGAATCCAATACATAAAACTCAAAAAATAGCAACATGATCAAACCTAGGAATCTCCCTACAAAACTCCTTACATGGGAGTCACTTGACAATGATGAAACTGACCTGTTCTCATCCTACTTCCGTCATCCACTGCAACCACCACTCTCTCCTGGCCGCACATCCCTCACCATGCCGCCACTGTTCAAGCTGCTATGCATCGAACCACTGGCAACTCACTTGGGCATATGTCCCAAGCTGTGAAACCAGAGATCTTCAAAAGATTATACATTTTTGGAATCAAAAAATGCAACCGAGATCATGGAATATAAGCTAATGTCTTGAGAGTAATATCAACACATGGGCCGCGAACAAATAGAGCGAAAAAAGAGCCACATTAAAATACAGTTAAAATGAAATCAAAACATTGTAAAGATCAACATGACCCAACATCACTGGTAATGGTAATGGTAATGTAAATGTTTCCAGTTAAAATACAGAACTCTTAAACTTGTCGAAATACATACCAGAAACAAAACAAGTAAAGCACAGAAATTGGAACTAAAGAGCCACATGTGAGAAATTCAAACAATTTCTCTGCATATATACCCCATAACGGCTACCAAGATTCTCATTGACATCGCGGCGCAGATTAGAACTACCAAATGGAATTTTTCCAGATTCATCAACACCAATATCTAGAAGGTATTCAGCTCTCAATGAACAAACCTTGCCATCTATTCCAAATTCAACAAGGGTATCATAACCAAACCCCAACGTGGGGAATAATTTCTCCTCTATAGAAGCTGAGTGAGCAGCGTTAAAAGGGCATACAACCCATGGCATTACTTCACCCAGTCCATAATCACTATCCGGAGCAGTGGAACTATGATGGCGAACAAAGACCACTTCAAAATCAGAATTCTCTGCCCAATTGTTTTTATACCAAATTAATAGTTTATGATAAAAAGATAAATCATCGAGAGAAAGATAACTAATCCAAAGTAGTATATTCTTGCCCTTGAGCTTTGCCACACTAAACTTTTGATTTCCCTTAAGAAGGAGATTCGATTTCTCATACACCAACAATTCCTCCAAAGTGAAAGACTTTAAGTAGTTCCATTCCCGTTTAACAAGTTGCTTTCTAGTAAATGGATAAACATCAATTCCACCAGAGCACAAGAGCTCTGCGCCTAAAGGATCACAAACTGCGTCTTGGGCACTAAAGATGATAAGCGAATCATTTGTGGAGCCAGTAAGTCGAAAGAGCTTGTGGCTCACAGAATTATCAAAGGGCATATACCACAAAGATAACTTGTGCTTCTGCAGCAAATTATCAACATACAACTTGTGATTTTGCGGGTCAACACAGCCATAAAAGGGCATGTAGACCAGCAAAATTTCAAAGGGCTTCTGCTGAGTTTTGCATTGTTCATATACCTCCTGGATCTTGGGAATGCAATCTCCTGCGCAACACAAAAACAACCCAACAACATCCTTCTTAACGAGGTCTGAGATAGTCACCGTGTCACAACCATCTTCTGCATTGGTCTTATATAGAACATCAGACGGCTTGCACCTCAAAAGTTCCACAAGGTCGTTGGTAGAATAACTTTCCCATGTCGGATCTTCATGTGCATCAAGTTTCTGCAGCTTCTCATCAGTAAAGGGAAAGGCGTCGGCTCCGTAGCACCATGCAAAGTTATCATATCCACAAAGTAGAATGTTCTTCTTCATATCCGTACCCTTGTTATCCAAAAGCAGGCATTGAACAACATCATGGAGTTTAAGGTACTTGCATATAAAATTTCGACACTTGGAGAACTTAAATGGTATTACAAAACATGAAGAGGGCAAACCCGACAAGAAGTGATTGAAAACCTCTTCGTAATCAGCTAGTTTCTTCAGCTTGACAACCACTACCATCTCGAAATCCATACGCTGAGCATATAATTCGAAACACGTATTTAGTAGAGACTGAAACATATTTGATATCCATTCTTCACGGAAGACAGGAGCGTGAAAACAACAAATCATGGTGTATTTGTCCTGAATTGCCTTGCCAAGTTCCACTTGCTCACCATCTTTTCGAACAAGGTAATCCAACTCATTTGAGCCACCACCAGCGGACAAGAGAAATTTCACATCCACTGTCTGGCCAATCTGAATGGAAGGTAAATCAGAAACCATGGCATTGATATCATCAGGATATTCAGGCTTGACATTACGAAAAATTCTAGCTATAGGGCATGATGGTGTTAATGAAAGGCAAGAGGAGTTGGATTTGATGGGCCACGCATACTTGACAAGCCTGTTATAAGAACGTAGGGCATTAAATGAACTGTTGCGCAGAAGTTCCTTAAGACGACCAACAAAAGAAGACATGGAAGCAGAATGTCCGACAAACATAGTTTTTGCAGCAACATTGACAAACAGGCACTTAAAAGCAAAACCAACCGGCTGAAGCTCGGGCTGAGGCTCAGGCTCAAGCTCAAGGAGGAGGTCGCATATAAAGGTGCGACGCTGAGATTCTTGTAATGGTACAACAAGAGAGTACAAAGGAAAGGGTATCATAGGGTCTTCGAAAAGAGAGACACTATAAGGATTATCAACATTCATGTTTGTAACCAAAACAAGCTCGAAATCATCTCTATAAGAATAAAGATCACGACATGTAGGAATGAAATCTGGGGGATAAAGGGAATCAAATTCGTAATCTAAGACGAAATCGGGAGGCAAGTAGAAACAAACAAACAGAAGGTGGACTTTATCCTTGAGTGCATTCGAAACAACTTCGTCAGACTTTCGATACAGTTGATCTATCTCACTCATACATCTCAACAATGGCATAACCTTGCTTTCCCATGCCCCTTCAGACTCCACACACTCTGATATTTTAATTTTCTTTTTCTTATCCTCCTCCTCCTCATTTTTATTATCTCCATCGAAGCTTGATAGAGGTGAATGTTTTCTGTTAGTTGATCCTATCTCATCAACATCCATCTCCATTCCCTACAAACAAAAAACAATTAAACCTGTTTGTTTGAATATGAATATGAACCAAACCAATTTTCACACAAAATACATAATATAATTCAAAACAAAGCATTGAAATTCGATTTGGGATAAAAACCCTAAACGAAACAAAACAAAACAAAACAAAAAAAAGTGAAATTCGATTAGGGATAGAAACCCTAATCAAAACAAAACAAAACAGGTGACAATTCGATTTGGGGTAAAAACCCTAAACAAAACAAAAAAGGTGAAAATTCGATTAGAGATAGAAAGTTAGAAACCCTAATCAAAACAAAACAAAACAAAACAAAACGTTGAAATTCGATTTGAGATAGAAACCCTAACCTTCAATTGAAAGTGGTTGAGGATCTGACATTCCATCTCTTGAGAGTTTCCTTTTGCTTTGCCCACGCTGTGACGCTACAAATTTTGAGAGGATCTGAGAATGAGAAAGAAGCAGCCCACTATTTCTCGCTCTTCCATCGAGGCTGAGTACCGAGCTGCAGCCTACACCTTTGGAGATGCTTTATGGATTCGCTCAATGCTTGCTGAGTTGGGTCCTCTTCTCCGACAACCGATCAAACTCATGTGTGATAATATAAGTGCTACGTATATGACCGTTAATCCGGTTCAATTTAGTCGTAGTAAACATATTAAGTTAGACTATCATTTTATTTGCGAGCATGTTGCTCATGGTGATCTTGTTGTTCGGTTTGTCCCGACTCAGTTCCAATTAGCTGACATATTTACAAAAGGATTGTCGAGTCAGCGTTTTGAGTTCTTAAAGTCCAATCTGTCTGTGGTTTCCCTGCACAGATTGAGGGGGTGTAATAGAGTACTAAGAAAACTTCTATAATTAAAAGGTGTAAACCCTAATTTATTTAAGTGAAACTATTGGGTCAGACGGTCTGACCCAATATGTTTTGTCGGACGAGTCGCGAGAACGGCGCTTCTTCATCTTCTTCATCCGCCGCGGTATCCCATCTGGATATTTTCCCTTTTGACACTTTGGTATTCGAATTACTTCAAGAAAGTTCAACTTTTCCCTTTTGACACTTTGGTATTCGAATTACTTCAAGAAAGTTCAACTTAAATTGATGTAAACCAACCACTCGTCATCAAAACCATAGACAAATTTAGGGATGACTGGGTAGAAGCTTACCTATGCAAGCTAAGTAGGCTTCAATTTAACTCTAACGTGCTTCATTGTTTCCAACTACGATAATGCCAAATCTCTGTATTCCCCAAGAATGTCGACGGTGGTGAAGAGGGTGGTTCCTGCAGCAGCAAATCAGGGGGAAGGGAAAGAGGGGAAGTGAAGCAGAAGGAGGTAGGTAGGTTTAGTTTTCAGTTAGTTTTATTTTTTATTTTTTTAGTTTAGTTAGAAACTAAATGAAAGAATAAGAAAACTAAATGAAACAATAACATAAGTAACTGAAAACTGATTTTGTTTTCATTTAGAACTTATTTTATTTCATTTACTCCCCTTTTTTTTCATTTGCTTCTAACTTGCTTTCATTTACTCCTTTTTTTTCATTTGCTTCTAACTTACTTTCATTTACTCCCCTTTTTTTTCATTTGCTTCTAACTTGTTTTTCATTTAGACTAAAACACGTAATTGAAACAATAAGATAAGTAACTGAACTTATAAGACATCCAACTGAAATAAAAAATCAACTAAATTTTTTTTGAAACTAACTGAACAAAAATTAAAACCAACTGAAACAAAAATGAAACCAACTGAAACAAAAATGAAACCAACTGAAAGTCGTCCGACCAAATATTATGGTCGGACGCGTCTGACCCAATACCTTCTCATTATTTAATATATATATACAGGGCCAGACACCCTAAGAGGGCAAGTCGTTCCTTATTTATCATGGAGTAGTTGTTTCTTACAAGTGAAGTGTGGTTTTCTTATTTGATCTTCTATCTTCATATGCTATTGTTGTCTCTTGAACGAGCTTGAAGTGATGATTTTACAGTTTTGAGCGGGGATTCCCTATAGATATTACTCTCTTTGTTGTTCTCAGGAGTTCAACTGACTAGCACTTCAGTTTTTATAGCACATGCTTAAAATTTAGGACTGAGTAAAACTTAGTGGAGATTCTGGATTGCAGCCGGCTTCTATGCTTGGACTTACTAAAAGTGTCTTTCCTCAGCTACGAAGTTTAATTGAAACCTTAGGCTGCTGGACAAAAGGGAATTGAGGTAGAGTATCTATGTGGATGACCCGTGGAGTTATAGTCTTCTCCGGTGGAGATCAAGGCACTGTCATATTATTGTTGTTGTTGTGGTGTTTGTTTGAGGATCTGGTCTAAATAACTTCAATGCAAGGATGGTCGAGTTTTTTTTTTTTTTTTGCATGTATCATGTCCTCTTGTCTACTCTAAATTCACATAAATGTTCGATTTCCTTCATATCACAGCCCGTATTTACCATCTCACAGCCCGTATTTTATAGCAAATTGTCCAAAATACCCTTATTAAATATAATTATGTCCGGTTTTTTTTAAAAAAATTATTTTTTAAAAAGTTAAAAAAAAAATTGAATTTTCACGGAACCGGATGGAGTTTCCGGTACCGTGTACCGAAAAGTCAATCCGGTACCGTAAAAATCCATTTTTTTTTATAAAAAATTCAAAAAAAAAAAAATTTAAAAAATTTGAATTTTCACGGAACCGGATTGACTTTCCGGTACCGTGTACCGGAAAGTCAATCCGGTACCGTAAAAATCCATTTTTTAAAAAAAAATTCAAAAAAAAAATTGAATTTTCACGGAACCGGATTGACTTTCCTGTACCGTGTACCGGAAATTCCATCCGGTTCCGTCAAAACTGATAATTTCACGGAACCGGATGGAATTTCCGGTACACGGTACCGGAAAGTCAATCCGGTTCCGTGAAGATTCAATTTTATTTTAAAATTTTTTTTATAAATTTTTTAAAAGGAAGTGAGTAAAGGAAGAGGGGCAATTTAGACTTTTATACCACGTATTTATACGTATACGAACTGTGAGCTAGTAAATACGGGCTGTGTTTAGCCGCACACATATTCCTGGTTACTTGGTCTTGCCCTATGCTATCACTATCAATTATATGGTTTATGAAAGTTCCTCCCTGCCCTTGATAAAATCTGGTCATTCTTGTTTATAGTGCAGCAACATTGTAGGACAACTCCAATTGTTTATTTGTAGTTGCATATTTGATTGCCTCGCCTGCCTCGCCCATACCAAATTCATTATGGTCAGAAACTATACGCTGATCGATTACTATACTCTAACGATGGTGACCTCATATTGCTGTATGCATCTTTATGTTATGCCTTTAGTTGCCTTATCCTATGTGTCAGTGCTTTGTTACTATTCAATTATAGTATTTTTATAGCTAAGCTTTCACAACTTGGAATTTATGCATCGACTTGTCTTTTCCCCCAGATTTGGTCGTTTACTTTCTATATTTTGGCTTTCACAATATGCAGTAAGATTAAATTTGAACATCGTTTTTAACAAACCCAAATCAACTTCAAAGGCCACCCGACACCACCCTATGCTCGCCGTGGGTCGTTGATGTTGTTTTTAATGGTCTCATATAATCGTAGGATGCATTCCTTAAGGTTTGCTGCTTGTGTCCCAGGAATATGCCGAAGGTTTCTAATATCTTAGAATGATTCTTGTTTGGTTGGGAGCTTCGATGGTCATTGGTAAGGGCATTTTTTTTCCCCTGTAGAATTAACGATTTCGCTTTTGTTTCTTTATCTTCCTCTTTACCACATGCTTGGGTAGCATACAAATGAAGTTGCTCTTGTCATAGGAAAACCAAGTGAAGGCTCTAAAGGAGAAGGGCATTGGAGTTGAATTTCTCTCCTCAACTCAAACATCCAGTGTCAAGGAGAGGGTATAGAAGAAGTTCGACAAACTTTCACGTGAATTTGTGGAGTCTCTTAAGTGTCTTGTTCCAATGGCATAACAATTACTTGTTAATAAAGCTTAAACACCTAATAAAAATAATCAGATAAAGTACCTGATTGTTGTGATTAAGAGATACTTAAGAGAGTCCATATATTTGATATCTTTTCTTAGATTTCCATGTAAAAAATAATCAAAGAAAGCTCCAATGGCATGGAAAACTTTCGCACGCGCTTACTCTTTAGATTTTTGCTTGTGTTTAACTTTAATATAGGCCAGAGACAATGCATATGTTTATATCTTATTCTCATTTTTTTGTATAATGCGTTCTACTATGTCTGAATTTATGTTCAAATAAATTTTGGGTTCTAATGCTAACTTTTGCTATAGGCAAGTGCATTACGCAATCATGTTTTACACGATCGTATCATGTCTGCTTTCGAAATTGAGAATGAACTGGTGGCCAATTGTTTCTCTTTTAATTTTATTACACTTTACGCCTTAAAAGCTTAACCTACAATCTACATGTATTTAGTATAGACAAAAGGCAATGCATGTGATGTTTGGGTGTGATTAGGAGACGTGAGTTTTAGTTAAGATAGTGTTTTAACTAGACTGTTTTTTTTTTCGAGATTTGGCTTAGATTAGTAGCAAATAATGCATTAACTAGGTATTTTAAAAACTGTTTGGGAGTTAGAGGAGTTAGACCTATTAGGATCATGTTGGCACAAGGAGCTGTGCTAGGGGGTGTGGGAAGAACATTACTTAATTATAAGATAGTCTATAAGGGCAGGGGCTTGTGCTGTTTTAGATGTTGTCCATTTGAGTATGCTTGGGCTGCAGCAATATATATTGTAGATGCTTACTGCATTTGTCCGACACTCGTGAGATATGCAGGAGCTACCTTGAAAATATGCTCTCTAATCTACTCCTTCATTTAAGGATTTATCGGGGAGTCTGATCTGAAGCACCCCAAAAACTTTCATGGATGTTACTATTATTTAACGTAATGTTGGGCGTTCTCCACTCTATGGTAATGTACAGGATATAGACTTAATGTAGTATTGACCACTCCATGGTTTCTAATATAATTCTTTTACTATTTGTTGATTATTTTCAGGTCATACAAGGCTGAAATATCATACTTGGACGTCAGTTCCAAGAAAACAGATCCAGATAAGGATGATAAATTGAATGGGGGCGCTGAATCATACCAGGGCCTTAAGAGAAAAAATGAGCGAGTAATTCGCGGGGCTAATTGCGAAGTCTGCAACACGCCGTGTTCGAGCGTATCAAAATCAAAATGGTTGAGATCTAGAGGACGTTTCCTTAGTGTAGGTGCTACTGTCATCTCGTGTAGAAATGAAAGAGCACCTGATGGTTTAGTGGCTGATGCACACCTTGCAGATGGTCTCTTGCATCTTATTTGAATAAGAAATTGCTCTCATGCATTGTATTTGTGGTGAGTTTGGCTTATGTCTTTTCTGGTGTGGAAGAAAATTTTAACATGCATGCAGGTATTATTGCAGTTTCGAAGTTCCAATTTTGGGTTAATCTTCTAATTCTGCGACCATTATTTTATTTTGGGATTCTAAATGAAGATCCTAGATTTATATTTCCTCCGTTCTTTAATACTCGCACCATTGAAACAGTTTACGCAACCCAATGCACAATTTAGATGTTAAATATCTTTAATTATACACAATAAAAAAATTATGCAAATTAGATTTTAATAATCTATACATTGAGACGAATCTAACAAGATCCCACATGACTATATTTTTTTCTTACATATAAGACACAATATTAATTTAAGTGGACATGTGTGAATAGTGTGAAAGATAGAAATGTTGCGACTATTAAAAAACGGAGGAAGTATTAGAGTTCAGTCCTTTTATAATTGTCTTGCACTTGGTACTTAGTCTCACCGTTAAGCAATTACCAAAACTAGAAAACTGGTCAAGGGCCTCGCTAAACCGAGCTGCTCTAGCTTAATCCCATGGAGAAGTTTCTATTAGGGTAATTTGGTAATTAGACTCTTAGTAGGTTTTGTGAAGATATTTTGTATCTCTATATATATAACATGCCAGGCAACCTAAACAGGTTAGCCATTCATTCTCAATACTCGTACATGGTATCACGAGCCTAGGTTAAAATTTTTCTCTCTTCCGCACCAATTTTTTTAACCTACCGTTTTTTTAAAAAAAAATAAAAAAATCAAGAAGCCCTAACCCTAGCGGTTTTCCGGCCACCATCACCTATGGCAGCCGCTTCTTCAATCGACTACTCTGCCTCCGTCAATGACACCCTCACACCGGGCCCGTCACAACGCCCCGTCACCGCACCGTCGTTGACCTCACTGCCCTTTGGCAGTTTTGCTGGTGTAAAACCCTAATATGAACCAAACCAATTTTCACACAAAATACATAATATAATTCAAAACAAATCATTGAAATTCCATTTGGGGTAAAACCCTAAACGAAACAAAAAAGTGAAATTCGATTAGGGATAGAAACCCTAATCAAAACAAAACAAAAGAAAAGAAAAAATTGAAATTTGATTTGAGATAGAAACCCTAACCTTCAATTGAAAGTGATACAAATTTTGAGAGGATGTGAGAAAGACAAGAAGAGTTTTGCCAAGTTCTTATACGATAGATTGTATAGTTTATCGCATGCAAAAAAGTGATTCTCTCTCAAAATTAACTTCAACCTCCTAAACCATCTACTTCAGTGCCTCCTTCTCCCTCATACATGCAATTTGCAAATCCCTTCATCTACCTCAGTTAGAGGTGCCCTGACCCGGCCCGATTACCCGACCCGGACCCGAGCCCGATTCGATTCGAGAATTGCATACCTCAAATCTGACCTAGTCCCGACCTGAAATAAACCCGACGCTAATATGATCTTATATGATCCGACTCGAAACCCGACCCGGACCGACCCTAGTCAACCCGTACCCGATCAACCCCGATAGTTAGTCACCCGAACTCGACCCGGACCGACCTGAAACCTACCCGAAAGCCGCTTCAACCGGAAGAATACCCGAAAAGGCCCGACCCGTAATAAACCCGACCCGAAGCAACCTGACATGCGTTTGACCCTACCCAATACAATCCATCTACCCAAACTCTTTAGACATCATATAGTTTTTTGTTTGCTATATTCCAATTTAAATACAACCCTACCTTCTTATTTTAGCCGCAATACTTTAGTGTACAGTAGTAACGCTCTATTTTCTAATATTTCACACTATAAGTGTAAGGCTGTAAAATATATTAAAAGTAATCTAGTTTCATCCACCTATTCTGCTCATGAATTAACATTTATATAACACAAAATTTTCAATCAAATTAACCCTTCCTCGCCATATTTAGTAATTTCGAATAATCTAACACTAACAATTAACCAAAAATGTGTAAGAATTATTTGCAGAAAATTTGCGCCTCAAGTTTTTGAACCTTGTTTAACTAACTAGTTGTTAGCAAATGGAATAGTTGTTATCAAATTGACGATTGGTCTTGTGACAATCAAATAAAATATTGGCTGCCTTGTCCTCGAATTGACGACAATTACCCCTAATTTAGTGTAATAGGTATTAAAACATCTAAAATAAATATTCTTTTTTCTTTTATAGTCTTGCAACCAGATTTACAAATTAAAAGTTTTACAAACAGAAGTTTTTTTATAATTCCTCCTAAAATTCTGATGTCAAAATATATTCCATAAACTTCACTAACAAAATAAGTACAAACTACTAAGTCTTTACTTTGACAAACAATGTAACTTGTTCCACAATAAAGTCAAACAATAAGCCTCTAGTCACTTTAAATTACATTATAGCTTTAGATTAAGAACTACCGAAGCTCTCATAAATTTAAAATTTCATCATCGAGCATTAAGACCCTAACAACCATCTACTAGCAATCCTACGCAGCCAACAGTTGCAACATGGGCATCTTGTAAATGGCAGTCTTGTTAGCACATTTGATCAACTGTGTATCTGTAAAAACTTTAGTTTAGACAAACCACTCTCAAGTTCCCAACATGAGGCAAAGGGCTGCAAGTAGGAAAACTACTGAAGTAGTTGAAGAGTCTTGCATCCAAAAACATTTAAAGCCGAAAAGAGGGCAATACCAAAATATAACAACAATATGCCAATACATCTAAAATGACCAACATCAAAAGTTTAATCATTATCAGAATCAGATTCTGCAACTGCAATCGTAACTTCAACCTCATCATCAACTGGATCATAACCACAAAGCCAATGTAACCAAAACCTCCAAATTCATTGGCTTCAAACGTGACCTGAATTTGGTGAGAATTCTGCCACCCATACTAAATGACGATTCTGAAGCAACCGACGTGATAGGAATGGCCAAGAGATCACGGGCCATCATAGCAAAACAAGACAGCTTATTCATTTTTGATTTCAAATAGGCAAGATCTCAAAGTCATCATTATCCTCAAGGGAGGCAGAAAAGTAAGAGTCAATGTCGGAATCGACACCTCTACTTGCAGTAGAGGAAACCGCAAAACTCTACAACAAAATTATTAATTAAAATTAGATAAAAATTGACATTAACTAAAAACAAAAACTTAAATAAAAACAGAAATTTAAATAAAAACATATTTGGGATTGAAATATTTATTAATGTTAAATAATTAACCTTTGAAAAGTCAATGCTCTTGTTAGCTCGCAGGGCAGAGTTTCGACTGTTTATGACAGTTGGTGAATCTCTTTGGACAAGTTTGCGAGAATCAGCAGAAGTAGGATAATGAATACAATATTATAGTAGTATGTATACAGCTCAGTGAAAGACTTGACTGCATGGTTAACCCTTCGATCACGTTCTGTATCCTCATACAAATGCCCATAACATTTTATTAAAGAATCTTTTGTAAACCGAGGATCTAATATTACAGCAACAGAAAGTATAGACAAATAATTTTCCCAATACTTGTTAAAATTTTCAAGCATCGGAGCATCCATTTGTCTAATACAATCGCTTGGATCAGCATGTGCATTGACTAATAAGCTCTCAATTCGAACAATATTTGAAAAATACAAATTCGATGTTGGATAGTCAGTTTTAGAAAAGAGCATGGTAATATCATAAAATGGTTCAAGAAAATCATAAACATTTTGCACAGTTTCCCATTCAATTTCAATCAAGAAAACATTAAAACAGCTTTCATATTGACAAAACCTATGTATAGCATCTTTGGCTTCTAAAGCTCGACGAAGTATAAAATAAGTTGAATTTCATCGAGTACAAACATCAACTTGCAATTTACCACAAGAACTAGAACCAATGCAATTCACACATTCATCAAATCTAATAAGTCGTGCATCATTGAAATTAATGTAGTTAACAATTTCATGAAGCTTTTCAATAGAATCATCAACCAATTTCAGTTTTAATCCACTTTGAACAATTAATTTAAGAACATGAGCACAATACCTAATATGAAAAAACTAACCATTACAAGGCAATGATGCAACTTGGTTCAAATCACTTTGCATATCACTAACCATTGAATCCATAGTGGAAACATTATCACAAGTAATAGAAAACACCTTTTGTTTGAGATTCCACTCATCAATCAAATCCAAAACGAACTTACAAAGATCTGGTCGATTATGGGGAGGAGGGCAGATTCTAAAAGCTAAAATTTTTTATTTAAGATTCCATGCCACAGTTATAAAATGTGCAGTTAAACAAAGATAACTTTTCTTAGTAACATCGGCAGTCCACAAATCACAAGTAAAACAGACCCTACTAGGCAATTCAGACACAATTCTACCCAATATTTTTCTCATCCTTTCATATTCACGAACACAATACTTAAGCATAGTGTTCCTACTTATGTGCTTAACTTTAGAATTTAAATATTCATGCAATTCCCTTGTTTTAATACGCTCAACCATTCTAATAGCATAACCATGAACAATAATAGATTCAGCATACTTAACACAAGATGTTTTCTGGTCAAAAGAAGAAGCATCTAAAGGATCGGGATTAGTAGCTAAGTAAGGTTTGCATTTTTTCAAGTGTCTCAAATGATTCTTAGTACCCGATTTGCTACCAGCATGATATGTTTTATCTTTACAATGATTGCATGTTGATAACAATTGATTACCTTTCAAAAATATGGTGAAGTGTTTCCATACCACAGAAGTACGTCTCCCCGCATCTAGGGCAGCAGAGAGATCTACTGAAGAGGGATCTACTGATACCTCAGGGCTCAGGCACACTAGCAGAATTAGAAGCAATTACGAAAATTTTAAAGACGAAAGGTTAGAGTTTATTTGAGGGGGATCCGTGAGAAACTCTAAGTGAGAATGAGATTAGGGTGTGGATTTTTGAGTGAGAAAGAGATTAGTGTTTGGTTTGAGTGAGATTTTCTGAGTGTTTGAATGTAAGACCATTATACTTTCCGCTTAAAATTGCCCAAGTCCTTCACTTCCCATTGTTTGTCACCGACATGATTCTTTGAATCAACGAATAAGTAATCTAAAATTAGGCGTGCATACACAAATACAGCTTAATTCAGGATGATCATCAAATTAATGGACCAAGGGGGGTCATTTTCTTTAGCTCAACTCTAATCTTAGACAAAGAAAATGGTGGAAAATTATATACTTCAGTTTCATCACATAAACAAATTAAACAATTTATATCATCACGAGCACAACAGAAAAGCCCTTGTTAAGCCCTTGTTAAACTCCGAATATTGACCTATATCACTCATGTTGTCTGGTTAAGCCCACACTCCTCATCGTACTTCAAATAACTGTGTTAGATCCTCAACCCTCCCACATGACCATGAACACTTGGACATTCTTTTAAGATTGTGTTTTTCATAGATGAACAAGTCAACCACTTAGACACAGTCCCATGTCCGACATGACTACTTGAGTCCGAGTAACATCGAGCAGTTTTCAATTACTCTTCTAGATAAATGTAGTATATTCTAGACTCTTACAGTGTGTTCCCTAATTTCTTGACTCACCAGTTCAGAATTATGCACATATGCAATTGCAAAACAAACTCCCAACTCACTGGTTCAGTATGTATGTGTTGTATCCATGGTATGATTACTTGTAGTAAAACAAATCCTTCAATTTGTATCATCATTTTTTTAGGGGTTCAATTTCTCTCATCATAACTGTGAGATATTATCACAGTAGTAACTATAGATGTTTGTTGCTTATTATTAACGAAGTCCTAACTAGTAAAAGGTGTTATGAGATGTTCATCATGATGAATCAAATGCTAAACAATTAAAGGCAAGGCCCCTGTAGAACGGTTAAGAAGAAGGGGGAATGAAACAGGGACATTAGAAAGAACGTGGAGAAAGGTGCAAATTTTTTGGTGCTCCTAGGAGCATAGAGCATCGTGCTCCTGCCTACGTGGCACTTGTCAACTTATAAAAGGGAAAAAAAACTCAAAAAAAATTCCTCTGTTATTCCCTAACCTATTCTCTCACTTCTTTCTCCTCTCTCTATTCTCTCTTCTGTTCTCTTTCTGCTTGATGAACTGTGTGTGAGAGAGCTTGATTCTTAGAGAGATTCGTTCTTTTTCAACTCAAATTGCAATGGATCTTGTTGAGGAAGAAGCTTTTAGTTTCCGAGGAGTTCAATTTCTAGGTAATTTTTCATAATTTGATAATTGAAGTTGTTTTAGGGTTTTTTAATTTGTTCAAATTTGATATAATTTTTGAACTTTGTTCAATTATTGATTAATTTCTATCCTATTATTGCTTCAATTTGTGTTCAATTATGATTTCGATCTAATTCGATTTATGTTTGATTGTTGATTTTGAAATTTATTGATTTTTTGCATTTATATAATTATGTCTGCATTCCTGATGTTCAGTTTAGTTTTTGGTTCAGATGTTCTTTAAAGTTATGCATAATGTTCCTTAAAGTTTATAAAGATATTGATGCATAAATTGTCGTTTTGTGTTTTTTTGTGTATGGTGTTCTTTATAATATTGTTGTATGTTCTTCCAAGTTATTTATTTTGTTCTTTGATAGTGTTCTTCCAATTTCAATATTTTGTTCATATTGTTGATGGTATGTGAATTATGGTATGATATTTGAAGTTATGCATTTTGATCTTTGATCCTCTTTTAAATATTTAAATTAATGTTCCTCTGAATAGAAGTTCTATGAATTATTTTGAACTGTATTCTTGTTATTAAAACTTTTTTGCCATGCTTAATGATTTTTGTTTTATGTATTTTTCAGTCATTTGTTTGCATTGGCATTATAAACTGCCAAGTTATTCATTTTGTTCCGCCATGTTATTCATGTTGTTCTGCTTAGTTATTCATTATATTCTGTCATGTCATTTATTTTGTTCTGCAAGTTAATCATGTTGTTCTGCCAAGTTATTTAT
Source organism: Patellifolia procumbens (assembly GCA_947645195.1). NCBI lineage: Eukaryota > Viridiplantae > Streptophyta > Magnoliopsida > Caryophyllales > Amaranthaceae > Patellifolia > Patellifolia procumbens. The sequence goes on along the minus strand of CANSGD010001373.1, from coordinate 1,556,892 downwards.
TTTGTCCTGCCAAGTTATCCATGTTGTGCTGCCAAATTATTCATTTTGTTCTGCCAAGTTTTTCATTTTGTTCTTTGAATATTCTGCCTGCAGCAGTTGTGTATAAGGAGGCTAAGTTATATGTGTTGGTTTATGTGGTGTACATGAGTGAGTTAGAAGCTTATAATTCTTATAACAAGTATGCTTTTAGCCATGGTTTAGGTGTTCATGATGGTAAGGTTAGGAGGAGAGTTGATAATTCAATTTGTAGTAGTGATTATGTTTGTTCATCTGAAGGTTTTAAGAATGATGTCTTGGCAAAGCAAGAATACATACAATAAGTATGATTATAGGTGTGAATGTAAGACTATCATTCGCTGCCGCGTGGATCGTGAAGGCAGACACACTGTTGGTTTTCATGTGATGTGTCATAATCATGACATAGTTGTGGTGTATTAACGACATCTCATTAGATCTCACCGGAAAGTTGATCGGGATCAATCGAATAGTATTAAAAAAGTTAAAGAGTGGAGGGGTTGGAGTGTCTGATTGATTGCATTAGAGTCTTGAGTAAGGAAGCATGTGGTTTGCTAATTTAGGTTTTACGAAAATTGATGTCTATGACGCACTTGTTGACTAAGGAAGAGTGGAGGAAGGATGTTATGGGTTGATGGATGTCTGCTGGAAGTGGTATTAGCGTTGGTTCTAGTATATCTACAAAGATGGTTTGGAGAAGTCAGATTAATTTCATCCGCTTGATTCATGCTTGCCAAAGTGATGATGTTGTTAGGAGCTTTGTGGATGTTGCTTATGCTGATTTGAAAAGGGTAGTTGAAAAGTACGTAGGTAGTGTTGATAATTATAAGATTCCAACTGAGGTGGAGAAGCTTTCATATGTTTCTAAGGATTCTTTTTTGAATGTTAAAGATTTAGTGTCTAAGAGGCCAAAAGGGGATAGCAACTTATGCCCAAGTCTATCATTGAGAAGAAAGGAAATCAAGTGAAGAGATAGAAGAAGAAAGAGGCAGCTAACACACTAAAGAAGAGTCAAGCTCAAGTCTCATTACAGGTATAATATCTGATACATTGAAAGAACATTAAGTTTTGTGCCAAAGAATTATGTTTTAATGAAGATCATTTGTGTTTGCTAGATTGAACATTAGTACAATTAAAAAAAAAATGACCAGTTTAATAAAAGTATAAGATCACATCGAATAAAAAGAACATTTATTATTTTTCAGAAAGAACATTATTAAAATTTGAAAAGATGTTTACCTTTTTTTATTAGTGTTTTTTTGTAGCCTTTAGTTTCATACCTGCTATATGTTCAGACATTGAAAGAAAACTAAAGTTTTGTATCATAGAACATGATTCGTTTTTACGAAGAACATTTGTTATTGTCGGGAAGAACATTTAAAAGGATTTACAACGAACATGATGACTATAATAAAAGAATATTTGCTCTTTTTGTTTGATGGTTTTTATTGTTTATTTTTTTGGTGCAGCTACCTGGATGATTTGCTGGTTGGAGCCTTGGAGGTAGTTTTGTTCACCCAGTGGATAGCGATGCAACCCTTGATGTTTGCGTTCCTAATGCTTATTTTGGAGTTTCAATTTTGTGTGATTGAGTCACATTTTTATCATAGTGTAGTACACACATTGAAATTCTAGTGAACATGTATCTCATTTTTTTGGGTATTTTTTTTATTATTATTTTAGATTATTATTTGTAAGAAATTCTTTTACTAAATGTTAGAGATACTGATATATACATATTTTATTTTGCATTCTATTTTTTCATCAAAGACCATTTTTTACAACTTATAAGAACATACGTTAATCTCATAAATATCATAGTTTTTGAAAGTTCATATTGTTTAAAAGGACATGGTATTATACTTCAATTTTGAAAAGAATATATGGCTATTGTTCTTTTTGTTTAAAAGAACATATACGTAATTTTAACAAAATATACTTACCTTTTAAAAAATGCAACTATTTTAGCTTTTAAAAAGAATAATATACTTTAAATTTAGATAGAACACATACGTAATTTTAAAAGAATATATGATTATTATTAAAAGAACATAAACCCAATTCAAAATGACCATTCTTTACGATAAGAACATATACAAATCACATATTAGAATATTCAACTATCTTAAGTAGATCATATTACTGTTATTAAAAGAACACGATACTATGTGGTAAAGGATATTGACAAACTATATAACATATTACTTATGTAAAATGAACATTCAACCATGTTAAACAGAACATATAACTTGTTTTGTCAGAACGAACATATTTTCGTACCAATAACAGAATATTGTCAACAACTAAAAAATATATTACATATACTTCCTCCATTTTAATATAAGTGACACAGTTTCTATAATTGGGTGTTTTCAAATAAGTGAAACAGTTTATAAAGTTTCTATATGTGGTAAAATTTTGCTTGTAAATTGACATAAATACCCCTACTTAAATTTATAACCACACTTTAACTTCATTTAACAAATCTAAAGGTAGTGGGGGTGGGGACCACACATACTAACATCACAATTAAAAACTCCCTAAACATACTCAGATACTTTTGCCTCAAAATACGTTAAAGGCACAATGTATCACTTATATTAAAACGGAGGAAGTATTATGTAATTGAAATTAGTTTGTAGAATAGCTAATGTGTAAATGATGTGATTTGTTCCTATATATGATTGCATCCATTCCTTATTTTGTGGTTTCATTTTTTGTGCTCCAATGTTGCATAATGTATGTCGTGCCTTTTGCAAGAGTTCAATTGCCTTCTTGTGTGTTTCATGTAAGGACATCTCAACAGAATATTGAACGTGCATCCTTTTGATCTCACATTCATCATAGCAAATAATACGAGTTAGATTTTAGTATTGAAATTACAAGAACAATAAATTTTTTCTTTAAATTAATAGAAAATTACATCATTCAGTTGACAATCCCTTTTTGTGGAACAATTAGTGCATTATACAATTAGTGAATTATATTTACTAATGGCTCATGTTTGATCCAATAAAAACTCTATACAAAAGTTTTAGAAAAGCAATTCTTTCAAGATATTATTTGAAAGTTGAATTTTACATGTTTTTGTGAAGAGTGTAACATTATGTAATTTCTAATTTACTCAAGAACAAGCAGCTAAATTTTATGGAACATATGTTTTGAATTAATAGAGCATTGTTTTGTTATTCATAGAACATATTTGTTAAACAAGGTGCATAGATGAACAGTGAGTTCTGTGATCCTTGTTTTACTTTTAAAATAATAGTAGTACTTTTAAGCAATTAATTACTCTACTTGTTATTTTCTATAAAAGCCAAATATTTTTATCTTTGATTTCATTTTTCCCTTTCACTTCCATTATTGTCCCCCTTTTTTCATTTCTCTCTCTAGAACCCTAACTAATCTCTTTTCGATTTTGCAATTCCAGACCTAATCTTATGAAATTTCAACCATGATTCTGATCTACAAAGGAGACATTGAAGAAATGAACTTATCTTTTTACTAGTTTCTCTCTCTATTGTACTTCTGGATTTGATGCTTCCTTTTCCTTCTAATTTGAAGGTTTACTGGAAAATGCAAATGGAAAAATCTGTAAGTTTAAGTTTGTGATGCAAGTTCAATGACATTGAGTTATGATAATTTATATTTGTTGATTTGAAAAGGAAAAAAACCTAGGTTTTCGTTGTGTTGGATTTGTTGTATCCAGTTGCATGTCTTCCGTATTTGACAATTTTTTTTGCCAATTTTTGCATCTCATGATGAATTTCTCTTTTTTTTTGGTCTTTTGAACTTTGAAATGCGGTTTGTGAAATATGTTAGCGATTTGTGATGGAAATGGTAATGGAGAGAGTGGTTTGCAGTTTTTTCTTTCTCTCCTTTGAAGAAGAAGATGGTAAAATGGTAAAAAAGAGGAATAAAATGTCTTTTTATATAAAGTTAGATACAGTAACTGTCCTTTCGTAAAGACCAAATGTTCTTTCGATAATAATTAGATGTTCTTTTCAAAACGTTTTTTGAGTTGCAATGTTCCTTTAAAAATCGCTTGATGTTCTTTTAAAACAAAGTTGCCAATTTTTCTGTTATGTTATTTTATTTAGTACAATATGCTCTTTAATTATGTATGATCTTTGAAATAATGTATTTTGTTCTTTTAATTTTTTTTTTCTATTTTCAGATTTTTTTTTATAAGTTTTTTTATTGCATTAATTATAATATCCTTAATATTATAATTATATAACTTTTTGGTTTTTAAAATACATCCGTTTATTATTTATTGTTGAAGTTATTATTCGTTTGTTCTTTTAACCCTAAGTACATGTTCTGTTCATTATAAGTTCTTCCAGTCATGTCAGTATGTTCTTTTTGGTTTCTGCTCTTTTTTTTAAAAAACTTTTTTTTCTGTGCACCTTCTCTGTGCGCTGGAGATGACGACGTCATCCCGGAGCACAGTGCTCCGTGCTCCCGGGAGCACCAAAAACGAACTAGGAGAAAGGGCAAGTTTCTTTTTAATTTTTGATACATACTTTTAACTAAATTAAAGAGTGATCCTAATGAATGGTTTAGATTTAATAATGAAAATTAACGATTTAGATTATACACAATTATAATGGCTATAAGTTTATTGTAGCCATTGTTAGAGGTGTCAATTCGGGTGGCCGGGTCGGGTTCGAGTCGGTCCTTGTCGGGTCGGGTTGTGTCGATCCACTTTGTTTTGTCGGGTCGGTCCGGGCCTGTAATGTTCGGGTATTGTCGGGTAAATGAACATGTCGATCTCGGGTCGAGTCATTATCGGGCCGGGGCTTACTGGGTTCGAACCAAACCGGGTCGAGTAAGGTTGATTCGGGTTCGGGTAGCCTTGGGTCAGGTTGATTTCGTATTCGGGTGACTTCGGGTCGGGTTATTTTCAGGTTCGGACATTTTTGGGTCGGTCTATTTCGAGTTCGGCTGCCTATGGCCTACGACTCTAGTTGATTTCAAGTTCTGTCAACTTCATCTCGGGTTATTTCCGTGACAGTCGATTCGGATTCAAGTTGAATTAATTTCGTTTCATACTCAACAATGGGTATGTTTATGATTCAGCTTTAACAAATGAGCTTATTCTTGAAGTTGAACTGTATCACTTGTTTAAAAGATCATCGTCGTTTTTGTTATCACTTTATTTAATTGTATTTTAGAACAAAAACATTCTTTATAATGTGTTATTAATTTTGTTTAGAATATGAGAATCAAAAGTATTGTACTCCGTTATTAGAATTTTGTAAATGACTCAGTTATTGAAAGTATTAAATTGATGTATAAATCAAAAGTATTGTACTTTGATGGTCATGTTGTTTTTTTTCTATTCCTGCAAAGTGAACTAAGCTAATTAAATTAATTGATTTTCTTATAACTTAATTTTCAATAACTTAAAATTTGAAAACTTGTTACGATAATCAGTATTAGTGTATTAGATCAATCATCGATATACTAGATCAGTGTATGCGATAGTTACGATTAGTGTATCTAGATATTAGACCAATCAATCATCAATACATTTAAGATAGTTAAGATTAGTGTATCAGATCAATCATCAGTATGTGTATATATATATATATATATATATATATATATATATATATATATATATATATATATTAAATTAATATGTAATATGATTTAGAGTTATACGTTAAGATCTATGCATTAGAACAATCCTCAATACATTAGACCAATGTATACAATTTAAGATTAGTGTATTATATATCAACCATCGACTTAATAGATAAATATATAAGATATTTAAGATCAATATATTAGATCAACTGTCAATATACTAGATCAACGTATAAGATAGTTAAGATTAATGTGTTAGAAGATCGGGCATCAATATAGTTAGGATTAGTGTATCATATCAATCATCTATATTAGGTCAATGTAAATCGTTAAGAGGCAAATGTATTAGATCAATCATCAATATATTAGATCAATTTAATAAGAAAGCTAAGATCAACAGAGTAGATAAACTATCAATGTACTAGATCAACCATCAATATACTAGATCAACATATAAGACAATATAGTTAAGATTAATGTATTTGACCAACTATTAATTTAATTATTTTAATAAGAAAGCCAAGATCAATATATTAGATCAATTACAAGTACCATTATTAATAATAGTAGTAGTAATAAAATTAATACTAATACATTAGATCAACGTTTAAGATGATTAAGATCAATGTATTAGATCAATCATCAACACATTAGATTGATGTATAAGATAGTTAATGTCAATGTATTAGATCAATCAATACATTATATCAATGTATATCTTATAAGATACTTAAGATCAATGCTATCTCTTAGGTTACTCGCGATTAAAAGGGTGACATCCTTGACCAGGGATCTAAGTGGATCTCTGATTTTGATGTTACTCTCCCGAGTGATCTCAAGTTTTTGAGTCCGGTTGAATTTACTTCAACAGCAAACCCCAAGGATTGGACTTTTCACACCATCTGTAGTGACAACGATGGTAATATTTTGGCTCTTGCACGGGAAACGGAGGGAAATGAACATAAAAATGAAAGAATAAAAGAGTTTGCTCAGACTGTGTCGCGTCAACTTCGGGAGAATTTCCCTCTGGACACAAAGGTCATGTGGGTTCCAAGAAAACTAATAGGGTAGCTGATTCACTAGCTTCATATGCAAAGTCAGTTCACTTGGAAAAAGTGGCGACAATAACCGGGAAGTGGAAGAATTAGATACTTGGTGTTGGTAGTAGCTTGCACATCATTTTTGTAATGTGTATTTCATTTATAACTAATTTAAAAGTAGAATTATCTGTATAACTTTTGTCTAATGAATTTTTAGTAAGGAATTTGACAACTCAGATTATTAGTTATTACTTGTTTAATTAAGTTATGTTTATATTGTTATTCTTAACTCATATGCTTACGTTGATATTTTATTATTCTATTATTTAGTTTATTTACTCCTCCGTTTTGATTAGTTGCAACACTTTTCTAATAGGAAATTTTCACAAAGGTTGCAACATTTTGTTTCTTTACTTATTTAGTAAAAAAGACCCTTTAAAATGATTATAATACCCTTGCTAAATATAAGTAACATCACTTATTAAAATGTAATGATATATTGTCAACAATTAATCTTAACTCATTTAACCTAATTACTCCCACCAAATTAACTTAACTCCCACCAAATATGAATTTGATTTCTAACTAATTTGAAAGTAGAATTATCTGTATGACTTTTGTCTAATGAATTTTTAGTAAGGAATTTGACAAATTAGATTAATAGTTATTACTTGTTCATTTAAGTTATTTTTATATTATTGTATCCTTAACTCATCAGCTTACGTTGATTTTTCATTATTCTGTTCTTTAGTTAGGGAATTTTCCCAAAAGTTGCAAAACTTTTTTTCCATTTTTTTAGTAAAAATAACCCTTTATAATGACAATAATACCCTTATTAAATATAATTAAAATCACTTATTAAAATATTGTTAATAATTAATCTTAACTCATTCAACCTAACTACCCCCATTTCTCTCAACATTCCTCTGCAAAAACCACCACCATCACCACTAGAACCACCAAGGCCGGCTCAACCTTCCTTCTCCCTTGTGCCCAAACCGGACGAAGCCATCACCAATGATCCCATGAGTAGCCGACAACACCACCCCATCCACCACTGAACCCAGACTCGATCGAAAACACCACCACCAAGGTCGGACTCAGCCGAAGAAACCATCACCAAGCCTACACTTGGTCTAAAACATTTTTTGATCTGCCATCACCAAGAAAATCAGATATGAAGGTTGAGAGAATGGGAGGAGAGGTAGAAGGTTGAGATGAAAATCTGAGATGAAGGTTGGCCGACAAATTCGTTTATTTCATTTCTAGGGTTGACAAATCTGAGATGAAAATCTTTACAAATTCGTTTCTCTCACTTTTAAGGTTTACATCTGAGTGAAAAATAAAATGAGATGAAGGTTTCCACAAATCCGTTTCTATCATTTCATTCTTCACTCATATTTGTTGTTGTGGATTTTTGGTCGTGTTTTGGTGTTTTCGGTAGTGTCGTTGGTGGTTTTTGGTGGTGTTGTAGTGGCTTTCGGGAAGTGGGGGTGTTTTCATGAGATGTATGGTGGTTTATGGGGAGTGGGGTGGGATTTCGGGTGGGAGTTGGGGGATTTACGGTGGTTGTGGCGGTGGTGGAAATGGATTGAGGTGGTGGTTATGGAGGTGGTTTGTTGTACAGTATTGGCAGTGAAGAAAGCTTAATTATATTCTCAATGGTCCCCACTAATTATATACCCTTACATACACCTAATACCTCATTAAAAATTTTGACTCGGCTATCGTGTTGTTCAAAAGTGTTGTAACTAAAAAAAAGGAGGTAGTATTTATTTTTTTTGTTCTTTTACCAAATAACTCATATATTGGCATATTGCTCGATAGTTTTATGAAATTCTGCAAGTGTTTTACTTAACTTATGGTCAATGTCTATCTTTCCTGAAGTTAATCTATACTTCAAAATTTAACCTTTTATTTTACCTCCAACAATCCACAAATTACTAACCCTCTACTTTTTGTTACTTCCTAAGACTTGTTATCTTGAATTTTCTGCTACGACCGAAAAGCACTAGAACAAAAGTTGCTTTGTCCCTCCAAAACAAACAATGAACCCAATGCTAGGAATCACTTACGAAGGGCTCAAGACAAAACATAAGGTCAAGCTAACCAAGAGAGGAGCAGTGTGGATTTTAAGTGTGGAACCGCTAAACATCGCCTGAAATCTGTTATAATAATTGCCCTTATTTTAGTTCCAAAGCCGAAGCATATTGCAAAGTGATGAAAAGTCTTAAAAGTTATGAGTCTAATTTTCTTGAATTTATAACTGATCGAATTTTTTTTGGCAACGTGAAAGGCAATATTATATATAGCTCAAAACTACAAACTTAGTCCCCGACCCTAGCTATATACGCTAGTTTGCGAGTCCCCTTATTAGTGTTTAAGACACAGTCCCCATTACTTGGGCATATAGCCATTTCATGGGTAGAGCAAACACCCTTTGAGAAACCTACATTACGAACACTACTTGCATTACATACACTACTACCATATGACACATATAACGACTTCTTCCTTGGATACTGGATTATTGTTGATTAAGATGCAGCCATTTTCCTCTTCATACTCGCTCTATACCTACAAGCCACAATATGGTTAGAAGGAAAAGTGCGAGGGGTTGTACGATTGCCTACTGGATCATGCATGACTTTCTTCTCATATAGTTGAGAAATGTCTTTCTTTTCGTAGCACTACACATAAACATCCCATCTTGTTTGGAGTTATCCATGACACTACCAGTGCCTTCACATTCTCCTTCCCTTTCATTGGATTCAACAGGGTTGAACTCTGTTATGATCTTCTTGACTTGATCTTTTGGAGTTTCCATTATATTCTTTACCACAAAATTATGCTCTGATTGTTCATGGATGGTGCATTCCAATGCCTTCTCATCACATCCTACTTGTTCCTTCCTTAATTCATCTCTTGTGGTCATCACAACCCGTATAGATAATAGCGTTCCTAATTTTGAATGAACATAATTGATGGATTCTCCTTTCAATAACAACTGATAATCCTTTTTTGAGATACAAAAATAGGAACCCGACCTCTTTCGGTTTATAAACAGATATTTCAATTCCGTCATATTTGAATTCTTTGGTTTGGACTCATTTGCAGCCGCGTCTTTCATTTCAACTCTCATGTGAGCAAAGCAGAAGAAAATTAACAAAAGATTTCAAGCAGCAAGAAACTCTAGCACCTTGAAAGATTGCCGACGAATTGACTAGATATTATAATATAAACATGAAAAATCGAAAGATTTAAAGGGTGACCATTTTAATCCAAACGATCGAATTTCGACCGGACACCAAAAATCGAAATTTGAAATAAACTTTTTTGTATATATCAAAAAAACAAATATTTTTAAAATATTGTAAAATTGAATTAAGGAAAATTTGTACAAAACCACCTTAAGTTTTCCAATATTTGTAAACTCCCATCTTTATGAATTTTTTTTCTAAATTACTACCTAAAGTTTTCAAAACGTTTATAAACTCCCACCACTTAACGGTTTTTCACAAATTCCGTTAAGTGGTGAGCCCAACTTCCATTTTTGTATTCAATTTTCCCTCTAACACCATCATCTCCCTCTTCTTCTGTCCAACACCTCCATCTCCCTCTTCCTCTGTCCAACACCTTCATCTCCCACCTTCACTCGTCACCGTCTCACCAACGTTGTGCTTTCGGCGAGTCACCACCTCTCTCTGCTCGTCCGGCGAGTCCTCGCTTGTTAAATTCTTGTTTTGTTTTCAGTTTTCTATTTTATCATCTTAACTATCACTCTTCTCTTTTGTAATCTCATTTTCAAACTAATTGGTTTAGTGAAGGAGCATCAATGTCGTTATTCTTTTAGATTTTTGGTTCATCTTCTTGTGATTGAAACCCACATTTCATTTCCACTGAAAGACTCAAGAAACCCACATTTCCAAATATGGAAAATCACAATGAAAACATCAAGAAAATGAACGAAAGTGATGATGATTCCAAACCCTTATATAATCCCCTTCCCAATGAGAAATCAAAGATAAACTCATTTCCTAAGATCGAAAATTGGAAAGAGGGTAACGAAAAAGAAACAGAGAGAATCAGAGTTTTGAGAATGATATAGATTTTAAGAGAGAAATGCAGAGAAATTGCATTATCAGGTCAGTTTGATTGGGATGAAGGTGGGAGATGAAGGTGTTGGACAGAGGAAAAGGGAGATGAAGGTGTTGGAGGTAAAATTGAATACAAAAATAGAAGTTGGGCCCACCACTTAACGGAGTTTGTGAAAAACCGTTAAGTGGTGGGAGTTTATAAACGTGTTGAAAACTTTAGGTGGTAATTTAGAAAAAAAAATTCATAAAGGTGGGAGTTTACAAAAATTGGAAAACTTAAGGTGGTTTTATGCAAATTACCCTTGAATTAAAAAAAATTATAAAATGTTAAACATGACAAAATTAATCTAATCCAATTAAAACACTAACACTTTCGAAAAATGACCTAAATCCAAATAACTCGAAAGAAAGTAACTCAAACCGATTCTTACCCGAAATCTAATCATGCAAAATCGAAATCAAACCTAATTTGATCGACATAAATTCGATTTGATTAAGATTTCTAAATTACGGTCAAGAAACCAACTCAACCAAAAGCTTAAGTTGATGGTTAAAAGCCCAGGAATAGATTTATACTTCATCACGCCCCCTCACACAAGAGCCCACTAGGCTTGAAGTGTGGATGCAATACAGACCTCCCTCATATCTGGCGCTATATTCCACTTAAAAATGAGGGGTGGATGAGATTCGAACTCGTGACCTTGTAGTCACACTAGCTCTTGATACCATGTTAAGGAACCAAATCAACCAAAAGCTTAAGGTAATGGTTGAAGGCCCAGGAACACTTTTATGCTCTATCACGTCCCTGAGTTTCAGATTTCTTTCAGATTAAGCTCCTGAGTTTCTTGCACTGGAAAGCTATGTAACAACTTCAAGAAAGCTTCAGATGGGGTAGTAGGATAGATGTTGCCACAGACGATACAGGGATGAAGCTTTATAGGTCCTTTACCTATCAAGGCGTTCAATACGCACGTTTCGACTGCATATGCATGTTTCGCGAGGGTGCAACAGAGACTGATATCGGTAAACTCGTGAAGATTTGGGAGACAAAAAAGGGAGGGAAGAGAGGAAAAGTTTTATGGTTATGTGTATAATTACTAGGGAGATTATAGGCCAGCTTGGAATGAGCTATTTTTGCCTTCTGGTCAGGGTACCGAATTTTTCAACATCATTCCTTTGGAAGCTATTATTGGAAAGTGGAAGCTCTTGTGTACATCAAGGATAGTAGGAACCCTATGGCATCTAAAGAAGGTCAACTTTTAAAGAAGAGAAAAATTCTATTGGTGCCAGGAAGAGATTCTCTCCCTTCGTCTCAGGATGCTGAAAGATGGTTCTACAAGTTGTCGTGGGAGGAAAGAGTAAAGGAAGCTCATGAGCATGAAACTCTTGTCCACTTGGTTAACTTGGATCCATCTCATACGCATCAGATGTAGAGGATATACTTTCAAGTGCTTTTAAGATAAAGGCTGAAGCAAAGATCATGCCACACAAACATTTTTTCAATTCATCGTATGGAGAAGCTCTGATACCATGTCAAGGAACCAACTCAACCAAAAGCTTAAGCTGATGGTTGAAGGCCCATGAATAGATTTATACTCTATAAATTACTCAACAGTCAACATGAGGTGATTAAAAATTGAATTTCCACTAAACCGAATTGACCTGATATAATTAAAGTGTGAGCTTTAAGTCTCCTTATCTCCTATATATTAGGGTAATTTGGTAATTAGACTCTTAGTAGGCTTGTAAAGATAGATTTTCATATCTCTATATATATAACAGTGCCAGACAACCTAAACAGGTTAGCCATTTATTCTCAACACTCGTACATGGTATCAAGAGCCCAGATTATAAAAAAATTCCGCATTCAATTTTAACCCCACATTTTTTTTAAAAAAACCCTAGGTTTCCGTCTCTTTTTCCGGCGACCTTCAACCATGTCCGCCGCGTCTTCCTCCGGCAATCACGCCGACGGCAGCCCTCTAACACCGGCGCCTTCCACGCGTCCTTTGCTGCCTACGGCCTCCTTGCCGTCGCTGCCCTTTGGCAGTTTTGCTGGCCTGCCCGCCAGCCAACCCTCCGCCACAACGGCGCCTGCGGTGGTCACCGGTGGCTTCATGGTTTTTCCGGCCACCACTATCCACCACCAGCCGCCTGTTTCAAGCGACTTCCTTGGCAGCCCTCTGGTTGCCCGATCTCCAACGAGATTTCCTCCGGGTTTTGGCCCTAATTTCAATGGTAGTGGTATCCGTTCTGGGTCCTAGTTCTCGGCCTTTCTGCCGTCTCTTCTTCTGGCCGCATCATCTCTTGTTCATCACGACATAACTCGGTTTGTAACCATCCAATTGACATCACCCGAAGATTATCTCATGTGGAAAACTCAGGTGACATGTTTTCTTTCGACACATCAATTACTAGGCATTTTTGAAGGTACAATTACGGTCCCTTCTTCTACTTATGTTGATAATCTAGGTCAATCTTTGCCTAATCCACATTTTTATGAGTATATGAGACTTGATCAGCAAATTAAGTTGTGGTTATATGCATCGATTTCCCGTGATGTTATGATGGATGTTCATGAGTTATGTACTGCCGTTGAGATTTGGAATAGGTTACAGTCCCGATTTTTTCATGCTACTATGGCTCGATCGATGGAGTTGAAAGATAGACTTATTCACATGAAGAAATCTGATCAGCAGTCTATGGAAGTGTTTTTACGTGAAATTAAGATTATTGTTGATTCTCTAGCTGCTATTCAATGTCCTGTGTCTCAATAGGATTTAATTCAGTATAACTTGACTTCCTTGGATCAAGATCGTGACTATGATGCCCTTGTTACTATTTTATCACAATTTCAAACGTCTTTGACGTTTGATGACCTTCGCCCTAACCTCCTTCAGCATGAGCAACGCATTAAGGCTATGCGTGCATATGATGATACGTCTACTGCACATCAAGCCTTAGTTGCTGTTTAGTCTGGTTCTTCAGGTTCACACTCCTCTACTCAGGGTGGTTCTCGAATGCTAAGGGCCAAGGGGGTGGTAAGAACAAAAATCGCAAGAACAACAGAAACAAGGGTGGTAGAGGAAACAATGGTGGTCGTGAAAATGGAGGACAGGGTGGTTGTGGCAATGCAGGCCGAAATAATGGTAGGGTAAATTATCTAACATGTCATATGTTGGTTATTCTTGTGCCAGTTATATCGCTAATGATTTGTCTTCAGCAGGAAGTATCCATCTAACGGCAATTTAGCCACTACTCTTTCATCCGATACTTGTGGTCTTTGTTGGTATCCAGGTCACCAAGCAGCCTTTTGTCCTCAACGCTTCAATCACAGCTTTGTGCCTTCCTCTCCTAATGGTGTCACACGTGCCCTAGCTGCACTGTCTATTGGTGGTGAAACGAATGACTCCGTTTGGTATTCAGATTCTGGAGCCGCATCTCACATGACCTCAAAGTATGGTAAGCTATCTAATGCTATTCCTTACACTGGTTTGAGTTCTATTGTTGTTGATGATGGCACACGACTTCCCATTAATAAACTTGAAAACTTAACTCTGTTTTCCCCTAGTCGCCCCCTTCGCCTAACGAAGGTGTTTCATGTTCCCCAGTTAAAGCATAATTTGTTGTTTGTTCAGAAGTTGTGTCAGGATAATTTTTTCACAGGCTGTTTTGACGAGTCTTCTGTTTGTGTTAAGGACAAGACCACGGGGGCGATTCTATTGCGGGGAATCATTAGGAATGGTGTCTACCCTCTTCAGTCTCACATTCTAGAGTTAGAGTCGTCTTCCCGAGTTTGTTTAGAGTCTTCCCGAGTCTGCCTAGAGTCGTCTGTCCCTGCTCTCATTGCCACCAAGGAGTGTAGAGATGTTTGGCATGCTCGCCTTGGTCATCCTTCTGCTAGAGTTTTAGGCAGTTTATGTTCACAAAACTTGATTTCATGTAATTCTAAGTTTCATGACGATTGTGTTCATTGCAAAGTAGGAAAGATACATCGTTTGCCCTTTGAGTCTGTGACTCATCGTGCCCCCTATCCCTTATATTTGATACATAGTGATCTCTGGCAATCGCCAGTTAAATCAAATCAGTTTTTTCAGTATTATGTGGTCTTTGTTGATGATTATTCACGTTTTTCATGGCTATATCCACTTCAACTGGAATATGATGTTTATTCGACTTTCTTAGCTTTTCAGAAACTTGTTGAGAATTTGTTTAATTCCAAAATTAAATTTTTCCAAAGTGATGGTGGATGTGAGTTTGATAACACTCCCTTACTACAACATTTCTGTGATTCGGGAATTTATTTTCGAAAGTCTTGTGCTCGGACTCAAGCGCAGAATGGTGTTGCAGAAAGGAAACATCGAACCATTATCGAGATGACACGTACTATGCTATTCAATCTGAGTTGCCAACTCGATATTGGGTCGATGCGTGTTATACGGCTGTGTATACGATTAATAGTCTTCCCAGTTCGGTTTTGCAGGGTTCATCCCCGTTTGCTAAGCTCTTCCACCGTCCCCCGTCCTATGTGTTTTTGAAATGTTTTGGTTGTGCCTGTTTTCCGTTGTTTTTAGATCCTAAAATCAATAAATTACAGGCTAAGTCGATTCAGTGTGTTTTTATTGGCTATGCATTACATTATAAGGGTTATAGATGTCTTGATCCTGTTTCTGGCAAAGTTTATACGAGTCCTCATGTGTTGTATAGTGAACGTAAATTTCCTTATCGTTCCATTGTGGATCGTCTTACCAAGTCTGCTCATTTTGTCCCCATGAAGGATACTTGGAAGCATGAGCGATTGGCCGCTGCTTATAGAGAGCACGTGATTAGACTTCATGGTGTTCCGAGTGATATTGTTTCAGATCGGGATCGTAGATTTTTGTCTAACTTTTGGCAGAAGCTTCAGGAAGCTCTAGGGACTAAGTTAAAGATGAGTACAACTTTTCACCCCGCTACAGATGGTCAAACAGAGCGCACTATTCAAACCTTGGAGGATATGTTGAGAGCTTGCGGCTTAGAGTTTCAGGGTTCTTGGGAGGATAAACTTGATCTGATAGAGTTCTCGTACAATAATAGTTACCATTCTACCATTCAGATGGCTCCGTATGAAGCTTTGTATGGTCGTCGATGTCGTACTCCTTTGTGTTGGAGTGATATTGGTGAATCCGTTGTGATTGGACCAGAGATGATTCAAGAGACCATTGAGCAAGTAAAGCTCATCCAGCAGAAAATGAAGGAGGCACAAGATAGACAAAAGAGCTATGGCGATAAGCATCGTCGTCATGAGGAATTTGAGGTAGGAGAAAAGGTATTACTTAGAGTTTCTCCTATGAAGGGAGTGATGTGATTTGGGAAGAAGGGCAAGTTGAGCCCTAAGTTCATTGGTCCTTATGATATTTTGGAGAGGATAGGAGAGGTTGCTTATAGATTGGCGTTGCCACCAGGCGTTGATCGTGCGCATAACGTATTCCATGTTTCTCAGTTACGCCGATACATTAGTGACCCTTCACATGTGCTACAACCCGAATATCTATAGCTAGACGATAATATGACTTATGAGGAGTTTCCAGTTCAGATTCTAGATCAAAAGGTTCGGAAAACTCGCAAAGGTGAGACAAAGATTGTGAAGGTATTGTGGTCAAATCACAACTCGGAGGAGTGTACTTGGGAAGCCGAGGATGCCATGCGTCTTAAATATCCCCATCTCTTCACCGAGGTAAACCCCTAGTTACGAGGACGTAACTCCCTTTTTAAGGGGGGTAGAATGCGTACTTATTGCACGTCTTTAGTGTTGAAAGTTACTATCATACGAGTTTGGTTGTTAATTTTGCTATGTGTTAGTTCGCTACTTGTTTTAGTACGATGGTAAGGTGTAAGTTATGGTTTTATTTATTAAGTTTCTAGTACTTATTTAACCTATAGAGTTAATGAGCTATTTTGAAAAACAAGAGTCTAAGTTTGAATGTTTGATTGTGTGTTATATTTTAAGTTTCGGGACGAAACTTATTTTAAGGAGGGTAGATTGTAACACCCCATATTTTTATGTATTGTTAGTAAATATTTATATTACATTATTTTACAAAAATAATTTAAATTAGTCTTTTATTAAATTATATTTCTTCTCTACTTTGACTTTATTTTAGAATTAGCCCAAAACCTATTCCTAGTTGGATTAAATTAAGTACCCATAACCCATTAGGTTTAGTTAAACTAAACTATAAAAGAAAAAGGAAAAAAAATAAAACAAAACAAACTTACCTCACCTGCATCAAAGTCTTCGACGCCGTCCAACACAAAGAAAAAAGAATCATTCAACCCCATTACCCCTTGCTCCAACACAATTCACCAAAGTTGATACCAAGCAACGTCAACAATTAATCTTCATCCACAACATCATATAACCATTCACCACCCATCATCAAGTCAACCACCATTCTTCATCATTCTTTTGGGCGTTTTTGATATAAAAGAAAAGAGTTTTGGGGCTACGTTTTTGGGTCGATTCCCGGTCAAAGAAGAGCGTTTTCGGATCTTTATTCTTTAGTCTACCTTCCAATTACTCTAATAATCAAGTAAGGTTTTTTCCCATATTTTAATTTCAGTTTTAACATGAATTTCAAATTGGGGTTTGTGTTAAATTAGGGTTCTTGAGAAAATTGATTTTGGGGAAATTTATACTATGTTCAATTTGTCTAATTGGTTGATGTTTTACGTGTAATTCGAGTTAATTAGCATATCTATGAGTTTAGTTTGAAAAAATTAATACTTTTGAAATTATTATGAATTCTTGTTATATTAGATTGTTAGGTAGTTTCGTATTTTGAGTTAATTAGTTGAAATATAGTTTACTTTATTATAGTTATCGTGACTTTAAATGTTATTTTGAAATTATTGAATATATTGGATTAGTTCTTAGTTGTTAGTTTTAAATCCTAAGTTAATGTAGGTTGTAGGTTGTTAGTATAAGATGAAGGAGAGATAGTTAATTGGTTGAAAAATAATACTTATGAATGATAGTAGAGTCAAGATCAGTTTGACTTTAGTTGACCAAACTTGACCAGTTTGACTTCTGTTGACCAAACTTGACCAATTTGACTTTTGTTGACTTTTGGGTTCTAAGGACGTTGAGTCGTTTTTAAAATTAGTCAAAGCTCATTAACTAGGTTAGGTTATTTGAATGTGAATTATGTGAAGTATATAGTCAAGTGACTTATATTATACTTTATTATATTGTAGATTGTGGGTTCGTAGAAGAACCTTATTGACTTGAGATTACGTTTGGTTGGTTGTGGTTGCGAAAAAGGTAAGATTTCTTACTAAGACTTGTACATATTATTTTGAGAATTGGATGATATTGGTTTAAAGTTTATATTGAGTTTTAAAAAGGTTTTGTGTGGTTATATATTGAGATTTTAAAAAGAGTTTTACATTATTTATATATTGAGATTTTAAAAAAGAGTTTTACATTATTTATATATTGAGATTTAAAAGATTTTACAATGTTTATATAATGAGATTTAAATCGTTTTGACGATATTTATTGTGAAAGAAAATAATGAGATTATTTATGAGATTCAAAAGGGAGGAAGTTCCTCATATGCCAAGTTGAGATTTAAAAGGAGGATGTTCCTCATTGCTACAGGTTTTGAGTAAACTAGAATGTTTCTATGTTTACTTAATTATGATTTATCATGTTTTATAAGAATGTTTTTGTGGGGTTGCCGGTAAGCGGTATTCCTCGGGTTTGGAAGTAGGTAGAGTTTTGTCTCAACCATTATTTAGTAGTTGGGTGTATGTTGATCAATACACTTGCCATTTGTCTTCCTTCTTGGTTCCTTATCAAGTTAGGGGTATGCATACTAGGGGCTTTGGTGTTTACCTGTCTCGTGAGCCTAGCTAGCTCATTGGACTTTAATACTTCCTACTCACAGGTTTCAAAACAGTTACATTTTAAATGTATTTACAGGATTGTTTTAGAAAGAAAGAAAGTTGAAGGTTGAGATTTATTGGAATCTTGTTTTATTTTATATATTTAATTTGTACAGGTTGAAAATGAATTTGTAAGATATTCCTATATATCTTACTTGCACATTGGATAGTTTTGTTTTGGTACAGTATGAAATCTTGCTCAGCCTTTTGGCTGGTACTATAGTGTTCAATGTGCAGGGACTTGAAGGTGGTTAGCTCAAGGTTGGGTTAAAGAGTGCGATGGATTTAGTTATACGTTAGTAGGTTTAATAAGACTTCCGCTGTTATTCTTTTGACTTTAGTATTTTTATTTCAGTCTGTAATAATTATTTAGATACTAGTTAGTTTGATTAGTTAAACATTATTGACTATTTATTTCAGTTAGAACCTTTAGCCTTGCGGTGATTATTATTATTAATTATCGCGGCGTAATACCTTTGGAATTTCCTTAAATTATTTATTATACTATATTTTTAAAGTAGCGGAATTTCAGGGGTGTTACAGCTGATTTAGGGTATTTTCATCGACGGCTTACCATTCTCTATTGTGACAATGTTTCTGCTATGTATCTTACTGCCAATCCTTTTCATCATGACCGTAGTAAGCACATTGATGTTGATTATCATTTTGTTCGTGAGATGGTTGCTAAAGGTGGACTTCAGGTCAAGCACGTTCCGACACAGTTGCAGGTAACTGATATTTGATAGATTTTCATATCTCTATATATATAATAGTGCCAGACAACCTAAACAGATTAGCCGTTTATTCTCAATACTCGTACACTATACATGGTTAACCAATAAACTTCTGTATCATACAGGTGCAATTGGTCCCTTACAAGCCTGATACCATGGATTCATCCATCCTGTGGACGGAGAGCAAGGACTTGGGTTCTGCTTTAGAACTATTAGGAACGTGAATAACGTTAAGTTGGTTATGGATGCTTTCAATGGTGACAAGGATCATGGTGGAGTCCATGACGGCACAGTTGTTGCTACTTTCAGGTGCTGGAAGGGAGACAATCAGAATCAGCAATGGAAGATTCATCCTCACTGTAAGTCTCTGAGCTTGTCCTTCATCTGAATCAGAACTGTGGCTTATCTTCTAAAATCTCCGAGAATTGTTCAAACTACTCTGTCAAACAAATCTATAGTTATCTTGCCCCTTCCCCTATCCGCTGCTATTTTTACAAGTTGAAGTGAACAAGGTCTTACGAAATCGGTTGAGCCTCATTTTAATTCATTGTTCGGCCTTGTGAAAAATGCAGGAGAGCTTATACATAGAACTGGTCCGGCGGTTGTGAAGTATTCTGTTGGCAAAGCCCTATAGCTTGCTTGTTTATTCTTTGTGTGCTACTCTTGGTGTAATAATTTATGCATCGATACAAACTGATGAAGTTGTTAATAGCTTGTGTTTAACTGCTTTTCTCGGAAGGTTTGATTGATGCTTCCGCGTGTAATATACCATGGACGTGTTTTTTATTGTCGAAACAAAAAACAAGTATATTTGTGGGAATGAAATGAGTTTATTATAACTATTAAACTACATCTATATACTTTCTACTTTGCTGTTTTGAATATGATTTTAGTTGGTCTACAAAAAGAAGGGCCTGACGTTAAGATCAATGATGTCACGGCGAGACTATCTCATTTGAGAATTCTCTCCATTGCTGTAATCTTGACCTCGCCGTCGAATCGATTGTTTTGATAATATTCACTATTCAAAAACTTATTACTTAAGTATCGTCCACTCGTCCGATCTGATAAAAATTGAACTACAAAAGTTGTCCTTCGTTAATAATGTCTAAATTGTGATCAACATCTTATTATATTGATCTAATACATATACATTAATCATAACTAATTTTATTGATCTGTTACATATACATTAATGATGTAATACGTTGATCTTAAGTCTTAACTACTATACTGATCTTAGCTTTCTTATTAAATTGTTCTAATACATTGATCTAATATATAGATGATTGATCAAATACACTAATCCTAGTTATATTGATGCCTGATCTTTTAATACAGTAATCTTAACTAAGGGCCTGTTCATTTCAGCTTATTTTCAGTTCAGTTTAGTTCAGCTTAGTTTAGTTCAGTTCAGTTCTAATCAGTTCAGTTCTTCTATAACCATTTTGTTAAATATTAATTTATTTACTAATTGCTCTTATTATTATTATTATTATTATTATTTATATTATTATTATTATTATTTATTTTTATATCATTATTATTGAGTATTATTATTATTATTATTATCTGTATATCATTTTGTTTAATATAGCTTTATTCATTATTATTACTATTATCATTAGGGAGGAACATAGTTTAGGTTAAAAGCACAAATAAGCCCGCATTTTCAGCCCATAATCCAATCAAATCACGTCAAAACGGTTTTTGATGTAATTTTGCACGGTCCGACCCAATAATTTATTACTAGATATTAATATATAATTAAATCTAATTATAAAAATAGTAATATTAATTTAATTTTTAGATATTATTGTTATTATATAATCATCATTAGGTATTAATATATTAATACAAAGACTATAAAATAATATTTATTAATTATCATTATAATTATTAATCATTATTATTAATAATTTATGATTATTAATATTATTTATTTATAATTATTATTTAAAAATATCCAAAATACAATTATTATTATTCACTAAAAATTATTCATTATTATTACTTATCATTATAATTATTATTTAATATTCATATTATTATTGTGTAAATATTATGTATATATTTATTAAATTCAATTCAATTCAATTCAATTCAATTCAATTCAATTCAATTCAATTCAATTCAGTTCAGTTTAGTTTAATTCAGCACCAATTAGTTCAGTTCAGTTCAGTTTCAATCAGTTCAGTTCAGTTCAGCTGTTTTCGGTAAATCTAAACAGACCCTAACTTATACGTTGATCTAGTATATTGACAATTGATCTAATATATTGATCTTAAATATCTTATATATTGATCTAATACGTCAATGATTGATCTAAATCATCTAACACACTAATACTGTTTGTCGTAAACATTGATCTAATGTATTGATGGTTGATATAATAATATACATTGATAGTTTTTCCACGATATTGATCTTAGCTTTCTTATTAAATTGTTCTAATACATTGATCTAATATATAGATGATTGATCAAATACACTAATCCTAACTATGGCTCCGTTTGTTTTAACGGAAAACAATTTTCATGGAAAATCACTTTTCAAGGAAAACAATATTCAATGGAAAATATGATTTTGGAGAAAGTTTTCCTTTGTTTGTTTAGTTAGAGGAAAACTTAGGGAGAAAAGGTAAATGAAGTTAAAGAGAAGGAAAGATGGGAGGAGAGAATATAGAGAAGTAAGGAGTGAAAGAGGAAAATGTGGCATACCTTCTTTATAAAAGTAAATTGGTTTCCTTCCTCTAATAGCATTTTCCCACCTTTAAGAAAATTATTTTCCCCTCCTTACCAAAACAAACAACGGAAAATGGAAGGGGGAGAAAATCCATTTTCCAAGAAAATGATTTTCCACCAAAACAAACGGAGCCTATATTGATGCCCGATCTTCTAATACATTAATCTTAATTAACTTATACGTTGATCTAGTATATTGACAGTTGATCTAAGTATATTGATCTTAAATATCTTATATAATGATCTAATATGCCAATGATTGATCTAATACACTAATATTGTTTGTCGTAAACATTGATCTAATGTATTGATGGTTGATATAATAATATACATTGATAGTTTATCTACTATATTGATCTTAGCTCTCTCATTAATTCATATACTGATGATGAATCTACTACATTGCCTTAACGAATTACGTTGATCTAATATATAGATGATTGATCTAATACATTAATCCTAACTATATTGATGCCCGATCTTCTAATACCGCCTCTTTTAACTATCTTGTACGTTAATCTATCATATATTAACAGTTGATCTAATATATTAATCTTAAATATCTTATTTATTGATCCAATACGTCGATGATTGATCTAATACACTAATATTGATTGTCATATAGTACGTTGATCTATCATATATTAACTCTAAAAGTCTAAACTATATATATATATATATATATACACACACACATATATTGATTGATGATTGATCTGATATACTAGTCTTAACAATCTTAAATGTATTGATAATTGATTGATTGGTCTAATACACATACACTAATCGTAACTCTCGTATACACTAATCTAGTATATCGAGGATTGATCTAATATAGTAATACTGATTATCGTAACAAGTTTTTAAATTTTATGTTATCGAATATATGTATACACATATATTGATTGATGATTGATCTGATATACTAGTCTTAATAATCTTAAATGTATTGATAATTAATTGATTGGTCTAATACACATACATACACTAATCGTAACTCTCGTATACACCAATCTAGTATATCGATGATTGATCTAATATAGTAATACTGATTATCATAACAAGTTTTCAAATTTTATGTTATCGAAAATTAAATTATAATAAAATTAAATAAATTTAATAGCTTATTTCACTTCGTAGGAATAGAGAAAAACAACGTGACCATCAAAGTACAATACTTTGGATTTATACATCATCTTTATACTTTCAATAACCGAGTCATTTACAATATTCTAATAACGGAGTACAATATTTTTTATTCTAATATTCTAAACATAATTAATAACACATTATCAAGAATGTTTTTGTTCTAAAATACAATCAAATAAAGTGATTACAAAAACGGCGATGATCTTCTAAACACGCCATAACAATTCAACTTCAAGAATAAGTTCATTTGTTAAGACTGAATCATAAACATAACCCACCGTTGAGTAGTGTGATACAAAATGAATTCAACTTGAATGTCACGGAAATAACCCGAGATAAAGTTGACCGAACTTGAAATGAATTAGAGTCGCAGGCCATAATAGGCAGCCGAACTTGAATCGACCGACCCAAAGTTGTCTGAACCTGAAATTAACCCGACGACCCAAAGTCGCCCGAATCGAAATCAACCCGACCCGAAGTCGCCTGTACTCGAAATCAACCCGACCCAAAGGCTACCCGAACCCGGTATGCCCCGACCCGACAATGACCCGGCTTTACCCGACAACACTCGAACATTACAAACCCGGACCGACCCGACCCGGATTGACGAACCAAAGTGGACCGACGACAACCCGACGCGATGTGGACCGACCCGACTAGACCCACCCACCCGATTTGACACCTCTAACCTCAGTTAATTATTTTCAACAATTATAACGGTGGCAAGTGTAAGCTCGGCCCTTTTATTAAGGTTACGTCTTTCGATCAAGAA
Source organism: Patellifolia procumbens (assembly GCA_947645195.1). Classification (NCBI taxonomy): domain Eukaryota; kingdom Viridiplantae; phylum Streptophyta; class Magnoliopsida; order Caryophyllales; family Amaranthaceae; genus Patellifolia; species Patellifolia procumbens. The sequence continues at coordinate 1,532,817 of CANSGD010001373.1, read as the reverse complement.
ATAGCTGCATGGCTTGGTTATTAAGGTGTGTTGATGGTTTTTAATGCTTTTAGTTAAAACATGTCTCTTCCTACTATGAAGTTGAAAAAATTGTCAGAAAATATCAAGGTTTTAGCACTTTTTCAAAATAAATACCAAATAGTTGCGAAATGTAGAATAAATACTAACAAGTTATGTTTTTCTATAAATCCATACCAAACAACAAATATCTGTCTATTTAATCGTCTCAGAAATCCATATCAACTAACAGAAATCCATTCAACTTCATCTCTGAATAACAGAAAATCTAGGGTGAGTCAAATTTGGGTGAGAAAGTGACGGAAAAATAGACGGATATTTGTTATTTGGTCAGGATTTCTAAGATAAACATAACTTGTTGGTATTTATTCTACATTTCGCAACTCCTTTGTATTTATTTTGAAAAAGTGCTAAAACCCTAATATTTTCTGACAATTTATCCTATGAAGTTCATCTATGCTCCTTTGTGGGTTCGATTGGAAGACATTCCTACCATCTTTAATACAGTGAATATCGCTCGCCGAGCATTAGAGAAAATTGGCTTCGTCTTTAAATTCGATAATCATTCTCGTTCGGGTATGATTCTCCCGTTTTTACGTGCCCGTATGTGGACAAATCTAGATCGTCCTCTTGTTCCAAGATTTTTTGTTGAGCTTCCGGATGGTTCTCGGGTTTGGGTCTATATCCGTTATGAATGTGTGTTCGTGTTTGGTCGGATATGTGCATGCATAGGCCACCTCATGTCACGATGTAAACTCTCATTTCCGACAGCGAAGGCCAAGGTTAAAGCACGTTTACGAGAATTGGGCACTTCAAATCAAGAGTTTGCTCTTGAAAAAGCTGATGTAGCCTTATTCTCGTCGATGATTATTGGGTTGAACCGTATAGGAAGATTTCGTACTACTAGGGTTGATATAAATTTCCGAAGGAATTACACTCTTCTGAATTTTATCACCAAATATCGTCCTCCTCCTCTAGTAGTAATGATGATGATGGTTACACACCTTCTGGATGGGAGGTTGGTGGTCCGTCTCTCTATGGGTAATACTAAGCGACTTCCATCTCCGAATGCAAGCTCGAGTTCGGGGACCTTCCATAAAGAGTCCAAGCATCCCTATGCAACTCAATAAATGGATCTATTATTTAAATGCGCCCTTTTCCTATCCTATCAATAGCAAGGGCAGCTAATTTTATCTCAGTATGAGGCCGATTAAAATCTACCACTTCCAATGCAGTTATAATCTCTACTACTAAAACTACCCCAAAACTGCATCACTTTTGTCAGAAAGATGGAAGTTTTGGTGATATTGATGATCAACATACCCTGGACTTGATCGATACTCTCCATATCTCGATGTTTGATCTTTTTTTATAGCCACAAACTCATTGATATGAAACGTAGAACATGATATGGGCTAACACACATAACTTAGTCCAACAAGCAAACACTTTCTATCAAATAATAACCGATTCGGGGGAACATAAAGATCTCCCAAGATAAACCCAATATCAAAACTATCTATACAAGATTATAACCAAGAACCGCCCACGGGAAATTACATTAAGTAGTATAGTAAATTTACTGCTCTTATAGTTGTTGTATTCGTTATTTTGATGATGACAAATAAAGTATTTGACCTAGGATTAATTTTATTGTTTAGATTTGTTAGAAACTGACTGTTTAAAATGACTGAACAAAGAAGAAATTCAAGACTGTGTCGCGGTAGAAGACCACTGACTTGAAAGCAATTACGGCCCGACTATGGTGGTAATCGCAACTGGCCGGAAAGCTCTCCAAGGTTAACACAACGACCTTTCTAAGTCACCACTAACAGAGAAAGATCTTGGAGATAGATATGCACGTACCCAGAAGAGAAGTGATTTTCGGATACCAAACTGAGGTAGCAGTGGACTGATTTTATAGCAAAAGAATCAGGCCAAATTAGGAAGGTAATAATCAGAGGGAGGAAATCAAGGGCGACAATAAAGGCCATTAACACTGTAACGTTAAAAACGTTTCAGTGTTACATGTTACCGTTACACACAGTTGGGCTCGGGTCCAAAAAGATAAGCTCCAACTCAGCTCTTCCCAGAACCCAGAACCCAGGCCCAGCCCGAGCTCGGTCCGGTCCGGGCGGGCGGCGCGTGTATGTGTGTGATAGCAAGCCCAAGCCCAAGCTTGACCTCCAACCACAAAAGCCAACCAAGTACTCAACTCAATAAACATGAAGAGGAAGGGAGTTAATAATCAAAGGCAACCTCCCTTCCATAAGTGATGTGGGATGTTTGGGAAAAACACAAATAGGCTTTGCAAGCCTTAACTCCAACAATCCCCCACAAAGGCTCTGAAAAGCAAAAGAAATTCCTGGGTAAGGAAAGGGAAGTACTTAAGCATCAATATCTTTCGATTTGAATTGATACATAGTGAAGTGAGGCAACAACTTACTTTCTAGCGAGTGAATTTCTCTTGAACTCACCAGAGTTCCGTTGAGACCCCCACAACACATACCTACCTTAAGAACGTGCAGTCTCCGCGATACAACACAAGCGCTTTATAGCCATGCGCACACCTTGGGTCTCATAAGTGCTCTAGAAAGACAGTCCAGTCTTTCATAGAAGGCGGCTTAACCTCCACACTTACGTAGGTAGTCCATCAAGTGTTCCTCAATAACACCACCCCGAGGGGATATGGAACTATTAAGAGCAAAAGCTCAACCTCACAATATAAATCCATCAAGTGCGTCTCAATAGCACCACCAAACAGGCTATGGATTTAGAAAGCACTACCAACACGCCATAGGGATGAGAAATATAGTGCAAGTTAAGATTCTATGGCTTCGTTTGACCACAAACGGGTATCCACCATAAACTCTCAACTAATGGGCCTAAGCCCCATCCCCCTCGACGACTCTAGGACAACTCTCCTAGATAATCCCTTTGTAAAGGGATCAGCAAGATTTCTTTCGGACCTCACATAGTCCAAAGAAATCACCCCATTTTTCAGGAGTTGTTTCACGACTCCATGTCTGATCCGTATGTGTCTTTTCTTACCATTGTAGACACTGTTCTTAGCAACGCCAATGGCTGCTTGAGAATCACAATGAAGGGAGACAGGAGCACCCTGCCCTCCCCATAATGGAATATCAGACAAAAGGTTTCTCAACCACTCAGCTTCTTGCCCTGCCAACTCGAGTGCAATAAACTCAGACTCCATGGTTGAGCGTGCTATACAAGTCTGTTTCGAAGACTTCCACGAAATAGCACCACCACCAAGAGTAAACACGTAACCACTAGTTGAACTAATCTCATCATTACCTGAAACCCAGTTTGCATCACAAAATCCTTCAAGTACAGCAGAAATTTAGAATAGAGCAAACATAGATCAACTGTTCCTTTCAGGTATCTAAGAAGACGATGAAGAGCATTCCAATGTTCATTACTAGGGTTATGAGTATACCGACTCAGTCGACTCACTGCATAAGCTATGTCAGGTCGAGTACAGTTCATGAGGTACATCAAACTACCTATGACTTTCGCATATTCACTTTGAGAAACACTTTCTCCTAAATTCTTAGTCAAATGAATACTAGGGTCATAGGGTGTACTCACTGGAGCAACATCAAAGGAGTTAAACTTTTTAAGCACCTTTTCCACATAATGAGACTGACTAAGAGAGATGTGACCGGAGGTTTTCTTAAGTCTTACTCCTAAAATCACATCAGCTTCTCCCAAATCCTTCATCTCAAACTTCGATGCCAAGAAAAGTTTAGTATCATTGACCACCTTTAAATTGTTACCAAAGATCAACATGTCATCCACATAAAGACATATGATTACACAATCTGATCCTATTAGCTTTGAGTAAACGCAAGAGTCAAAGTTGTTGACAATGAAGCCATTTGACACAACAGTACTGTCAAATTTTTCATACCACTGTTTTGGTGCTTGTTTGAGACCATATAAGGACTTCCTCAACTTACACACTTTATCTTCTTGACCTTGTACCACGAAACCCTCAGGTTGAGACATATAAATCTCCTCCTCTAAGTCACCATTCAAGAAAGCAGTCTTAACATCCATCTGATGTATGACTAAGTCATGAATAGCAGCAAGAGCTAACAGGGTCCTAATGGTGGCTATCTTAGTCACAGGAGAATAAGTGTCAAAGTAATCTAGTCCTTTCCTTTGAGTGAAGCCCCTAATCACAAGTCTGGCTTTAAACCTCTCAATAGTCCCATCAGGTCTCAACTTCTTTTTAAAGATCCATTTGCTATCTATGGTCTTTGATCCCTTAGGTAAGTCAGTTAACTCCCAAGTGGAGTTAGACACTATGGAATCTAACTCGCTCTTAATGGCCTCTTTCCAAAAGCTAGCATCCACGGATCTCATTGCTTCCTCAAAAGTCTTAGGGTCCTCTTCTATCATGAAAGCATAGACCAATTCATCACTCAACAAGTCAATGCAATAGCTCTCAGGCAGAAAAGCAGTGACAAAATCAGAACCAAAGTCTTTTGCTACTCTAGGTCTTTTACTTCTCCTAGGTTCATCTACAGCACCAGAACTACTAACATGCAAATCAACTGAACTACAACTTAAAGTCAAATCAGCAGTAACATCACTAGTAGGTAAGGGAACGTCGTGCATAGAACAAGTAGGTAAAACAACCGTAGGAGAAGAACATGAAGGCATGGAAGCAACATCACCCTTTTTCAAGGAAAAACATGTTCAAAGAACTCAGCGTCTCTGTACTCACAAATAGACCTATCACTCAAAATCATGAACCTATAGGCAGCATGAGCATAACCAATAAATACTGCATCAAAGGTCTTAGGTCCAATGTTTGACCTTTTATAGTCAGGTAGTCCAACTTTAGCTAGACACCCCTACACTCTCAAGAAGCTCAAGTTTGGAGTGAACCCCTTCCACAATTCATAGGGAGTCTTATCTAACTTTTTGTGAGGTACTCTGTTAAGAACATGACAGACTGAAAGGACTGCTTCCCCCCACATTTCATCAGGCAACCCAGAACTTACAAGCATAGCATTCATCATGTTTTTCAAAGACCTATTTTTCCGTTCAGCTATACCATTCTGTTGAGGTACATAAGGTGCACTAAGTTCATGAATAATACCCAACTTCTCACAATGGTCATTCAAAGAGAAGTTTTCATATTCTCTACCTCTGTCAGATCTAACCCTCTTGATTTTCCTATCAAGTTGGTTTTCTACTTCGGCCTTATATTTAATAAAAGCTTCCCCTGCCTCACTTTTGGCTTTGAGAAGGTAAATCTTAGTGTACCTCGAATAATCATCAACAAAGGAAATATACCAGAATTTTCCTCCTCTACTTCTAGTGTTCTGGAAATCAGCTAAGTCCGTATGAATCAACTCTAGAAGTTGTGTGGTCCTTTGAGTCACAGTTTTGCAAGGTTTCTTAGTGAATTTTGCTTCAACACAAACCGGACACTTAGAAAACTCAGTAGTCGACATATTAGGAATTAAAGCTAAGGTCCTTAGTCTCTTAATGGAAGCAACATTCACATGCCCTAATCTACCATGCCACAAATTTAAAGACTCAGCAATATAAGCAGAACCAGAAACAGTTTTATTAAACTCAGCAGAAACAGAAGAAGCAACATTCAGAATAAATAAACCTCCACTTAAATACCCCTTCCCAACAAATTCCCCACCACGAGTCATTACAACTTTGTCAGCCTCAAAAACAATTTTCAAACCAGCTTTGTTTAACAAGGCACCAGACACTAAGTTGCGACGCATAGTAGGAACATACAACACATTTGAAAGGGAGAGGGTTTTTCCAGAGGTAAGTTTAAGAGTGACCTTTCCTCGTCCAAGTACTCCAGCAGTTGCAGCATTGCCCATGTAGACACACTCGCCTTCAGAAGCATCCTGAAAATCATGGAGCAGTTCCTTGTTTGCACAGAAATGGCTTGAAGCCCCAGTGTCCAGAATCCAATCAGTACTGTTCTCGATCAGATTTGCTTCAACCACCACAGCAGCGACAATGTCGTTGGATTCAGCAAGGTTGGCCTGAGGTCCTTGTTTTTGCACAGAACCTTGGCGTTGAGGGCATTGGTAAGCCTTATGATCTGGCTTGCCACAGACATAACAGAGGACAGACTTCTTCTGAATCTTGCTATCCGGTTTGTTAAATTTGCCTTGCTTCTTTCCCTTGTTATTACCCTTTTTCCCTTTACCCTTAAACTTATCAGAGCCTGATGGAGCAGCAGATTCCACCAGGTTAGCTTTAATGGTATTAACAGAAACTGAATCTAGATTGTCCTTAAGGCGATTTGCCTCTTCAATCCTCATATGACTAATTAATTCCTGAAGAGACATGAATTCTTTTCTGTGTTTCAGATTATTTCTAAAATCTCTCCAAGAAGGGAGAAATTTTTCTAGTAAAACATTAGCTTGAAATACTTCACATATTTTCATGTCCTCATTAAGAACATCAGCATAGAGATTTTCGAACTCATGAACTTGATCCATGACTGGCTTATCATCAACCATACGGAAAGCCAGCCACTTGCCAACAACATATTTCTGTTTTCCAGCATCATCAGCCCCATATTTTTTCTCAAGGGCCTCCCAAATCAGTTTTGAACTCTTATGAACTATAAACAAATCATACAGATTATTGATCATCAGATTAAGGAGGTGGAAACGGACAGTTTTATTATCTTTTACATATTTTTAATCTTCGTCCTCTCTCTTCTTAATTTCAGTAGCAGAAGGAGAAGAGGATGAATCACCTGTAGCAGTAAGCGCAGTGGGACAGTCCTTGAAAAGGACGTAGTCAATGTCCAATTGCTCAAAGAACGTCAGCAGTTTGGAAGACCAACGTTTGTAGTTGTTTCCGTCAAGAGATTCGAGCTTGGACAGATGAGACACAGATTTGCTTGAAAAGTCAGCCATTGCAAATAAATGTAATTGCTTTCAAATTGTTAGAAACTAACTGTTTACAATGACTGAACAAAGAAGAAATTCAAGGCTGTGTCGCGGTAGAAGACCACTGACTTGAAAGCAATTAGGGCCCGACTATGGTGGTAATAGCAACTGGCCGGAAAGCTCCCCAAGGTTAACACAGCGACCTTTCTAAGTCACCACTAACAGAGAAAGATCTTGGAGACAGATATGCACGTACCCAGTGTTTAGAAGAGAGAAAGAAGAAGAGAAGAGAAGTGATTTTCGGATACCCAACTGAGGTAGCAGTGGACTGATTTTATAGCAAAAGAATCAGGCCAAATAAGGAAGTTAATAATCAGAGGGAGGAAATCAAGGGCGACAATAAAGGCCATTAACACTGTAACGTTAAAAATGTTTCAGTGTTACATGTTACCGTTACACACAGTTGGGCTCGGGTCCAAAAAGATAAGCTCCAGCTCAGCTCTTCCCAGAACCCAGAACCCAGGCCCAGCCCCAGCTCGGTCCGGTCCGGGCGGCGCGCGCGCGTGTGTATGTGTGATAGCAAGCCCAAGCCCTAGCTTGACCTCCAACCACAAAAGCCAACCAAGTACTCAACTCAATAAACATGAAGAGGAAGGGAGTTAATAAACAAAGGGAAGCTCCCTTCCATAGGTGATGTGGGATGTTTGGGAAAAACACAAATAGGCTTTGCAAGCCTTAACTCCAACAAGATTGTTCATAATTTATTCTTTATTTATTTTGTTAGCCCTAATATAACTTATGGAGAAATTGTTATGAGTTTAACCAAAGTTAAGTTATTTAGGTTAATGAGTTATTCGAATAAATTACTTGTGTATATTTAATTTGTCTAATATTGTGGAATATTAATTTCCGTAATGTTAGTGGAGTTAGTGTTGATGAATATACAGGTAAATGATGAGTTGAACAAATGGGCGTAACTATCTTGCTACAAATCAGGGATGTTGAAGCTGTTCAGCCAGTTCCTATAATCTAGGAAGCACAATCTAACTAACCAAATCTGCAGTTAAACAACGAAGACCTATTCAAAGGCGAGAATGAAGGCACTTTGATCGTGGACTTGGTGGGCTGAACATGATTGAATAACGGCTAGAAGTGGTTAGACGTGGCTGAATTCAAGCGCCCATAACAAACCGTTGAAGAAGAACGTTGAAGATAAAATCTGCTATTTAAACACTGAAGAACAACGAATTAAGTTCTTAAGACTTTCCAGATTTTCTTGTAAGTTCTTTTAGAAAGTTTAACTCGATTTTCTCTCTTCATTCTTCATTACTGTAATTCATATTGAGTGTTTGGGGTGAGAGAAATTTTATGAGAAAATTTATATTCTTAAGAGTGAAAGAGAAAAGGAGAAAGATAAGACTTCTAGAGAAGTCAAGTGAGAAAGTCACGCGTTCAGGGGGAACAAGGTGACAGCCTGACAGGGAACCAGTTACTAGAGGAACAGAGTGGGGTACTGTTTATAATAGGGTGTAATTACTATTATAAATAAAAGGACAAGATTTCTTCCTAGAGAATATTGGAAGAAGATCTTGTTTAAAGTAATTCTTGTGTTCTTATTTAAAGTTTCTCTTTATTTCTAACTAAGATTATAATTCCGCAAAAAATGCTTAAAATTCCCTTTACTACAATTCACCCCCCTCTTGTAGTAAACCTAGTGTTCTATAGGACCAACAATTGGTATCAGAGCTAGCTCCTCTTGAAACAGCTAACACTGAGGAGGCAGATCCTAGAGAACATGAATACTACAGGAGAAAAACTTGATGAGGGATACTCTACTCAACGTCCTCCAATGTTTAATGGCAAACACTACCCTTATTGGAAGAATCAGATGGAAATATTCATCAAGGCAGAAAACTATCAAGTCTGGAGAGTAATTGAGATAGGTAACTTTAAAGTTAACGAAAAAAATGCAGAAGGTGAGTTAGTTCCAAAACTACTTTCAAAGTACGACAAATAAGACTTCGAGAAGATGGAGATGAACAACATGACCAAGAAAATTCTTCACTGTGGTCTTGGTCCTCATGAACACAATAGTGTGATGGGGTGCAAGAGTACAAAGCAAATGTGGGAACTCCTTCAAGTTACACATGAAGGAACAAGCGAGGTCAAGAGATCAAAGATAGACATGCTCATGCACAAATATGAGCTGTTTCAAATGAAACCTAAAGTGCCAGTTCATGATATGCTCACCAAGTTCTCGAACATCATAAATGAACTTGACTCTCTAGGAAAATCTATTTCTCCATAGGAACAGGTACGCAAAGTTCTAAGAAGTCTTCCACAAGATGAAAAATGGATGGCCAAGGTGACAGCTCTACAAGAAACCAAGGATTTCACCAAATTTAACATTGAACAACTTGCTGGATCCTTGATGACACATGAGTTGCATCTAGGAACTCATGATTCTGATTCCAGCAGATCTAAATCTCTAGTTCTCAAGTCTGAAGAACAAGATGAATCAGAGACTGATAATAAAGAAGCAACCTTGATAGTAAAGAAATTCAAAAAGTTCTTCAACAAGAACTATAAAGGAAAGATTGCAAGAAATTCATAACACTTAACTTTTGACTATAAAACCTTAACTTTTGATTAAAACATCTTAACTTTTGCTATAAAAACCTTAACTTTTGGTGAGCGAAAATTTAACTTTTGCTAAAAAAATCTTAAATTTTGGGACCTAGCCCTGGTCTACAATAAATTTAGTGTAGACTGGGTCCATATTAGACTTTCTTTGTTGATGGTCATCTAATTCGAAGAACAATAATCTCTAGTTCTCCACTACTTCGGCCCTGTTCTCGTCGTCAACTGAATTTTATTAAACTGAACTTATTTTTACTGAAGTGAACCTATTTTTACTGAACTGAACTTATTGGTACTGAGTTGAACTTATTTTTACTTAATTGAACTTATTACTACTGAACTGAACTTATTTTTACTGAACTGAACTTATTTTTATTGATTCATGTTGTTTTTCCTTCTTTGCACTACTGATTTTTACTGAACTAAACTTATTATTACTGAATTGTACTTATTAGTACCGAACTGAACTTATTTTTACTAAACTGAACTTATGTTTACTGAAACTTGTTAAAATAAGTTGACGAGAACAGGGCTTTCGCCATAAGATTTATCATTATTATTATTATTATTATTATTACTATTAATATTATTATTTTCATTTAATTAAATTATAGTATTTTTTTGTTGATGAACTGATGAATTTGAGTATTCAATTTCTACTTCAATTTGTGATACTAATTGTTTAGAACAATCAAGGCTTCATTGCTTTGAGTAATTAAATTTAAATTATAGCTGTTGAGATGAAGGGCTGAATTGTTCATGTTGACTGACTTTGAGTTAATTAGTAGTGCAAAGAAGAAAAAACAACATGAATAAGACCCTGTTCCGTTCACTTTACAATAAGTTTAGTTTAGCAAAAATAAGTTCAATTCAGTAAAAATATGTTCAGTTCAGTAAAAATAAGTTCAGTTCAGTAAAAATAAGTTCAGTTCAGTAAAAATAGTAGTGCGAAGAAGAAAAAACAACATGAATCAGTAAAATTAAGTTCAATTCAGTAGAAATAAGTTCAGTTCAGTAGAAATAAATTCAGTTCAGTAAAAAACAGTAGTGCAAAGAAGAAAAAACAACATAAATCAGTAAAATTAGGTTCAATTCAGTAAAAATTAGGTCAGTTCAGTAGAAATAAGTTCAGTTCAGTAGAAATAAGTTCAATTCAGTAAAAACAAGTTGAACTAAACGGGCTTAAGTAAAAATAAATTCAGCAAAAATAAGTACAGTAAATATAAGGTGAACTGAACAGGGCCTTATTAATACTTTTTGAAACTTATTTTTATCGGAAATGAATACGTTGAACAATATATATGTTAATCACTAAGGTTCTTTTTGTTTTGGTGGAAAACATTTTCTTAGAACACCACCACCACCCAACACCACATTCAACCCAATTTCACCACAACCACCACCACAAAAACCCTAACCACCACGAACCCTAACCCAATTTCACCATCGTGCGTTCGTGCGCGTCTGGGTTCGTGCGTATGGTGGTGTTCTAGGGCACGATGGTTCGTGCGTCTGGGTTCGGCGGTTTGGTGGTGTTCGTGCGATTTCTGGGTTTGACGGTTCGTGGTTAGGGATTGGTTTCTAGGGTTCGTGGTGGTGTTCTAGGGCTCGATGGTTCGTGCGTCTGGGTTCATGCGTCTGGGCTCGGCGGTTTGGTGGTGTTGGTGCGTTTTCTGGGTTCGATGGTTCGTGGTTAGGGATTGGTTTCTGGGTTCGATTGTTCGTGGTTAGGGATTGTTTTCTGGCGGTGGTAGGTGGTTAGGGTTCTTGATTTGGCGGTGGTTCTAGGGGTTGTTAGGGTTCGTGGTTTGGCGGTGGTTCTAGGGGTGGTTAGGGTTCAATCTGGCGGTGGGCGGTGGTCGTGGTTAGGCGGTGGGGGGCGGTTGTGTTCGTGGTTAGGCAAAATCTGGGTTCGGCAGTGGTTTCTTTGGTTGGGTTTGGCGGTGGTGTTCGTTGTTGTCGTTGTTGAAGGTGGTGGTTGGCGTGGTGGTCGGTGTTGAAGGTGGTGGTTGGCGGGGTGGTCGGTGTTAAAGTTGGTGGTGGGAGTTTGAAGGTCACTAACCTCACTTCCTCTCTCCTTAAAAACTTATCATCTCTTTAACTTGTCATTGAGATCTTTTGCCTAGGAGAGAGTGCCAAGGCCAATCATTACCTTTTTTTGTTACGGAGGGAGTAAATATTATTTTTTCAAATAATTTTTCATTAAAACAAACTGAGCCTAAATTGGGCACTTGGCGCGAAAATGAATATCGACCTCTTCTCCTCGTTACTACCAAGTACCACTCCAATAGTCCAATTGGCAGTTGGCACTCTTCACTTTCCCAAATTTCTAAAACCCTAGGGAAAATAAGAAAAAAAAAAAATCCCATTTTAGAGTTTGCCAATCACCCAGGTTTGCATCTTTAGTTATTGTTTTCGATCCTAATATCCCTATATAATTTCTGTAGCTTTGTTAATTTTGTTGAATTTACCGATTAGGGTTTTAGCTGCAATAATTGGTTTTTGTGACTAAATGTTTGTTTGATGTCTGATATTTTGCAAATTATTCACAACTTATTATATTATTCAAATTATATACTGATTACATGTGAATTTATGAGCAAAATGTTGAAAGTTAATTGTAGTATATGCTACCTAATGGCTAGATGTGTAATAAGTTAATTTTAGGTTCATATATTTGCAAATTCATACCTGGTGCTGGTGGTAATTCTTGCAGGTCTGAATTGATGATTCTTTACTCAGTTTTATTAATGTGATGAATTATTGTCAGTCATCCATCCTACATTAATCAATGGATTCTAATTTGGACCTCGAGCGTGGAATTAAGAGCCGGGAGAAGCGGCCCTTTCTACTGGAAGACGGTGATGGGAAGGAATCGGTTGAACAGGTAGACAGAATTAGTGATTTGCCAGATCATATAATAGCTCAAGTTCTATCTTCTCTTTGGACAGAAGAAGCAATTAGAACTAGCGTCTTGTCGTCTAGGTGGAGGAATATTTGGAGAGACATTACTCGTATACGTTTGCTTGGTGGTAATTCTGACCCTGTAAAATTGACAAACCTTGTAGAGCATGTGCTTCAAAATTGTAGCTCTACTAACCTTGTGGAATTTGACCTTTCATGTCCAAGTGAGATAGACTTATCTCGGCTAGATACATGGGTTGAAACTGTACAACTTAGCCACAAAATCCAAAAGCTACATCTTCGGATCAACAACAGCATTTTTGAGTTACCTGAACCTCCCTTGCCAAAATGCATTCTTTCATGCAGAACCCTAGTTGTCCTTGAGCTCGACTCATGTTTTGATATCGAAATACCCGAGTCAATTGTTTCTTTTCCTTGTCTGAAGTTACTTGATATTGACGTCATATTCCCTGATCATGAAGGTGTTGTGAATCGACTCTTATCTTGCTGCCCGGTGTTAGAAAACCTGGATCTGTTTGGCTACCTTGATTCCCCTAAAGTGTTCAAACTCGAAATTTCTAGTTCTACTCTAAGGAAATTGAGCTTGTGGCTGCAAAATGAATGTGGTGCTGATATAAATGAGAATAATATTACTATTGATACTCCCAATCTCAAAAGCCTTTCGATAGTAGATAACTCATTTTCTCGGTGTGAGGTGAAAAATCTAGCAGGGGTTTATAATGTTGTTGTGGAATATCATATCTACAGTCTTGGAATGTTGGATCCTCAGCATATAAACCGTCTTCTGGAAGTTTTGAAGCAGGTCCTCACAGTGCATTGGAATACTGCAGATGTAAGTTTCTTTTTTTGTGTTTGATGATTGGGCTCTTCTAGGGCAACTCAATTTAAGAATTAAATATCCTTTCTTTGACATGTATACTCATTCTAAGAAACACCTTGTCAAATTTTATCCCATGACATATTCAGGCCTGCCGATATTTGTACAGTTGTTTCATATCATGATGGCTTTTTCTTATAAAATAATAATTGAAAAAATGATAAAAGTATGACAAAGCCTTTGAGGGCTATAATTAGACATCTATCTTGTGGTATATCATCATGATAATTTTATGTCATTCATATAAGATAGAGAAAGTATCTTAGATTATGCATAAAGGTAAGATAAATATGGTTGAGTAGGATGCATATGATATAATTGGTTGTAGAAAGGGGTGGAGAGAGAGGGATAACTTCAAAAAAAAATATTAAATTTTTTTTAGAAAAAGAAAATATCATGGATGGGATGGTCTTAGTGCCTCGATCGGAGTGTTTTGACCTCGGATTATGTGGCTCGCCCTTTCCTTATGTGGGCAAGTGCGCTAGCCTTCTACGGAAATGGGACTTTTGAGGCACTAGCACTCAGTATCTGAAAAAGCACTCTAGCCTTTTGATTACAAGAGTCCGCGAAGAGCATCAAATGGGGCGCTTGTGTGCACAAGGCGGACACAAGTGGGGCCGACGATGGGATTATCTGTTTTGAGTTTGGGTGTATGCTTTACAATATGCGGCGGCGGCACAAGCCAAGTTGGCCGCCAACAACATGATAATATAAAGCAAACAACACCTGATAGGAGGTTTTAAGTTTTATTCGTACCCCTTAAAGAGATTAAATGTGAAATAATACATATTTCCAGTGAACATTAATTTTGTAGTAACTCAATAATGTAACTTTGAACCTATAGAGGAGTAGTAGAACATAAATCAAAGCACTGAAAAGCATTAAATAAGGGTAAAACAAGTAAAGACATGTTGGATTCTAACACTTAGGAACCCATCTAGTACCTATGGGTATGCTCTTGGTATACTCCTTTTACTCGTGTATATAAGTACGTATATGATTGTCCCATGTTCAAATATATGTTTTTGCTTTTTATCTCTCCATCTCAATATCATAGGCCAGATTTCAATTGTAATCTTTCCTATAGAAAAGGCCATTTTCTTAATTCAAAAAGTTAATTTGGAACTTTCCTACAGTATGCGAGTCTTAGAACATCTAAGAAGTTCAAAGAATGACAATATTGCATATTCAGCACAGAAGAAAATTAAATCCCGAAGGTCTGAAGGAGAGTTGTAATTTTGTAGCTAATTCCTTAAAGTATTTGGTTGGGGAATTTATATTAGGAACAATGAGGAAGCAAACTTTTTCTCTTTACTTTGTGTAAAAGTTGAGTCTAGGAGCCCATGTCTACTTATCCACTCACCTTTTATTTCCTTTGGAATATGCTCAGTATGATTGTATTTAAATGTATTATAACTGTTATATTGTATTTACTCTGAAGGTTCTGGGATCAGCTCTCAGCTATGTTTGGCCCACATTTCCAAATATGATGACATTGGTCCTGCAATTAAGCTCATTCTCAGGTTGGACCTGGTTTTCTAAAGTACTTCATAGCACTCCCAACTTGGAAATTCTTATTTTGGATTTGGTGAGTGGAAGTATGATTACTTGTTTCTGTTAATTTTTTTAGCAAAACAATCCACTTGTGCATTACTAGTTGTTTTAACATTTCCAGGAGGGGATCGATGACGTTGATGACAGACTTGATAATGAGTTATACCGGTTCACGCCACCAGACAGCATCCCTAATTGTTTGTTGAAACATGTTGAATTAATTGGAATCCAGCATTTCGAAGGAAACAAAGATGAACTACAAGTATTAGAGTATTTGCTAAACAATGCCCAAATGCTAGAATGTATGATGATTGGTTATGATCCAGATCATTTTAATGAGAAAGTCCTAGAAAAGTTAATTACATTTCAAAGAGCTTCCAAGACTTGTGATCTTTTAATCTATGAACGAGTTGGGTTTGAGATTGAGCCGGACTTGGCTACTTTATGGGGCATCTGAGCTCATCACTGGCTGATTGGTTGCCGATTTTTTTGATTAATTATCCTACATGTTGATCTTGTTATGCTATTGAAGCATACAATTTGGTTTGATAACCCTCTTTCTGATAGAGGATGATGGTAACGGCTATTGATGGCTGATAATAAGCCTTGTATCAGCAGTATTATGGTGTTTGAATACAAACTCTTTGGTTCTTGGTGAACGGCTATTGATGGCTGGTGAATGTTTTTATGCTTTGTATCGGCGCTATTCTGGTGAGTGAATGCAAACTCTTTGGTCTTTTCTACCGACCTTATTGATGGGACTCTCACTGTAGAAAAATGAGTATAGATATATGAAGATCTTGAAATGTTAGAGGTGTTAGCAGGGCTGAGGATGGTTTAAAGCTTGGACTTTGTAGGCATTAAGTTTGCTTGTGACTTTCTAAGACATACTATAGCCTTGTTGCCTTTTGGTGTATTGAGTGTATGCCTGCGAATGTAATGGTAAGCCATTTACCCTGAAGATCACGAGCTAGAATTCTTTTCATAACAGCTGGTTCCTCTGAAATACTTGCAGAGTTACAGGACATGCTCACTGAAGTTGAGAAAATGTGTTAGAATTAGCGAAGTTAAGTTCTTTTATGGGATGGATGCATCAATTTGAAGAATAGATACTACCTCCGTTCCATTTGTATTGCAACATAGGGGGTTTTACGCCTTCCAACGCACTACTTTAGACGCCAATATCTCTAATTTTATTTAATTAAAAATTATAAAAAGTTGATATTAATTAAGTATATATTAAGACGAATCTAACAAGATCTTACATGGCTATATATATCCTTGTGTATAAATCACAAAACAAGGTCAAATGATAGTGTATAAATAGTGCAAAATGTCAAAGGTTGTAATACATATGGAAAGGAGGTAGTATTATACTGTATTACTGTTTACTTCATTAGAAGGTTGTCAAGAATTTAATTTTTTTCTATTGGCAAAAGGGAAGAGGGGAGTCCCCCATCAATTTGTACATAGTGATGCAAAGCAGAACTAGAACACAAATCATCTTACGATTTTTATTACTCGAACTAGAACACAAATCCCATCAATTGGATAATTTGTGTTATATTAGGCGCTACAGCCATCATTTAGGTGGTGTTAAGCCTTTATTTTCTTTTACTTAATTAATCAATGTTATTGTTGTTAATAAGCTTTAATGTCTCTTTCTAATGGCTACCTATCTATTGTGTTATATCTATTTATATATTGGCTTTTATCTCTCTTTACGTGAGAGTTTGAGGACTTTATTTTTATTATTTGTATGATTCTACAGGTTTCTTTGTTGATCGGGATTTTGTGTATGGTTGCAACAGATGTCAATACTTCATTTACAATCAGTTGATTTTAATTAGGTTATACTTCAAAACTACATTATATCGATAGACCATCAGACAGCGATATGAGAGACGAGGGTTTTAAGAAATGTTTGATTTCCTCAACGATCATGGTTTGCAATGTTCGAATTTTATTTATTTCTATTTGATACGTATTTGCTAGTTTTGACTTCTATCGTCATTGTTGTATGATTTTAAATCAATTAATAAATTCCTAGTCTAAATATATGGAGAGGGAAAAATAAAGTGATGGTGAATTGGTGAAAAAGGGTTGAAATGCATCTTACGTAATAAAGATAGTCAACTATCTAGTCGCATTTACCCCTCATTGATTTATCTTATGCCTTTGTTTTTTTTTTTTTTTTGATGAGAATCCTATGCCTTTGTTTGATCAAATGCATCTCTATTTTGATTATTTGTTTGTCACATAAACCTTTGATTCTTATAACCATATACAAATAATGTTTTTGTCTTATAATACGAGTTAAAATCTTAATAACGATATTTTATTAAATAATTACCTATATAAAGTAGAGTTGGTTTATTATAAGACGGTCTTAGGTTAAGCCTTAATCTCACACCAGCCCAATAAGCCTTCGAAAGACCCATGACGCGCACCACACGCTAAGCAGCCCAACTAAGTTATTTTAACTTTTCGACATAAAACCTTAACTTTTGCATTTTTTTAACTTTTCGCCCTAAAACCTTAACTTTTGCATAAAAATCCAAAACTAATATGTGGAATTGATATTAACAAATATGCTAAAATTATTAACTTTTGAACCTAAAACCTTGAACTTTTAAATATTAACATAAGTTATTTTGTTTAAAAGTCTTACTTTAAGCGTAATATAAGACCAATCTCACAGGCCCAATAGTTATTTTTTCAAGTCAGCCTTCTTCCCACCACCCCCGCCATTCCTTTCACTCCATTAACCCTATTAGTTATGGATTTTTATGCAAAAGTTAAGGTTTTAGGTTGAAAATTTAAAAAAATGCAAAAGTTAAGGTTTTATGTCGAAAAGTTAAAAAATCAATTCGTCTGTGCTCTTTAGCATGTTGCACGAGTAATTGGGCTTTTAATTAGCTTATTGGACTGATCTTACATTAAGCTAAGACCGTCTTTTATAAGACTCTGCCTATAAAATATCTCTATTATATAAGAGAAGAAGGACACCAAAAATCAACATTAATATTTTTTTAAAATTCCTAAATCTCTATTATATAAGAGAAGAGGAGGGGACACCAAAAATCAACATTAATATTTTTTAAAATTCCTAAATAAATGGAACAATACTCTCACTATAATTAACTGTTTTTATAGTTTTAAATATTGACAAAAATATGAAACACCCAAAATAAACTAATTTTATATTTTTATACAGAATTTATATGACTCCGCACACATCGCGTGCATATAAAGCGAGTCCTTAAATAATGTGCCTTACTAGTTACCACCTTATCAGTTTTCACACCTAATCTAAAAATGAATAGAATCCCGAATTTTAAGCCAACAAAACATGGCTTCACTGTGAGCACACCATAATCTGAGATTCGTATAACTGTCATCAAAAGTAGAGAAACGAAGTAAACACCAATTGAAAAAACACGTCTCTCCTGTTAGATGCACCAAAATACTACTAAACAAAAAAGCACGTCTCTTAGTCTTAGCTGCAACTCTGAGTTTAATATCTCCATCATTGATGATCATAAAACCATACTTCAAAACTAAAAAACACTCACATCATTATCATATTTAATTTCCCTGTGTTTTTCTCTCTCTCTATGATTGTACCATAATCTCAATTCTCAGGAGTGTCAGCAACCGCCACCAATTCATTATTGTTGATGGTCATCTAATTCGAACAACATTAATCTCGATTAATTCGCCACAAGGTTGTTTATTACTCCCTCCATCCCACAAAGTTATTCCAATTTCATTATTTTATACCTCACGTATATTAAAGAAGTGGGAACTTGTGGGACGGAGGGAGTATTATTATTATTAATATTATTATTATTTTTATTATATTGTTTTTCTTTTAATTAAATTTATGTTTTTGAGTCGATGAAATGATGAATTTGAGTATTATTTTGTACTTTGATTTGTGGTACTAATTATTTAGAACAGTCAAGGTTTCATTGAATTGAGTATTGAAATTATAGCTATTGAGATGAAGAGCTGAATTATTCATGTTGAGTACTGACTTTGAGTTAATTCTGAAGTATTTAATTGATCTGTTGAGTTTTCATATTAAGTTGTGTTCGTAGTAGTGACTATTCCCTTCGCCTTGAGAGCTTCACTTAGGATCACTTTTTGTTCCCAAAGGTCGGGATTCCAACTCTCGACCAATGGGTTAAGTTTAATTTAGGCTAATTTGGCTTGTCAAAAATTTTAATTTTTTTTTGTCAGATTTTGGATCATATCAACTGGATATAGTATGGCACTGGGGAAGGGGGATGGTGTTCATGAGGATAGTGTCAATTATGGGAAATTCGACGCAGTACGTATCTAAAATGACTGATTCAAGATGGAAAAAAATTTGCTGTAGTTAAGTACTTGGTATTAAAGTGTGGTATGAATTATGATGCTTTCAACCAGCTAAAGAAAATGATGCATAAACTCAACTTAATGCATTGCAACTAAGTGGTTGACAAACCCCCTCAAAAAAACTTGTTAGACAAATGACAGCTTCAAGGCAAGATATGATTTAAATAGCTAGGAGATGATGCATTGTTTTATGAGAGATGTTCTGTTTGTTTAGTGAAAGTGTAGAGTTTTCTTTGGTTGATTAGGCGCAGCCGTGAAGGGAGCTAGGTGTTTTATGATTTGTTCAGTTGTTTAGCAGCGGATATCATCTTTGTTTTTGGTATAGTTTCAAGTGCTTTGTTACTAGATTTGTTGGAGATGTGTTGATTTATTGCTATTCTTTTTAATAAACTAATTCTATCTATCTCTTGTTGTTCACCAGATTATACACGATGGTTGCTTTTGGGAAGAAGTTGATAGAAAGGCGACTTCAAGAATGGCAAAAGTATGTTATGCCCTGCTTGTATTTTTATGCTTTTTTCGGTTTGTAAGGAGAAAAATATTGCTGTCCTTTGTGGTCGTTTACTTGGCCATGGATATAGATGGATAGTTACCTTGCTCAATTGCTAGAGTTTTAAGTTTTACTTATATGGGGAGGGCTAGTTAAGCAACACTTATCACGTCGTGAGGACTAATATCACATGCTCCCAATTGTAGTTTCTTATATCAAACAAAAAACACACTGGTTTTCTAGTCCCCCGAAATGTAGAGCTTCTTGTCGTTTTTAATTCAACAAAACAATCACTTTTTCTGTTAGATTTTGCTGTCCGATCAGATTGACGTACTACTAAGTACTATCTTTGATCAGAGTCTATAACAAGAATTCCTTTCTATTTCAAAAAGGTATCAATCTTGGTCCAGGAAGCTTAATAATACTTGTCTCGTTCAGTGGATCAATTGTCACTTTCATGCAATTTGGGGCTTTTATATGCCTAAAGATTTCACTGATCCATGATAACTATCTCATTTTTTAAGCTGTGATAGCAATCTGTTGGGCTATGTGTTAATTAATTGGTGCGCACATTTGCAATATTAGGAGAAGGAAAGTTGAAAATATATGGAATAAAACTTCATTCGCTTGAGTGCATTTAGAATTAGAAAACCTGTATCTCATTACAGCTTATGACTTATGAGAAAGTACAGAAGAAGAAGGCTTAAGCTAACTTACTGCAAATGTTTGCAATCGTGTGTTGCACTCTTGAGCTGCAGGATGAAAAGAAAATATGTGGTGTGGTTTCAATACTCTGTGTCGGTTGTTGTTGTTGCTGTTGTATCAACTTCGTGGTATACACAGAAAATCAGTGGAGGACATTGAGTTACATTTCTTAACATGAATGGACATGATGCATTGTGATGAATGATTGATGGTTAATTTTTGCTGACTTGTTGATCTTGATGTCATCTAGCTGTGTCTGTTTGAACTTTGAGGTACCCATCTCTAAAACGTAAATTCACCATGATAAGTTCAATCAATCTGAGACTCTATCTTCTGTTTCAGGTACTATATCAACTACAAATTAATGAAGAAGAAGGTCAATCAATATGTCCAGCTCATTGATAATGGAACGCTGAGCCAACGCCAGGTGTTGAAAGACTTCTCAAGAATCCTGGATAATCAGGTAGAAAAATGGGTTTTTGGAATGTTCCTATATCGGTTTTGATATGAATTCCAGTTAAAATTTAAAATATTATGCTTTTCTTTTTTTAGATCGAGAAAATTGTCCTCTTTCTTTTAGAACAACAAGGGCTACTTGCTCGGAGGTTAGCCGAACTTGGAGAACAGCATAATTCTCCTGATCAACAGCCAGATATAGCCAAGATATTTCAATTACGGGAAGCATATAGAGAAGCTGGGATGGACCTCTTAAAGCTTCTTTACTTTGTCGAGGTTAATGCTGTTGGTCTTCGTAAGATTCTTAAGAAGTTCGATAAACGACTTGGTTATTGTTTCACTAATTACTATGTGAAAACTCGTGCCAATCATCCTTACTCCCAACTTCAGCAAGTGTTTAAGCATGTGGTGAGTTTTTCGAGTCGGAGCAAAGTTTTAGTGTCATCCCTCCTCGAAGTACACTAGGTTTATGTCGAGCACTTGCCACTTCCCGTTTTCTCTAATTTCTGAAAATGTATACCAAGCAGGGAATAGGGGCTGTTGTGGGAGCTATAACGCGGAATCTTGGAGAGCTGCAAGAGCGCCAAGGAAGTTATGCATCAATTTATGATCAACCTGCTCTGCCCCTTCAGGTTGCGATCTTCTCTTGCTTTCTAAATGCCAACTCTCCTTGGGGGATTCTTTGGAGATGACTCCATCTCACTTAAATGGTATTACTGCAGGATCCTGTAATTGATTCAATAAAATCAGCTGTAGATAGGTTGGGCTACTCGACGAATTTCCTTAACTACATGGCGCAACATGCACTTATCATGCAAGAAGATATATTACCGACTCCATCTGAGGAGAAAATTGACGACACAAGATACAATTTCATGTCACTTATCTTGAACTTAGCAAACACATTCTTATATATGGTTAATACATATATTATTGTTCCAACTGCTGATGATTACTCCTTGAGTCTTGGAGCTGCTGCAACTGTCTGTGGTATCATTATTGGGGCAATGGCTGTAGCACAAGTCTTTTCTTCAGTGTATTTTAGTGCCTGGTCAAACAAATCATACTTTAAACCTCTCATATTCAGTAGCATCATTCTTTTTGTGGGAAACGTCATGTATGCATTGGCTTATGATTTCAACTCAATATGGATCCTCTTGATAGGTCGTCTATTCTGTGGGTATGTTGAGATTTTCTCTATGTCTGAATCTTCCCAAAATGAGTTAGCTTTTACTATGTATTTTCAATATGTTGGATTGTTTATTTTGTTGAAGTTTCTTGATTAGCAAGTATCTTAGAAATGGATAGCAAGTGTCTTAGAAAGGGAGTACTGATGTGGATGTTGATGTTGTGACAAATCTGTTTGCTTTATATTCAGATTGGGTTCTGCTAGAGCCGTCAATCGGCGCTATATCAGTGATTGTGTACCCCTAAAGATTCGAATGCAGGCATCAGCCGGATTTGTCAGTGCAAGTGCTCTTGGCATGGCATGTGGTCCTGCTCTTGCTGGCTTACTTCAAACAAAGTTCAAGTTTCTCAACTTGACCTTCAACCAAGATACACTGCCTGGATGGGTTATGGCAGCTGCGTGGCTGCTTTATTTAGTTTGGCTATGGATTGCGTTTAATGAACCTTCATTTGAGGAAGAACATGTGGAACAACAATCTACATCAGGTACATTTACTATATATACATGACAATTGTTGATATTAAAGGGTCTCCTAGCCGTCTCAAACTTTTTCGTTGCGCTGAGCAAAAATGGTATTGTGGGCTTTATAAGCAACAAAATATGAATTAAAAAAGAGAACAATTAAGGGCAAGTAAGAGTTACGAATGAATTATTCATATGAATTTCTATAGGGTTAGTAAAAGGTTAGTATTACTTCTTTTCTTAAGTAATTTTTGTATGTGTGAGGGGCCCTCAATATTCGGGGCCCTGAGCGGTAGCTCAAGCTGCTCCCCCCACTGAGACCCCTTTGAAGGGTCTAGTTCTTGTTCCGCAAAACACTAGTTGTATAATGGTTTTCCTTGAGCTAAGTTAGTTGATTTTTATTGCATTTTCCTAGATGTCAATTGTATGGAAAACTTTGTCATGGCTTGTTTGCTAGTTTCCGATGCAAACCCTTGAATATTGCTACTGTGAGATATTACTTGACGTAATTACTTTCTTTGTTTCCCAAGAGGGCAGAGCATATTGCATCCCCAGTTTCTGCATTGGCATGAGTAGGCAATGTGAAAGATCTACAGTACAAGTTACCAATATGATCGGATATCACAGAAACCTGCAATGACAATTTGCTGAAAGAGAGTAGCATAGCAAAGAAGCAATTAGTATTCTGAGATGATGGAGAATACTGTCTCAGCTGTTTTTCTGATTTTAGATTTCTCTACTCCAGTAAAGTGCAAACGGAAGTTGGAATGTAAGACGAAATAGTAATTCATTGCTTAAAAAACCTATATTAGGAACTGGGCAACATCTTGGCAATATGTTTAGCAACTGCCTATTAGAATGATTGTTTGATATGGCTGATGATAGGATTTGAGTCATCAGACAATTTTAAGCTATGTATCTATTGGATGGTTTCTATGTTTTTTTGATGATCTTTAATGGGTTTTGTTGTAAATTTGCATCGCTGAGAAAATCTGAACATTGATCTGCTAAGCTATTTCCTTTGACAGAAACAAAGCAGAATGATGATGAGATGGAAATAGGTCTTAAGCAACCTTTGCTTATTACAGCTGAAGGAAATGGGAGAAGTCCAGAAGAGAAGGAACATGATGATGACGATGATGCTGATACAGAATTTGATGAGAGTGAAGAAGCTCCTGAAGAATCCCGGAAACCAGCTACTTCAATTGCAGATGCTTACAGATTGCTCACGCCTTCTGTTAAGGTATGCAATAGAATGGCTAAACTAGCTGTCACCTGTACTTCTATGCCTCTGCCCTACTTCAGTGCAGTCTATATAGCATAGGCTGTGTTTGATTTGAAGCAGCAAGTTGGCGTTGAATATGAAATTGTCACGGATGAATTAATCAGTGGGAGCTCTATGTTGTATTTTTTATGGGAATATATGACCATTTTTTATCTTATGTTCCATCTTCAGGAGTCCAAAAAGAGCTGTGACTTACGTAGTCACACATAATGTCGAATACCTTTGTTTCTGACTAGGGAGGTCGGAACTAGGAAGGGTTCACAATTCTTCTGAATTTTGTTTTCTTAGCAACCATCTTAATGTTAAAAGCAAGCAGAAAGCATGAGCTCATACTTTTGTACCAGTCTCCGATTCTGCAATTAATTATCTAAATCATACCGGTTGCTTCTTTTATGTTACTCCCTCTAATTAGGTGTATGGTTCATGTAAAGAGTATATGTTATTAATTAAGTGTGAGTCTAATTAGGTATCTCCTATTTGGTTTTCACTTCTCTTTTTACCCTTGTATGTAGAGTTTAGGATTCTATAATTAGGTTCACAGAATTTCTAGTGATTTGTAAATTTTTATGACAATCATCTAGAAGTTTTGAAACAATGATCAGCGTTGTTAACGACATTGCATTTTCCTTTCTAATTTTCAGGTTCAATTGTTAATATATTTTATGCTCAAGTATGCAATGGAAATCTTACTTTCTGAATCCAGTGTTGTTACCACATATTACTTTGGTTGGTCTACAAGCACAGTCTCCATTTTTCTCGCCTGTCTTGGCCTGACAGTACTTCCAGTGAACCTTGTTGTTGGAAGCTACATCAGTAACATGTTTCAGGAAAGGTAATTGCTATTTGATTTTGCTGAATACTTGGTACAAGATATATTCTGCTATGATTTCTCTTTTGTGTTAAGGAGTGAGAAAAGTTCAGACGTATTTTTGTCTGTTGCTTCTAAGGAATTTGGCTTCCCTGAGAGGATTGAGCAAAATGGATAAAGAGATCAATTACTATCTAATCTTGTTACATCAAAAAATGCAGATATGGATACCACCAATTACTACATTTAACATTTCTATGAGATTTGCTCTAGGATAATTTTTTGTTAATTACGTGTTGCAATTGGAATAACTAGTAATCTCCTCTGAGTCCATCTGGAAGCTTTTCTTAGGCATTTTCCAATTCCTAGTATTGCAGATTGTACAAAGGCATTTTGTAGGTTTTAGAAATTTCGTAAAACTCCGACATTGGGTGGGAATGTGGGATCATCTTTTGAAGGGAAGAATGCTTAGAAGGATTCTTGGAAAGAATCAGCTGTTGTTTCTACATAACCTAGAATAATAGTTTTACTGGTGCTATAGGGGCCAATTGGCTTCACATCGGTCAACCTGGCACTGTTAGCTAGCTGGGTATTGTATATGGCTCTTTTTTTTCTTCTTTTTTTCAGCCCTACTTAACAACCCCCTTATTTTGACACTACTGTCTGTTGCAGGCAAATCTTATTGGTGTCTGAGATTGTGGTTTGCATTGGTATCCTGTTCAGCTTCAATCTTTTTGTCCCGTATTCTGCCCCGCAATATGTCTGTTCAGGCCTAATCATGTTCGTCTCTGCTGAAGTTCTTGAAGGTAAGATGCCTTTTAACTCTATAGGATAAACACTTTGCAGTGTTAAGCTTCAATTTTTATGGCTCTCTATAAGTTTTCTTAGTGTTTACTCTCGAAACCCCTTTATTTGGGACCATCAACTAGCTCTTTCAAGCTCTCTTATGATCTACTCTCAATAATGGTGCCTCTCACTTTATGCTATCCCGCTCTTGAAAGCTCTTGGAGGCTACCTTCAACCCCTTCTCCTCTCTCCAGGGTTTCCAGGGCCATTTTTATTCCTATAAGTCAATAGAAGAGGCCCCCATAGACACCCCAATACAAATCCGTAACAAACAAAGTGACAGAAAAACAGTGTCACGTGCTGTGAGCCCGAGCAAACAGTGCTGCTAGCACGAGCAGTTCCTGCTTCCCTGGGTTCTCGTTGCTCGCCCGAGCAATTCTTCTTTGTTCCCTTATAGGATTATGACGCTTGACTGAAACAATATCTAAGAGCAAGTTGCAACAAAAAAGGGGATGTTACAGGTGTTCTTTGGGAGTCCATTTGTGCTAGAAGTGGCTGGGAGTAGTATATTGATAAATTTAGTAGCCTCATTATTTTAGCATCTTCCCCTCTACCTTGTTTGTTTTAGTTGATAAAATTTCAGCGCAAAAGAGAGTACATGTAGCCTGAATATTGTCCGGAAGGAAACATGTTATGCTTTTAGGCACCTGCAAAGCTGCAACCTGTTGGTTAGAAAATCACTTTCAGAATGCCAGATGCAGATGGCAAAATCATATGGCAGCCCTTGAAGGTGGTAGACTCCGCCTTGTTCGTCTTAAATCGAATTAAGGAACCTGTCAAATTTGATTCTTACAATAATATGGGTTCTAAATTTACTCTCAATGGCATGAATTGGTTACCATTCATTCTGTGCACTGTGCTTATATCTACCACTTTGAAAAATGGATTTTGGTCACTGGAGGATGGAACCACGGAGGCGGTGGATGTTGCTGGATAGATTCTGTTGATATGATTGTTTGTCGCGGTGGATGTTGCTGGATAGATTCTGTTGATATATTGTTTGTCTTATAAATACTGAGCTGTTTCATAAGTGACCTGACCGACTTCATTAGCAACATATAGCGTTAATAAAATAACAAAAATGATTTGGACATGGGTGAAAATACCATGAAAAATAATGGAAAAGAATTTTGCTTAGAGCTAGAACAGAATACTTTTTTTTTATCTTACATGTGCAAGCATTCTTCCTAGTTCTTACCATTGCTACAATGCTTTCATCTGTGCTGTTTTATTTTCTAGACTATTCTCTTGAAACTGAAAGAAACTTCTATCCTCAACTTTTAGGGGTCAACTTATCGCTCCTCTCCCGAGTTATGTCATCGAGACTCTCACGTGGAACGTACAATGGTGGTCTACTTTCAACAGAAGCTGGGACACTGGCAAGAGTGGTGGCAGATGCCACAATCACCCTGGTTGGACTCTGGGGCCAAAGTAGTCTACTGAACTTGACTCTGATCCCTTCTTTACTTATTTGTGTAGGCTCCATAATTGCTACTCGATACACCTACAACTCCCTCTACTGATTCATCCCTGGTATCGAAGATTAGCTCACTGTCCCGGCGCACCATATTTCCTCGCATTTGTTCCCAGTTCTCAAATTTTGATAGTTCTTTTTTCGGTTTCAATTTTAACTATTCTTGTTGTATATTGTAGGGCGAAATAGGCTTATATGTTACTTTGCCCTCATTTGCCTCTGTAGTTTAAAGATTTGGGCGGTTTGTAGTGGGCAGTAATAATGTTTTTTTTATCTAAATTATGACAATTTTAGCATGATTCTTGTCCAGCTATTATGAAATCTTGTACAATTTTCTTAAGCTTATTCCCTAAGTAATCAGTATAATTGAAGAAACTAAGAAAATTTTGCTTTAAATATATGAGATTGAAATGGGACCATGAAGGCAGCCCACCACTGGTGCTAAACCTAAAACTAAGCCCACTTCTCATAAAGACGTTCTTCACTAATATCATCATGACTCTCGAAGCCATGTGCGGTAGCAATATCAAAACCAAATACGATGAGTAGTGGGGTCCTGAAAGCCTCGGCTAAACCTTGGAAATCCTAATGTCATAATGCCTTTCAAATCCTCCTAGCCGTTATCCTATTGCAATAATTCTTGCTAAGAAGAGCGCCCATGTTGTGGCAATTCCACCCAGAAGGTAATGGATTACTCCTACAATGCTCCCCTTACATGCATATTTATTTTAATCCTTTACGATCTTCAAGCCGTATGTCCAAGCTATATCTCCAATTATTCAAAATTGAGAATTAGGAAGAGCATATATTTTCACATGCCTGTTTTTTAGGTATACTTAAACGTGATGAAGAAGCCGCATACACTACAAATTTGAACTCGTGTAATTCTTATATAAGTTAATAATCATTCATCATTTTGTTAGTTTGTCTTTAGCAAAGCGTAAAAGTCAATGAACAAGCTTTCCGTGAGGAGAGAGCCAATGAGAGAAAGACAAGCATGAGAGAGTGAGAGAGGGGGAAGTGATAAGGGAAATCCTACTCTCAAAGTACCCTAGTGGGGATTGAACCCCGGACCTCTAGGTTGGGAGACTCTCTCCTTTCTACTAGACCAAACCTTGCTTGATTAATATACATATTAACTAGTCTTATATGCACCCGATTCATGTAACGATTTAAAACTTAATTGATAGAACATTAATTATCTAATTTATAAAGCGTTTAAAGTATTCTTTTTTCCATTATTCTATTTTTAGTGTCCACCCACTTCTCCCCTTTTATAATAGAGATATATATTTGAACATTATTATTTCGATAAATTATATTCAAAGTAGGAGAGAGAAGAGAGTTAAAAGTGTTTTAAAGACCATTGTTAAGAAATGAAAAAAGTTGAATTGAAAAATCTCAATTGAGTGATGTAAAAGAGAGATTAATGAGAACAGAGAAGATTGAGATTTTTTTTGCTCAATATTAATAATGCTCTTACTCCACGTTGTGTATGTTGGCGCATTTACACAAAATAAATTTCTTATTATGCACTCATATATATCTTGTGAATTGTTGTTACTTGTGTTTTAATAGTTACGATATAATTGCCTTAAATTTTTGGAGGAGAGCTTAAACCCTTTAGCATGCTTCTATATCATCATGCATCATCTTTGTAGTGGGTAGTAATTTTAGCCGCCCAAATCGATCGTTATTACTTATTATTGATCACCTTATTGTATACAGTAAGTTCAATTATTATTTTTATATTATGTGTAAGCAAGTTTAGCAATATATATATACACACCAAAGACTTATATTATACTTCCAACACACTCTAAGTGTTGTTTTGAGTATCATTAAGTACTTCTATCATCACTATCATATCAACCATATACATAGTTTCTTTGATTAGTTCTTTTTTTTTTTTGTAATTGCTATAAGATCGATAAAATTAAGTAAGTCAACAATGGAAAGCCTTCGTTGGTGGAGAGTGCTGATTGTTGCTACTTTCTTCTTTCATGGCCTTTCTTCTTCTGAGAAAGGTATCTTTTGCATGCATTAAATTACTATGATCTATCTAGTGTATATTATGCATGTTTGCAATTTTTTATAAGCTTAACTAATTTGATTGATTTACTCATTAAGTATCTTTTGTATACTAATTGGTTTTGAAGAAAATCTTAACTTGAGTGAAGCTTGACTTACTTGCTTCTTGCATCATTGCATGAGACACAACTCAAACTAAGGTATATATTATGGATTAGCCTTCACTACTTTATGCTTTGGATTATAATAGTTCAATGAATTTACTATAAATATAGTTTTATGAATATTAATTATAAAGTTTAATTTTTATGAATAATGGTTTACTAATAAACTTGTTAGTTGTTAGGACTAGGACCCTTGAAGAAAGAGTCACGTAAATACCAAGCATATAAGGTTAAATTTTTATATAACATTAAATTTTTATACTTCCTCCATTTCTTTTTAAATGCAACGAATGCACTTTTACACTATTTACACTTCTCACTTTTACTAAGATATGTGATTTACACATAATGAAAAATATAGTCAAGTGCGATCTTGTTATATTTGTCTCGACCTACTTTCATAATATGTAATTTTTATAATTTTTATTTATATGTAATAATAGATATTTGTGGTTAAAGTAATGCCTTGGGATGCGTAAAAATGCATTTGTTGTATTCTAAAAAAAACACAAAAAGTATAAGATTAAATTTTATGGATTAAAAAATAGGGATATTTTACTAAGGTCTCTATATTTTAAATAGTAAATATTGCCTTTCCATATTTTATCTATATCCATGAACAAAGAATAGCTTAGATGGTTAGAGCTTCTTTACTTTAATCATAAAGTTGAAGGTTTCATTATCTACAAATCAAAGTTTTATTCATGACATCCCTACCTACAATTTACAAACATGAAACAACCTAGTACTAATAGCAGCTAATAGTATGTACCAGTTAGCATCTTATGGAGTTATGGTTTAACAAATGTGATTTTGGTGACAGCTCCAAACTACAGCTTTGTCCACAATGCAACAACAGGACCATCAACTTCTTACTATGACTACATCATAATCGGCGGTGGTACTGCCGGGTGCCCCTTAGCCGCGACCCTCTCTCACAATGCAACTGTCCTACTCCTCGAGCGAGGGGGCTCCCCCTACGGAAACTCCAACATAACCCTTCTCTCCTCCTTTGGGTCTGCCCTCTCGGACCTCTCGCCCAACTCCCCGTCCCAGAGGTTCATCTCTGAGGACGGAGTGATCAATGCGAGGGCGCGTGTCCTTGGGGGCGGGTCATGTCTCAACGCGGGATTCTACAGCCGTGCAGGACATGCATACATACAAGACGTGGGTTGGAACCCGCACCTCGTGAATGAGTCCTACCATTGGGTCGAGAAAGTGGTAGCATTTGAGCCTCCCATGAGGCAATGGCAATCTGCCGTAAGAGATGGTCTTATTGAGGCTGGGGTCGTTCCTTTTAATGGATTCACCTTTGATCATATTAATGGGACTAAGATTGGTGGAACCATTTTTGATAGGGATGGAAATAGGCATACTGCTGCCGATTTGCTAGGGTATGCTAATCCCCATGGGCTTAATGTCCTCTTGCATGCTACTGTCCACAAGATCTTGTTCAAAACCAAAGGTGCGTATTCTTGTTACCGCTTGTTCGATATGTGATAAATGATGATTATGTAAATAAGATTCATGCTCAATATGGTAGACATAGACGTAGTTATTTTCAACAAAATTACCCTAGAACTCATTATCATTATCGTCATTTATTAGGAGTTGGAAGGCCACAAGCCCAAGGGGTGATATATATGGACACATCAGGAGTCCAACATAAGGCCTACCTTAGGTCCGGGTCCAAGAATGAGGTAATATTGTCAGCTGGATCACTAGGAAGCCCACAACTACTAATGCTTAGTGGTGTTGGCCCAGCTGGCCATCTTAAAGCCCATAACATTAGCCTAGTATTGGACCAACCCATGGTCGGGCAAGGCATGTCAGACAATCCAATGAATGCAGTCTACATCCCTTCTCCTCAGTCCGTGGAGGTCTCACTCATCCAAGTAGTTGGCATCACCCCCTTTGGCAGCTACATCGAGGCTGCTAGTGGTGAGAACTTCGGCGGCAGTAACTCCCCTGCAAGAGATTTTGGCATGCTTTCTCCAAAGGTTAGAAGTCGTACACTACTTAGTACTTATACTCCCTCCTAATTTTTTTTTTATCAAGTTCCTAGTTCGAACTTCCACTTTTCCATTTTCTATAACGACCAATTTTAATACATGTACATCGATAACATTTGTGATATGGTGTTACGTCTTACAGATAGGCCAATTATCAATAGTACCACCAAAGCAAAGGACCCCAGAGGCACTAGCCGAGGCCATTGAACAAATGTCCAACCTACCAGACATAGCCTTCCAAGGCGGGTTCATCCTTGAAAAAGTGATGGGTCCGATATCAACAGGCCACCTGGAGCTTCGGAGTCTTGACCCTAACGCGAACCCATCAGTAACCTTCAACTATTTCCAAGAACCTGAAGACTTACAAAGGTGTGTACAAGGGCTCCAAACCATAGAGAAAGTTATAAATTCAAGACCATTTTCTAAGTTCAAATATCAAGGCATATCAGTCCATACACTTCTGAACATGACAGCAAGTACCCCTGTAAACTTGTTGCCTCACCATGCCAACGTGTCAGCTTCACTAGAAGAGTTTTGTAGAGATACGGTCATGACTATTTGGCATTACCATGGGGGTTGCCAGGCTGGAAGAGTGGTTGATACTGATTATAAGGTTATGGGAATAGATGGCTTAAGGGTGGTTGATGGATCCACCTTTCATTATTCTCCCGGGACTAATCCACAGGCTACTGTTATGATGCTTGGAAGGTAATTGTTGATTTTTATTCACGAGACAGACTCACAATAATTTATAGTGAAATGAGATAATTCACTTTTCTATTATTATATATAGAGATAACTTCTAAATTTTAAGAAGTTATTGTAAATCTGTCTCACCTAAAACTTGATGAATTTTATTATAGTAATATTCTTCTTGTTAGTGTTCTAATGGTGTATTTCATTTTGTAGGTACATGGGAGTAAGGATGCTAAGAGAGAGGTTAGAAAGTCAAGGACAAAAGAGCTAAGCAATTCTGAACTAGAAGGATCATGGTTGACAAATTGGTGTCATGAAATTTAAATTCTGTAAGAAAATCTTTGTAGTGAAAAATCATGAGGCTGGATAAATTGTAATTCTCATTTTGTTGTTCTCAAACAAAATTTGAGACTATAGTGTCACATTGTTTTATTTTTTCAATTTTAATCAAAATGATATACGTATTTCCGTGAGAGACCCTTTCTTGATAATCAAAGATGTCCAAAATATGGAAAAATAACATGTATACGAATGTCCAATTTGTTTATTATATAACCAATATTCAAATTGCACTTGAATGATATATATTTTGGCCCCATCGAAAATAATCCTCCATGACTAATATTGTTTCATTGTTCGTTATTATCATTTGCTTAAAAAAGTTTGAATCTTTGAATGTAATCCAACTGAATATGATTTAAACCCGATCTTTATTCAAACCAAATGACTCGTCATGCAAACATAGTCAAATTGAGTATGATTTGAGAAACTCATATGGCATAGAGAGGGTTTGTTTAAAGAATTGGAATTGGAATTTTTCCAACTTTAAACTAAATTCCATTGACAATATCATCTATTAGAAGGGATAATATGACACTAAAATCAAGTAAGCATGTCACAAATTCAAATTACAAGTATTTTATTTTTGCCATGATACCAGAAGTCAATTAATAAAAACCTTATAAAATTAGCAAAGGCATTATTCAAAAGAAGGGGACAAGTTACAAAAAAAAAATTTTGGTGGACTATGGATGTTTGATATTGTCAAATATGCTCCCTAATTTGTTTGCTAATGAATCTACGATCATTATATTATACAAACTGCTATAAAACCTACAATACTAAATAGATTTTTTTATATTAAAAATCAACATTTACTAACTTAAAAAAGGGAGAGAGGGGATAGATATAAGATGCTAGACCTACACAAGAAGTCAACAACAAAGGAATTACCTTATTAATACCCATTTCGTCGAATGATAAAATTTCAAATCGCTTTTCTTTTACAATATTGATACGTAATTTTAGCCATTACTAATCTTAATTATAGTGTATCCATACACATCGCTGAGAAAGCCCAAACCAATCAACATATCCTGAATAAAGCCCCAACCAATAGAATCATAAGCTTTCTAAAGATCCACCTTAATAGTACATCTAGAAGGCAATTTTTTCCTGTTATAACCTCTCAAAATATCCTGACAAATCAAGATATTTTGAATAATCACTCTACCACTCACAAAGGCACTTTGAGCTTCATTTATCAGACATGGTAAAACCATTTTGAGCCTATTACACAAAAGCTTGGAAATAATCTTATACTTTTTGGCTTCACTTTACTCCCAAGTAAATCAATATTTACAACCTTCCCAAACTACAGTTTTTTTCAATGGAGCTGAACTCATTTAAAACGATTGAAATTCCTGAACTTAACTAGACCGGACTAAACTAGACAAGATGTAACTGAAATGAACTTAACTTAATTTACATCATTAACCCAATCCAAAAGAACAGGGCCAAAATATGGAGCGTGTGAAAAGTGTAGTCGACAAACTTACCCTAACATAAATCGCTCCATTTATAAGTCAAAGCTATTATGGAAACTAAATGAAATTCAATGGGTAAGACCCAAAAAGAGCTCAATTTAACAACAAAAAACAACACTACCACGTTATTTTAGGGTTTTTCCCATTTAATTTCCAAAATGTGACGGAAAAATAAGGGTCAACACTGGAAAAACACAAGTCAACACCGGAAAATGAAGAAAGGTTTCTTCTTGCAAAAAGAATTGAGTAGATAACTTTTTATTGTCAAGAAACTTATAAAAGGTTTTCTTTGACAATAATTTTTAAATATTTTGGCAAAATTTGCGAAAAATTATGAATATGTACATTTCAGTAGGAATCTAACCGTACGCGTATAGTTCTCATAATTTTTGACATAATAATTCTTCGTTTATATGAAAATCAAGTGTTGCCTCGAAATGTCCGAACGACAATTACTTTGAAACGGAGGGAGAAAAATGCTATGCTAGGTATTAAAATTATGAAAACATGCATCCCTAGATGTCAAACCTAAAGTCAATATATACCAAAAACATTAAAAATAAAAAAGAGGAAGAAGAATATGACATATATAGCATATGCCTCTGTCAAGTTTTCTTCCTCTACCTTTCCATTATCTTAAAAATGGCATCTTCCTCAACTTATGCTACCTTTTTTCCTCCATATCTCTTTCCTCTCTATCGTCAAGTTTATGTTGGAGCATTTTTGTTTCTTTTTAAGAGGTCGAGAAATATATGTGGTATCTAGCTAGATAGAGAATATTAGTAGTAGATTTTCCTACAGAAAAGAATTAAGCACACCATTGAATTATGAGTATATCCATGGCATATCTTGCTTGCTATACTTATTACCATGACCAGATTGTTCATATATATAGCCGCGCTCCGGCAAACTCTTCTTCATCAACCAAATATAAATGCGAGCTGTACAAAATAATACGAGCTTACATGTTACGTCTACTTCAACAACTAGTACAAGTGTTGCGAGTTGTACAAAATAATACGAGACTTTCGCTAAGGCGAATTAGTTGTAGGGCTTCTCTACCTTGGCATGTAATAGTTAAATTTGATTTAAGAATCAAATTACATGTAACACGCCAAAGGAGAGTTGCCCTCTGACTGCTTCTGCTTTAATATTATGCAACAAACTTCAAATGCGTTAGTTCTTCCTGGTTTCATACTTTGCTCTAAGGTAATATGAGTATGTAATAGTGTTCAAGTTATTAATATATTATTTCATGCAATGATTTTATGTATTATGTGGTTGAATATGAATGCCCGAGTAAAATAAGAAACTTTAGTATGCAGGATAGTGAAAGTACAAAATATCCAATTTGGTTAGCTAGTGTTTCAACATGTGATCTATAAGAATGCAACTCCCCTCTAGGGGCTCTTGGGAGTAGGGGCGAAAGTAAATCGATACGTTCGTGTACACGTTACAACATGTGTATAAACTCGGCCAAAACTTGTTTTTTTGTAAATAAATATGTCTACATTCAAAATAAATAGATAAATAAGTCCCTCTCAAAAGAGTAAATAGATGAGTTGGACAAAACTTTCAAACTTGCTTAACTAGTAAACAATTGTAACTTGAGCAAACTTGGAATAGGATTCATTTATACTCATGAACAACTTGCTTATTGTGGTAATTTATTATAGCTCCGTTCATGATTATTTTTCAAGCTTGCACAAAAAATTGTTATTTCAAAAGGGGAAATGTTTTATTATTATTTTAAATTAACTGGTCGCGGTTGGCATGACCCTTATAATAATAGATTTTCCTATACTTCCCAGATAAATTACTAGATTCGACTTTTATAAAGCTGGTTTATCATTATATAACTTAATTCGATCTTTTCTTCAGCTCGGCTTAGACTCGAATATAAATGAGCAAACTTGAGCTTTAACCAACAATCTTGCTGGCTAGAATGTAGAACATTTAACTTCCTTTTTTGTTGTACGTATAGGAGTAATACTCTAGGTGAGGCTTAGGGAGCTCTAGAATGATAGAATTTCATTAAACTTATCCTTGTTATTTAATGATTCAGGAGGAAACTTGGACATCAAAGTTGAGATGGCCGAGTTGGTCTAAGGCGCCAGATTAAGGTTCTGGTCCGAAAGGGCGTGGGTTCAAATCCCACTCTCAACAATTTCTTTTTTACGGAAGGCAAAGAAGGGCCGTATTTGCTGAATTGCTGATAGTAGCTTGTGGACTTGTAGTTTCGACTGCGCCAGATGATTGCAGTTGAATAGCTATATCATTTTAATTTCATCAATTATATAACTATATTATAAATATAAGATTTATTTTATAAATTTCTGAGTACTTTTCGAAAGTATACAACTTAGATGATAATATGTTCAATTATGTACCAAAAGTTGTACTCTATCGACGTAGTATGATATTCTTAGGTTCTTTATTCAAAATTAAACTCATATTGCTATTAAGACAGATTGTACCAAACTCTTTCATTTTTAAGTAATCTACTTCCCTGTATTGACCGGAAAAAAAATCGTCATTAAAAACTCTATGTATATATGAAGGCAAAGAAGGGCCGTATTTGCTGAATTGCTGATAGTAGCTTGTGGACTTGTAGTTTCGACTGCGCCCGATGATTGCAGTTGAATAGCTATATCATTTTAATTTCATCAATTATATAACTATATTATAAATATAAGATTTATTTTATAAATTTCTGAGTACTTTTCGAAAGTATACAACTTAGATGATAATATGTTCAATTATGTACCAAAAGTTGTACTCTATCGACGTAGTATGATATTCTTAGGTTCTTTATTCAAAATTAAACTCATATTGCTATTAAGACAGATTGTACCAAACTCTTTTCATTTTTAAGTAATCTAATTCTCTGTATTGACCGGAAAAAAAATCGTCATTAAAAACTCTATGTATATATGAAGTAATATCACCAAGCAAAGCTTGGCCTAATGATTAATGATTTTGTCTCATGATTTCAAGGTCATGGGATCAATCCCACTATTTTTGAATCTTATCTTTAAGGAAGTGACATGACAATACTAGGTGGTGCTCGTTTTGCTATTGAAAAACTCTTTAATACGTTTTGCTATCAATAATGCCTGGGGCCTAGGGGTGTGTACGTGCTTGAAAAAGCTTTAAGCACAACTAGTCTAGTCTAGTCCGAGCACAATCTAATCTGGTCCGAGCATTCTCCTAGAAAAAGTAGACAAGTTAAGCAAGAAATAAAAATTCCCTATGGTATACCTATATGAAAGCCTGCCTGAAATGCTACTCAATGTCCAAGAGGACCAAGACAATAAGTGCATATTGACTATATTGCTTCATTCTTGCCCCAAAAAAGTTTCTCAATAAGTGCATGTTGACTATATATTGCTTCATTCTTGCCCCAAAAAAGTTTCTCAATAAGTGCATGTTGACTATATATTGCTTCATTCTTGCCCCAAAAAAGTTTCTCAATAAGTGCATGTTGACTATATATTGCTTCATTCTTGCCCCAAAAATGTTTCTCAATAAGTACATGTTGACTATATTGCCTCATACTTGCCCTAATAAACTTTCTCAAGTTAAGATATCCGAGAAGGTAGGGAATAGAACTATGGTTTAAATGCATTTTATCACTTGGCCTTTTCAGCTAAAAATCCACACATTAATTTGCTGACCATGGCCAAAAGAACAAACATACGTGCTAACTATATATATTCATTCAGCACGTATATTAAAATAGAGATCATTCTAGTATATACATGTAATTTCCCACTAAAATGCTTTCTTCCTATTTTTGGCCACATGATCTCATTATTGTACCTTTTCATTAACTCCACTGAATCAAATACTCCATACGTTCCATAATGTTCTTCCCATTTCTTAAATATATGTGAGGTATAAAATACTAAAGTGGGAAGAACATTGTCGGACGGAGGAATTATTTGAAATTGTGTCAGTCCCTTGTGAAGATAAAAGGAATAGAGGGAGAATGTAAAAAAAACATAAGGTAATAGAAGCATCTAATATCATTAATTTGTTGGATAGTGTTCCACTAATTAGGAAATATAGGGTTAGGATTGGATTATATTAAATGAGTTAGGATAAGGCAAGCCTTATTATATACTAGTCTCAAATACACTTGATGAGTGCGAAAATAGTTAAAATTTAAAGGAAAATTTGTCAGGAATAAGTCAACCTTTCTGTTGACCGCTTTTAACAAGTCTACCTTCATTTATTCCACTAACAAGTAAACATTGTAACACTTTTTCTTTTAACAAGTTTTTTTACCGGTGACCTAGTAATAACTTATTAGTTTAGGTGACTTGTCCACGTGTCTTATTTCAATTAGTTCCAATTAATTAATCAATTTTAATTTTATATCACTTTCTTTTATTTTCCTCTCACCTCCACCCTGACCACCACAGCACCAACTCCTCTTTTTCTCTCTCTTCTTTTCTTGCCACAACCACCACAACACCACCTCCCTTCTTTCTCCCTCCCCGAAAATCAGAATTTTCAATACTATTATCCATTCAACTTAAGCTCATCCATAAAATCCGTCAGGAAAAAAGTTAATAGAATCACATAATCATCAACAAACTCTTAATTGAACAATGATTTCCCCCAAAATTTAATAAGCAGAAATTCAGCAGCACATAAATTAATGAAAAATACGAGAAACCCAGATGGACATATATGGAAATTATGATTGGATTGCAAAATGCCTTTGGAGATGTCGATGAAGGGTTCAATCCATTCAGATGGAGGGAGTGAAGTGCTGAAGTATATACATCCAAAGGGTTTGTATGGGGCTTTTAGGGATGGAGAAGCCAGAATTTGGTGAAATTGGGTTGCACCATTAATAAGAAGGGCCGGGGTTTGAGTTTGCGTTTGAGAGAGAGTGAAGAGATCTAAGAAAGATGAGGATAAGGGGCTTTCTCATCTGGGGGACCATTAATACTCTCTCCCTCTCTTCTTCCTTCAAGTATGAAACCACAAACTGCAAAAATTTCTGCAAAAGCTTGGAACAACTAAGGACAAAATGAGTTGATTGATTGTATTTCAACAAGGGTATCAGTGACACAGAGAAAGTGAGTGGAAGAAAGGGTCTAATGTCGTTTGGACATTTCAGTGAGGGTGGTGGTGTTGGGTGTCTGTGAGGGTGGTGTTATGAGTGTGGCGTGGGGGTGAGGGAGAGGAATTTTGTTTTTTTTTTTAAAATTGTTTTTCTCAATATAAATTTTAAAATTTAAATGTTCAATAAAAGAGTGACATGTGTCACTTTAACCTGTTAAATAGGTTACTAAGAACTATAAGCCGGTAAAAACTTGTTAAAAGTAAAAGTGGTTACAAGGTTTACTTGTTAGTGGAATAAATGAAGGTATACTTGTTAAAAGCGGTCAACGCAAAGGTTGACTTATTCCTTACAAATTTTCCAAATTTAAATTAGTAAAGTTGTTAATCTCTATTATATAAGTGAAGAGGTGGGGGTGGACACTGGACACCAAAAATGAAAAAAAGAAAACAGCAAAATAAATTAAATTAAGGAAGTTAGAACTACTATAATTAAGGTAGTTAAGTTTTTTATTTTTTTCAAAAAATGTCAATTTTCATTTCTCCAAAATTCTTACATATTATTGTTTCACATTCATCACGTGCATATGAAGCTAGTTATTTAATTAGCGAAGTAGTTAGGATATTGTTTTTTTTTCTTCTCTTTTCTCTATTCATCTTTAAGTAATATAAAATTTTGATATTTTTTGTTAATAGAATAACAGCGGTCGAAATCGTGCATTAACAGACGCAAAATCTCATATACAATACAAAGTACACAAATATTATTTTTCTATTCCCACAACATCAACTTTATATCCTTATCGATCACTCTTGTTGATCTAATATTTTAAATAATCCGTGCATCAGATTATTACAAGTTCCAAAATTTTCTAAGCTATTTTTATTAGATTTTTTATATGTTATATAATCGATGTGTTAACATAAGTACTGTATGGGGTCTACCTAGCAGACCTCCAGCTGGAAGCAGCCTGCCACTCCACGTCAGAGCGCCTCGAGCAGAGCAGACCTCCTCAGGCAGACCGCTCCGGACATAGCCTTTAGGCTGGAGTTTAATGAAGGCCTCGTTCCACCTTGGCCCACTTTCAAAGAGGCCCACTCACTTTACTAGGTCAGTTACAAGTCCATGTCTCATATAAATACCCATGCCCATGCATGGGTAAGGTACGTTCAATCAAACACTCACAAAATACTTGCACTTGATACTCGCTTTCTCTCTACTAGAGATCTTGTGCTCAATTTGGACTGACTTAGGCATCGGAGAGGCGATCCTCGGAACCACCCCCGAGGTTTCTCCTTGTTTTGCAGGTAACCACCACCACGAAGGACGTTTGGGAGCCACGATTCCACCAAGTACCCACCACCACATTCACTGTTGCTGTCTTGGACAGAAACAATTTGGCGCTAGAAGGAGGGGAAGAGTAGAAAAGCCCAATCTACAACTTCGCAATGGTGGTTCCAACCTCAGAAACGCTCGGTTCCGACAGTTCAGGAGGAGAAAGCAACTCTCCACTGAGAGAAACAAGCACGAGATCAACAAGAAGGGGTAGTGCTGCTACCACCAGATCAGGCAGGAGGGAAAACACCATCACCCCTCACCGTGGAACCAGGCAGACCCCACAGCCAAGCAGCTTAGTGGTCATGCCCACACCGGAGCAACTTCAAGCAGCTTTTCAAGTGCTGCAGTCTGCTCAACAGTTTATGCAAACTGCTGGAAGCCAACCTGCTCGAAAGAGAAAAAGAACCGGAACACACGATTCAGTCCGAAGGCACCTGCGGCTGTCATCTGAAGAGGAGGCAGCCACGGCAGACCCCTTATGTGGGTACAATATGACGAACATTACACCCACCCCGACGTCGGAGTATGGCCTATCTAGCCGCTCTGGACCCGGGTACATCAGGAGGGGCTGGCAGGAAGCAGAGTGGGATACTGAAATAATGCAGCAAGATCATCCCAGTATGTTTAAAGAACAGACACCCACAGGGTACACGGCAGGCTCAAGTCGGAGATCTGTCCACAGAGGAAGTCCAAGGGGCGTGGCCCAGAATGTCCAGCCGCGACCCAGAACCAGGCACAACTCAGGAGCTGAAGAGGCCCTGTCTGCGCCTGGTGGCGGAACGGTCAGAAGGCATGTCAGCCTGAGGTTAGGAACAATACCAGAGGAAGGCTCTGGCGACAATGGAGCCCCCACAGACCTCAGAGGACTCATAGCCCATAGAGTCAACTCCAGACC
The DNA here is from genome assembly GCA_947645195.1 of Patellifolia procumbens. NCBI lineage: Eukaryota > Viridiplantae > Streptophyta > Magnoliopsida > Caryophyllales > Amaranthaceae > Patellifolia > Patellifolia procumbens. Next base: position 1,491,755 of record CANSGD010001373.1, on the reverse strand, counting down.
CATTGTGGTCTCACCTGCAGAGGAGATTAGATCTCCTTCCAAGTCTCCCTTCACACCTGAAATCATTGCGGCCAGGGTGTCAAAAGCGAAGCTCCCGTCCAATCTCAAGTTCGAAGGGGAGGGAGACCCAAAGGAGCATGTGGCAGCCTTTGAGACCCACATGGAACTAGGAAATTACAATGAGGCCACATGGTGCAGACACTTCCCTGCCACTCTGACAGGGATAGCACAAACCTGGTTCAGGACTATTCCCTAAGGAACGATTGCTAACTTTGATGAACTGAAGAAGAGATTCAAAGAGCATTTCGTTAGCGGAAGCAGGAGGAACAAATCCACACACGAGCTGCTATTGCTGAAGCAGACTCAGAATGAAAGCTTGCGGGATTTCATAGGGAGGTTCAACAAGGAGCTGGTGCATATCCCAGAGCTGGAGCAGAAGCTCGCTCTGCACGCTCTGAGGAACGCCCTACCCCACACCAGTAAATTCAGAGATGATCTTAAATGGGTCACCATGAAAGAACTCAGCGAGGCCCTGGCCCTGGCAGAAAAATACATAGCCGTCGAAGATTTCAACAAAGCATCGACGCACGGAGCAGAAACAGGCAGACCTGCTATACAGGGTACCAGGCGGAATGAGCACCAGTTCATGGGAGGCAGACTGAATTTTGGAGGCCCCAGGCCCCATCAGAACAGAGGGAGAGAAAAGCAAAAAGAAGCAGAGAGAGAAGCAGACCGGCTGAAGGCCCAAGAGAAATATAACAACTATAGCAACCTCAGCGCGCCAAGGGCTGAGATCTTTCTGACCCACAGAGATGACAGCAGGTGGCACAGACCACCACCCACCAAGAAGAGAAGCCTAGGCTCAAACATGGCAGAGTTCTGCGCTTTCCATGAGACGCCAGGCCACAATACGGAAGACTGCATAAGCCTGAAAAATGATCTGGAAAGCCTGATCAGACGAGGCTACTTCAAAGAGTACCTCGCCTGGAATCAGGGGATCAAGGAGAAGGAGCAACAGAGCGAAGGGCAGACACTGCAGGACAAGCGAGCAGAGATCAAGGAAGGAAAAAAGAAGACGGTATACGTCATATTTGGCAGCTCTAGCTCGATAGGGGGAGAGAGGGCTCACCTAAGGCAACTCACCCACCCCAACCTCTACTCCATCAACCAGGCAGAGCTGAGCCCAGATCTACCAAACATGACCTTCACAGCAGAAGACTGCAAAGGCATCAGCTTCCCGCACTCTGACCCTCTTGTGGTCACTCTGGAGATTAGCAGGATAGATGTACGAAGAATACTGGTAGATGGCGGGAGCGCCGTGAATATCCTTTATAAGGATACCTTCGATAAAATGGAGCTAGATCGTTCAATGCTGAAGCAAGGAGGAACTCCAATCGTCGGATTCACGGGGAATTCCATCATCCCAGAGGGGAAGATACATCTGACAGTGACCACAGAGGGGCAGAACGGAGTGAGGAGAGCAGTAGTACAAGAGTTTCTGGTGGTAGACCTCCCGTCACCATACAACGCTCTGATGGGAAGGAAGTTCATCGAGGCAGTACAGGGAATCCCGTCAACCCATCATCAGACCATGCTTTTCCTAAGCAGTACTGGAGAAGTGGGCAGACTGAAGGGAGATCAGAGAGCAGCTAGGTCATGCAATCTGACCGCCCTAAAGAAGGATAAAAGACCTCCTCCTCCTGACCACTCTGGGTCCAGGAGAAAGAGGAGAAAGGAAAAGAAAGAAGGAAAGAGGAAAGAGGCCGAAGAAGCCAAGAAGGACCAGGCTGAAGAAGCCGGGAAAGAAAGTAATGAAGGAAAGGCCAAAGAGGCCAAGCAAAGAGAGGAAGAGTGTGCTGCTATCAGTGAGGCCGATGCTCGGCCAGAAGCAGAGCAGGAGGCAAATAAGCCTGAACCGGGGGAAGAGACCGAAGAGGTACTCTTGGGACCGGAAGAAGGCAGGGCAGTCAGGATAGGCAAAGACCTGGATCCTGAAACCAGAGTCAACCTAATCAGTCTGCTGAAAGAGAACGCAGATGTGTTCGCTTTCTCGGCAGCTGAGATGCCTGGGGTGGACCCAGCCACCATCAACCACAAGTTAAGCACCACCGCAGGATACAGACCTGTGAAGCAGAAGAGGAGGAACTACTCTGCGGAGAAAAATAAAGCCATCGAGGAAGAAGTTCAGAAGCTGCTTGAGGCAGGGTTCATAGAGCCCTGCAAATATCCAGAATGGTTGGCCAATGTGGTAATGGTTAAGAAGACGAACGGGAGCTGGAGGATGTGCGTTGACTTCACAGACCTCAACAAAGCCTGCCCCAAAGACTGCTATCCCTTGCCAAGAATCGACCAGCTGGTAGACTCTACCAGTGGGCACGCTCTGCTCAGCTTCATGGACGCGTTCAGCGGATACCATCAGATCTTCATGGACCCCGCAGACAAGGAGAAGACGGCATTCATCACCCCTATCGGGGTATTCTGCTATGTTATGATGCCCTTCGGGCTGAAGAACGCAGGCGCCACCTATCAAAGGCTGATGGATCAGGTCTTTGCCGGTCAAAGGGGAAGGAATTTGGAGGTGTACGTTGATGACGTCATCACCAAGAGTAAAACCGAGATTGACCACATAGCAGACCTAAAGGAGACCTTCGCCAACCTCCGCAAACACAGCATGAAGTTGAATCCTAAGAAATGCGTGTTTGGAGTACGGTCAGGGAAATTCCTGGGCTATCTGGTCAGCGAAAGGGGGATCGACGCGAATCCCGACAAAGTAAAAGCAGCTATGGATCTGCCAGAGCCTAAAAGCATCAGAGACATCTAGAGGCTGACAGGCAGAATGACAGCCCTGTCCAGATTCATAGCTCAGTGTGCAGAGAAAGCTCTCCCATTCTTCAAAATATTGAAGGGGAACAAAGAGTTCAGGTGGGAAGCAGAGCAGAAGGAGGCATTCCAGAAGTTGAAGTCACACCTCTCTGGCCTGCCAACACTGGCCAGACCCAAGACAGGGGAAGCTCTCTCCCTATACATTGCCGTTACAACTGCAACTGTGAGTGCAGTCCTGCTGAAGGAAGAGAACAAGAAGCAGCAGCCGGTATATTTTGTAAGCCACACCCTCACGGGTGCAGAAACACGCTACCCATTGATAGAGAGGGCAGCCTACGCAGTAGTGCTGGCCACCAGAAAGCTGAGGCCATATTTTGACGCACATTCCGTCACTGTGCTGACAAATATGCCTCTGGAAAAGGCAATGGAGAAGGTAGACAAATCAGGGAGAATCATGAACTGGGCCCTGGAGCTGACAGGGTTCGGTATCAAATTCGCCCCGCGAACCGCCATAAAAGCACAAGCTCTAGCTGACTTCCTAGCAGAGTGCGCCTATCAGGAATCAGTAGGAGAGCCCAGAGCCTGGGAAGTCTTTACAGACGGGTCTGCAACCATCAACGGCTCTGGGGCAGGCGTGGTCATCAGAACCCCAGAGGGGAAAATCATTGAATATGCCCTGAAGTTCATGTTTTCGGCAACCAATAATGAATCAGAGTACGAAGCAGCCATCGCTGGATTGCAGCTCTGCCAGACCCTGGAAGCCAAGCACGTCCACCTCAAAGTTGACTCTCAGTTGGTAACCAACCAAGTCAAGGGGGAGTATGAGGCCAAGGAGCCGACGATGCAGAGCTACCTAGCCAGAATGAGGTCTCTGATTTCATTCTTTGAAACTTTTAGAATTGAACAAGTGCCTAGAGCATAGAACGCACAAGCAGATGCCCTGTCCAAATTGGGAAGTAGCAGTCTGCAAGAGCTGAATAGGTCTGTTCTGGTGGAAGTCAGACCTACCAGTGCAATCTGCGAGGATGCAGAGCGAGTTTTGGAACTGGAAGATATGCCAAAGTGGATCAAGGAGATCGCTGAGTATAAACAGACTGACAAATTACCAGAAGGAAAAATGAAAGCAAGAAAACTCAAGCTGACAGCATGCAGATACTACCTGATCGGGGACGAGCTATACAGGAAGTCTTTCTCTCTGCCCCTACTCAAATGCGTAGGGCAGAGAGATGCAGACTACATATTGAGGGAGATTCATGAGGGACTCTGCGGACACCATATCGGACCAAGAGCTCTGGCCCATAAAGCTCTCAGAGCCGGTTATTATTGGCCCACAATGAAAGCTGACTCTGAAGCTTTGGTGAAAAAATGCGACAGCTGCCAGAGGTTTGCACCGAACATCAAGCTACCCGCAAACGACCTCATGCCAATCTACAACCCTATCCCATTCGCCCAATGGGGGCTAGACATCCTGGGACCCTTCACAACGGCCCAATATCAGAAGAGATGGTTAATTGTGGGGGTAGATTACTTCACTAAGTGGATAGAGGCAGAAGCCCTATCCACCATCACAGAAGCAGCCGTCAGAAAATTTTTGTGGCAGAACATCATCACCAGATACGGAATTCCGAAGGCTTTCGTCTTCGACCACGGGAGACAGTTTGACAACATACCCCTATCAGGGTGGTTGGAGCAGTTTGGGATCAAATATGCCCTATCTTCAGTCTGCAACCCTCAGTGCAACGGTCAGGCCGAAGCCGCTAACAAGCAGATCCTGATAGGCCTACAGAAGAAGCTGGAGGAGCAAAAAAGCAAGTGGCTAGAGGAGCTGCCTAACACTCTGTGGTCGATAAGAACCACAATCAAAGAATCGACTGGGCAGACCCCCTTCCACCTGGTATATGGTTCTGAAGCTGTCATGCCTGTTGAGATCGGGTCCGAGAGTCTGAGGATCAGCCTATTTGAGCCAGGTCTGAATGACGAAGCCCTGAGGACAAATCTAGATCTGCTGGATGAATACAGAAACGAAGCTAGATTCAGAATGGAAGCTTACAAAGCCAGAGTCAGCAGATACTATAACCGGAAAGTGAGGGCCAGGCCTCTGGAGGTAGGGGATCTGGTACTCAGAAATGCAGCAGCTGTGCAAAAAGACAAAATACACGGAAAGCTGTCGGCTAAGTGGGAGGGACCCTACCAGGTTAGTGAAGAGCTACACCCCGGAACCTACAGACTGAGAAGAATGGACGGAACTGAACTAAAAAGCAACTGGAACGCCCGAATATTGAAAAAATACTTCGTATAACCCAGATTGTATCAAAACGCCCATGAATGAAAGGCCTTTGAGCCACCCTTTGTCCACCATTCTCCATTTTCGCATTAAACCCCCGTCCCCTTATCAATTCTTTATGAAAAACAAAACGACAAAATCAGATAGACCCTTAGCAGACTGAGAAAAAATACCACAGTCTGGCAAAAGAAAACAGGGTCTGAGTCAGACTGAAGGCTGAAGAGGCTCTTCAGACACAAAAGTAAACTGTATAATGAAGAAAGGGAGTCGGCCAAAAGGTTAACTCTGTCCAAGAGCCCCTGAGGCCCGCAGAATGATCAGATGCCGACTCGACTTACCGATGTCATAGACCTCTACCTCTAAACCTGCGGGGCCGAAGGCCCAAAAAGCAGCAAGGATAAGTCATAGACACCTAAGGCTAATGGGGACGCGAGAGTTCCTAAGAACCAAAGCATACCCCGACACGAAAAAGATGGCAGAAGGAGCTAAAGGGCGAACCCCAAAACTCCCAGAATCATCATGACTTAGGGCGTCAAAATACCTCCTCTGCTCTGCTGTTGTTGAATCTTTGTCATACATAAGGCAGAGCAGAAGAGTAAAGGGCCCCTAAAGTCCCAGCTCTGAGCAAATCTCACCGGCCACCAAGCCAAGTAAACAAAAACGCCTGAATGCATTTGCTTGATGGCACGACAGACTCATCATCAGAGCAGAACGCAGGTACTTAGCAGAAATAACAAAACATGGTATGCATCGAATAGAAAGCACAAAAGTCAACAGAGGAACGCAACTCGCATTGCAGGAAACATAATTGCTGACTAATTGAATCTTACATAAGAAGATCTGGCTATAAACCAAATCAGAGTGCTACATAGTACTACAACAACGGCGGCTACCTAATCAAAAGAAGGGAGCAAACACAGATGGAAAGGAAATGTTTGACTACTCGGTTACAAGTATTACAAGATAAGTCAATTAGGATGTCATCGGAGGGCAAAAACGGAGGACTGCAATCAGTTCAGCACAGGCTCCCAGCTCACCTACCTCAGCAGCTCAGACAGGAGTCACAAGAAGACTGAGGCGAAGCATGAGATAGCCGCCCGAGTTCCTATTGCTTAGGAACAGAGCTGCCATCCTTTGCAGAGCTCCCATCAACTTGCTGCTCTGAAGATTCTCCCTCTGAAGGCAGAGAGTAGAGCAACTCCAGATCTCTGAGCTCCTGAGTCACCGGAGGTCGCATATGCACTTGACTGGCATAGGCGTCCTCAAAGGCATCCCAGTTAAAAGAGGGCTGCAAATGCCAGAGAACCCTACGGACCGCAACTTTGCAGTCCTCCCAGTACTTGTTCCCAAACGCCTCTACCATCTGAGCAGCCCGGGCAGCCTCCTCCGCCAGCAGCTGGGCCTCTGTCTGCTTTAGGGCTATCTCAGCCTCCTTAGCCTGCTGAGCCTCCCTCTCAGAAAGCAACTTGGAGAACTCTGCCCCTAGCTCCTCCTCCTTCTGTCTTAGAGCTGCCTCAGTCTCCTTGGCTTGCAGAGCCAATTTAGCAGAGCAGCCTTCATGATCAGCCCGTATAGCAGAGAGCTGACCCCTGAGCTGCTCCTGCTCCTTCAACACCGCCTGCAGCCGAGCCTCGGAGGTCTTCAGCTTAGTCTCCACCGTCGAAGCACGAGACAACGCCTCACTAAGCTGAGAAGAGAGGCGTGAATGCTCAGCCGCGATAGCCTCTGCTTGCGCCGCCTGACCCTCCATGCGTTGGTTGACGGTCCGCAAGGTGTCGCGCTCCACAATCAGAGCATCCCTCTCCTCCTCAGTTTCACGGCAGGTGGACACAATCAGAGAGTTCTGGGATTTCAGCTTGGCATACTCTGCTCTCTGCTGCGCTACCTGAGCCTTAAGCTGCTGCAGTTCAGGGAGATCTGCCTCATGTCTACCCAGCCCCACAGCATGGCAGAACTCTCCAATGAAGGCGCCGGCCCGTGCAGCCTGTAATCAAGGAAAAAGCATATCAGAAAGAAATCTTAATGTCATAAACAGATGACTATAAGAAGAACAGATAACTCGCCAGGGGGACATCTTGAACAGCATAGTCCGGTGAGAAGCGACTTGCCAGAAGCTTCAACCACTCACTGGGATCAGGGAAGGCCACGGACATCTGCTCCCGCCCCTGAGCCTCGTGCTGGTCATCCGCCGATTCCCTCTGCAGAGAACCTGAGCCAAAAGAAAGTCCAGTCAGTTCCACAGAAGGGAAAAGGCCGGAGCTAAGACCAGGTAAAGGATGCACACCTTTGGTGGCGACGTCGTCCTCAACAACAACGATCCGAGGGGAGTCAGCAGGGAGACGAGCCTTCTTCTGAGGAGGAGCTCTTTCCTCACTCTGCCTCTCTGCTGACCTCTTCTGGGAATGAGAAGAGACCTCAGGCTCAGCCATAGTCTGATGAGCACCCTCTGCAAGGGGCTTAAGCTGGCCCGCAGTGGGAACGGAGGTCTGAAAAGCCGCAGCAGACTGCACCTTCCTAGCCCTCAATTGCTGCTGAAGAAAATAAAAGGAAGAAAATGTCGTCAACAAAGTAAGGCACAGAACGAATTGACTCTACAAGAGGGAAGAGAGGAAAAGGAAACACTAACCACACGCGCCAGATCCTCAGGAGTAGGGGCAAGGACCTGCTTAAAGCCTCTGGGAGGAGGAGGAGCAGCCTTCCTACTAGGAGGAGTAGCCTTCTGGGCGGGGGGAGACAAGACAGTCTCCACCACTGAGACGGAAGCCAAGCTCTGCTGCTCCACCCTCTCATGCTGGAGAGGCTCCACCGTCTCCTGGTTAGTCGGAACGGGCGTAGGGACGGTTTTCCCAGCAGAGCCTATCATATTGAAATAAAAACAGGGAAATCAAGAAGGTGCAGGTAAAAAGAAACCGATAACAAAGAGCAGTTTGGGTCTGAAGAAGACAGCTACCTGACTGGCCCTCACTCTGATCCTCAGCAGACTGAGTCGTGACAGTCTTAGCAGCCTCCGCCCCCGTCCTGTCAAACTCTGTCATGGCTCGATGGGACTCCTGACCAGCTTCATCAGGCTGAGCAGAACCACCCACTGGAGTAGGTTCTTTCTCCGTCCTGTCAAACTCTGTCGCCGCTTGGTCAGGCCCTCCCATGGGCACATCCTCCACCACAGGCGGTTCTGAAAGTAAAAAGAAAAAAAAATGAGAAGCTGGTCAGAATGCACACAAGCAGAAAGAATACCTAGGGTTCATCATAAGCAATACCTGGTTGCGCAGGAGGAAGCTGTTGCAGGGGCTCAACAATCAGAACAGTCCCTTGCAGAGTGCTGGCCCCCTCTGCAGATCCACCAACATCATCATCGCCCGGCAGATGTACAGCACGCCGGGAACGATGGGTCTGCAGAGGAACAGCCGCCGCCTCCTCCTCGTCATCAGATTGAATCTCTGTGACAGTGGCAGAGGGGCCCCCTTGCGGCCGGGACGCCCCAGTAAACCTATCCACAAGTTCCGGGCGCTTGGTCCGGAGGGAAGGATGGTCCAAGGGGGTAGCGTTAATCTCCCTGATGAAGTCAGGGACGGTGTAGGTCCCTGGGTCAGGTACCGGACGGTACCTGCGACATACTGAAGACTGACTCAAACCCAGCTCCCAAGGAATGGCAGACCCCAGAGTCTCTGCAACATTAGAATACTCATTAGCTACAGCAAGTCAGAATGCAGAAGGAAAATAATGGAAAGGGGCAGAACACGCCCGCCAGCTCAAAACCCACCCTTAATCACTTGGCGAACAAACTGTCTGCACGGAGCTGCAGCACAGTACAAACAATGAATCACAGCAGAATGGAAAATGAGAAGCAGAGTTAAGAGTTTGCAGAGCGCTTACCCGTAGTATAATCAGGGGACAGATGGCCTATCCTCAGGAAGGCATTTTGACACATCACATAGTGATGCGGTAACCAGTACTTGGGAAGAAACTGCTTCCCTGCAGTAACCTTGGATCTGGACTTGAAGTAGTAGTAAGCTACCCTCTCGTCCCAGTTCAGCACATTCGGGTCCAACTGCCTCTGGAAGTTAGGCTCCACAGGGCGCAGAGGGGCCCTAAATTGATAAGGGTGCCCTTCCTCCGTCGGTACCCTAACAAAGACAAAACTATCCCGCCAATCTTTCAGACTGAGATCGACGGGATAGACCGTCAGATGATTGGCCCGCACCGAGCCGGTGAAAAAGCTATACTCCCCCCTGCCTCTTAAAGTAAAACAGGCATTGAAAGAGTTTCATGGTGAGGGGGAAGCCCAGAGCTTCACAAACCCAAATAAACCCCAGAATCTTCTTCAGAGACTGGGGATTGACTTGGCAGAGAGCCATACGATACCGGCAGAGAACCCACTCCAAGAACCAGTGGATGGGGAATCTAAGCCCGAACTCCAGCTGCTTCATATAAACAGCAGTGTACCCCTCTGGTACATCTGCCAGGCTCTGACCCTCTTGGGGAAGCACTACCCAAGACCCGCGAAGCGGCTTGATCTCCGCAGCAATCTCCAGGTAGTATGCAGCATGCGCCCGTTTGAACGCTTCTGCAGATCTCTTCGCCAAATAAGGCTTACCCTTGCTGTCGTAAAGGGCAAGACTCCGCATCTCATGGTCGCTGTACTTCCATTTGACTGCGGGCAGAGTGGGCTTAAACTTGTAGTTGGGAGGAAATCTGTTGGTTTCAGGACCCAACACCTCCTTACAAAGACTGTCCCAGGGGTCAAAGATCTCCCATTCCTCCGGAACCACCTCGTCCTTACACCGAGGCAAATCCAACTTTAAAAACGGGGACTGAGTGTCCACCGGATAAGGCTCATCCGGCTCGGACGAAGAGGTAGATACCACATCCTTCCCACGGGAAGCAGCAGAGTGAGAAGTAGACATCCTACACAACACAAGAAGCAGACGACAGCACATCAGACTTGCAGTCACCACACAAGACAGTCTGGCACCTCAGACCTACAGACTGAGCTACCAGACTGGGGGGCAAGGATGTGTATGGTATGTAAAGATCAGAAATAGCCAAGAAATAGGATATTTTCTTGCAAATAACGCAGTACAAACAATGAAGACACATCGCAGGCTTACAACCCAGCAAGTAAAGAGGATAACAGGGTAAACAAAGCAAACCCTAAAAATCTTAAATGTCAACAGTAGAGCAGAACTCAGCTGAAGAAGCAGAGCAGAGCCTACCAACCAGAGCAGAGTCCTGCTGAAGAAGCAGGACAGAGCCTAGCATTCAGAGCGGCAGAACGGAAACGAGACAACACCAAACAAATCCATAAACACAGAAAAGATCACATCAAAACCATCCAAGAAGGAAAAAACCAAAAGTAGATCTGGGAAAAGGAGTTTACCTAGATGGAGAGCAGAAGACGCCAAGGAGGAGAAGACGAAAGGCACGAACGCAACAGTATCAATTAATCTCCAAACGCAGACAGATATCTCCCAGGATAATCAAGAGAAATCACTCGAAAATGGCTAGGGCGAAAAGAAATTGTCGAAGAACAACAAGAAAGTTTGAAAAGCAAAGAGTTCGAAGGAAAGGAAACTGAAAAGTTCCACAAAAGGTCGATTCAGCCTTTAAATAAGCATAATTCGTCCACTCAGCACCAACTTATCATCATTACATTCCTTGGGAACCCAAAGAGTCACATCAATTCAATTCAATTCAAAATGAATTAATGACCCTTACTCAACACCCCAACCAAATGGGCGGGAAAAATGGAAGCATTCTGGAGTTTGTGAAGAGCAACTCACAGACAGCCACGTATCATTCCGCGAAGAGCAGAACGCCAGAACAAAAACAAATGCACCCAGCATATTGCAATCTGCAAATACTGGGTCCGGGGGGCAAATTGTATGGGGTCTACCTAGCAGACCTCCAGCTGGAAGCAGCCTGCCACTCCACGTCAGAGCGCCTAGAGCAGAGCAGACCTCCTCAGGCAGACCGCTCCGGACATAGCCTTTAGGCTGGAGTTTAATGAAGGCCTCGTTCCACCTTGGCCCACTTTCAAAGAGGCCCACTCACTTTACTAGGTCAGTTACAAGTCCATGTCTCATATAAATACCCATGCCCATGCATGGGTAAGGTACGTTCAATCAAACACTCACAAAATACTTGCACTTGATACTCGCTTTCTCTCTACTAGAGATCTTGTGCTCAATTTGGACTGACTTAGGCATCGGAGAGGCGATCCTCGGAACCACCCCCGAGGTTTCTCCTTGTTTTGCAGGTAACCACCACCACGAAGGACGTTTTGGGAGCCACGATTCCACCAAGTACCCACCACCACATTCACTGTTGCTGTCTTGGACAGAAACAAGTACAATCTAATTTCACTTATTCCACATTATCACATAACAAATTTGTCACAAATATCTCCACTATATTGAAATATCCATCAAGACCTCATTGGCTATTTTTATTAGATTTTTTATATGTTATATAATCGACTTGAGGAAGACTTGAGGAAGGGACCTTTCTCTTAAGCATCAAAAACTGGCCCAGTATGACAATATTGACCTCTTTCCATGTGATATCAGGCGGAACAAGACCTTCTAGCTAGGAAAATTCAATGATCTAAACTATATGCCATCTTCTCATTATAATGTTCAATTATGAGTTACAGTAGATAACTTGTATTAGGAGTGCCTTTTCATACCTATCTATATAAAAATATGGGCAACAGTTGTAATTTATCACGTGCTATTATTTCCTCTTTCGATAACATTAAACCCACAACTTAATGTTTGGGAGGAAATACCCAACTACCATGCTACCATTGTTTCTTTCATCAAAAGTAACGATAACATCTAGACAAAAAGCGTTAAATTATAATTTTTGAAATCCATATTATTATGAATAAGATAACTTATATTCTTGAACTACTCCTAAATTGTAAAACACAAAAACCAAATGGCAATGAGCCTACGTACTAATTGTATATTTGTATGTAGAGTATAAATGCTTGCGGACCAGGATTGAAAAGTGAGTGTCGGCCATCTTCATTATAAACTACAAAAACATTCTTGACCCTTCACCGTTTCTTTTTGTTTCTCTTCATTATAGAATCTTTAGGTACAACCTAGTTGAATTTGTGATTGACTAAGTCTAAGAGTATATTTTTTTATCTAATGGTCGTGACAAGCTCAAGATTAATAATATTTTCTCCTTTTTTTATTGCTCATATTAAAGATCCGCTAATGTTTTAGAAGACATTTTAAAAAAGATAACTATATAAATAGAGAAGTGTTTACGTGGTTACTTTATAAAGAAAGAGAAAGACATCTCTTACATTGTAAAATATGTTACAAACTTACAAGTATTTTCAAAATGATAAAAAGAAATAAGTGTTACGAATAAAAAAAACGAAGGAAGTATTTTAGCTTCGAATGCCTTCATTTTCCATTATATGCCCTCTCTTAGCCAAGAATATACTTTCAAAGAGTCTTCTATGATCCTGTAAGACCTCAACGTATATTTCTTCTATCTCTGAATCCTTGACACGTTCTGAAGATGTGTGTTATACATTAAATCGAATATCTCAAGGATTTTCCGAACTCTCGAACTTTTTTTTATCAAGGACCTTCCTAAAGTCTAAGATGAGTGCTAAACTTTGTTTCCCCCCCTCTAGACGTAAACATAGTCAAGGTTGAAAAGCATTACCCCCACTAAAACAATAAATGCCAAAAGTCAACAAATCAACACATTGACCTACTTAACTTATTTGCAATAAAGCTTCAAAAGTCTCCCCACTTTTCAAAAAGCTCAAATGATAGGCAAATTACTTGATAAGAACACAAAAATGATTGGTTAACAAACAATCTACAATACTTTGAGAAGAAAAGCAAAGCAAAAAAGAAGCAATCTCCAAATATGAAACAAACCTCAAACATATGCAAATGCTATTGTTGCTTAAATCCCATAGTTAGTTTTCCAACCTCTTTTGATCACCAAAACTCACAACATATAAATAATTCATCAACTTTTCACTATGACTTTGCAACTGCAACAACTTCTTCTCTTTATCCACATACACAATTCAACAACCCTGACTCACTCCCAACTTTGCAAGAATCATTCAGGAGCTTCACTAGATCATTCCCTCAGTATCTAACAACAGTTGAAGCTGATCAAATTCGCGCCAACGATTTTCGACATCTTTTTCTTTCTTCCCATGTTTGCCTTGATTATAGTGGACATGGTCTCTTCACATATGATCAGCAACAACAACAAGAACAACATAATGGTGAGTTTATTGCTTCTTCATCTTTATATCCTCCTCATAAGGAGTTTTCGTGTTTCGAGATATCGAATAAAGTACTAGAATCATCACTATCATCATCATCAACACAGTTTGAGTGTAAACTCAAGAGAAGAATTATGAGGTATTTGAATGTATCAGAAGATGATTACTCCTTGTTTTTTACTGCTAACCAAACATCCGCTTTCGGGGTATTGGCTGAGTCATATCCTTTTCAGTCTAATAAGGAGCTTATAACTGTATATGATTATGAAAATGAAGCAGTGGAAGCTATGATAAAGAGTTCAAAGAACAGGGGAGCTCGAGTTTCGACAGCCGAGTTTAAGTGGCCTAAGTTGAAGATTCATTGTGATAAGTTAGAGGAAATGTTGTTAGGAAGTTATAAGAAGAAGAAAATGAATAAAGGGTTGTTTGTATTTCCTGTTCAATCAAGAGTAAGTGGAGCAAGGTATTCTTACCAATGGATGAGTTTAGCTAGGGAAAATGGATGGCATGTATTACTTGATGCTAGTGCTCTTAGTCCTAAGGAAATGGACACTTTAGGGCTCTCATTATTTCAACCTGATTTCATAATATGCACATTTTATAAAGTTTTTGGCGAAAATCCATCCGGGTTTTCTTGTCTACTTGTCAAGAAATCGATCTCTTCGATATTGAACCAATCATATATTTCAACTTCCCCAGGAATTGTGAGTTTAATTCATTCACAAAATGATCAAGAATATTCGGATTGTGATGTAGAGTGTAAGGGACTAGACCAAGCAGACGCGCTTGGTCTAGTCCTAATTGGTAATAGGGTAAGGTGTGTGATTAATTGGTTAACAAATGCATTGTTAGCTCTTTATCACCCACATGCCGAAAGAGGGATACAACTTGTACAAGTTTACGGGCCTAGAGTCAAATTCGAACGAGGATCATCCTTGGCATTTAATGTGTTCGATTGGAAAGGCGATAGGGTTGATCCTATGCTAGTACAAAAGCTTGCTGATAGAAGTAATATTGCACTTGGTTGTGGATTGTTGAAGCATGTATGGTTCTCTGAACGATACGAAACCGAAAGGAGAAATATTATAGCAAAGGAGCCTAAAGAAGGTAAGAGGAAATGCAAAGGGAAGAGAAGGGAAAGCTCTGAATGTGAGATACCAGTTGTTACAGCTAATATTGGATATTTATCCAACTTTGAAGATGTGTATATGGTATGGAAATTTATTTCTAAGTTCTTGGATGCTGATTTTGTTGAGAAAGAGAGGTGGAGATATACAGCACTTAACCAGAATTTGATTGATGTATGAAGCTATATATAGGGGTTATTTGAACTTGGTTGAAATTAAGTTTTGTCCAAGTTTAACTCTTTGTTTTCCCCTCATCCTTTGTTGAAAGGGTTCAATTGAATCCATTTGCATGATGTTATATGAACACGATAAACACATTGAAATTGATTGTCATTTTAAATGAGATGTGATTGTAGATCGTCTTACTATACCTTTGTATGCTTGTCTAGAGTATAATTAGAATTATAGATTGCCAAGGGTGCAGTTAGAAGGCATTTTTACAAATGTTGAGGAAACGACCATTTGCTGTCTTATTTCCCTAATTGGGATTTAAAACTTATTTACTTCCGCCGTTTTTTTTAGCTGCAACAATTGGGAGTTTTGTGAGAGGAAAAAAATTCAATTGTTACATCTAAGAGGAAGTATATGTTGTTGTAAAGTTAAATTTGCATGAACTTTTTTTAATACGATGGCTTTAGACCTAAACATCATAAACATGTGCCAAGATTCTGATGTTTAGATTCAAAAGTGGATTAGTTGAGAATTAGTAATACAATAAGATCAGCACGAGAAAATGAATGTTTTGACATGGACTTGGATCAATGGATGTCCAGTAAATATGGCCCACGCAAGTTTTTTCAATTTTTGGTCTACTTCTTCTGTCAATCGGCCCATACACTTACTAACAGTGCACTACTCACACCATATAGTATTCTTTTTTAATGTTTGCATCCGATTCATCCTTCAGGATCCGGATCGAGGTCAAGTTCGGGGTGATTAGGTTTCATTCCTCTCCCAAAGGTGTTGCGGGGATTTGAACACGAGTCCGTCCTACCAAAACCAATCCCCATCATCACTGGGCCAACGCTTACTTGGTACACCATATAGTATATGACTATACTACATGATTTGTAAGTTGAGTCCGGTGTGGAAGGGCAGATCACATAAAACTGAAAACTATTTTTTTCTAATTTCTAATAATGTTTATTATAATATTAAAAAACTTAACATAAAAACAAAAAATAATTATGAGCAATGAAAAAGGCTCTTGTTTTATGTGATCTTGAAGTGTGTCCAATTCTCATTTGACTAGGAAAAGAGAGTAGAGTACAAAAATATACAAAGTGAGATGATTGAGGGAATGTAAGATGAAAAAAGAGGAGGATAGCTCAAGTTCAAACGAAAAAACAATTGGAAAATCATTTTATTGTTAGGTTTCATCACGGGTTAAAAGAAAAAGGTAAGCATAAATTTTCAAATTGCTTATACTAATTATATAGGAACTCATTATTAGATATTTAATAATATAAAGATGGTTGGATTTTAATATTATCACTAATATTAGTCCCCGACGATGCTCGTGTTATTAGTTAGCGATAACTAATGCAATCTAACTCTTAATTTTAATTTTTATATATCATCATTATTGTTAATAGAAGCATCAATAATAATATGGTGGCATAGTGGTTGGAGCTATTTATTTCACACATGAGATTGGGGGTTCGAATCTTCACATTGACATTCTAATATTTGTATAAAATGCTGTTCAAAGAGGGATGGTGACACGTGGCAGATAGCAACTCTTTTACGCTTTTTAATATATAGATAGATTGGTAATAGTATTTTTTATTATTGTACGATTTATTGATTGTAAGCTTAGAAAAAAAATCATAACATTATTTAAGTTCCATTAAAATAAGTTAAAGGGGAAAAGCCAAAAGCCTGAATTTAGCAATTTGCAATTTTTTGAAATGTAAAGAAACCTACCAATTACAATGTCTAAACATTAAAAGTCGTCAAATGTAGTATCAGGCCCAACGTGCAGAAGGGGTTGGTGAGAAACTGATTATTCTGGCAAAGGAAAATGGATTGAATAAAGCCTCATGCATTACTTCTTTGTAGTTTTGTCAAAAGATTAATTATATTTTATTTATGGTGTCTCCAACTCTCCATTCTTTACTTTGACCATTAATATTTTTAATTATATATCGATTGAATATTGATATTCTAAAATTATACATTAATTGAATATAGTAAGATTCCACATAATTAAGGTTTATTTCGAACACAACACAACACATTTCCGTGTTGAAGACACGATTTAAAAACATCTATGTGGCAGACATGGATAGCGTATTATTATAAACGCCCTTTTTCCATTCGAAATCCTTTTATATCCATTTCTCATATCTATTTCTGCATAATACGTCATACTTATACTCCCATTGAACGTATTAGATTAGTATATTAAATATTTTCGGTTAATAAAATTAACTCACTGATTGCATTTGATCATCAAATACTAATAGCAATAGATGGTGACAACTCGGATATAGGATGATATATACAGGATCACCATATTTAAATCCTAGGCTACATCAATATATATTTCCCTTGTATGAATCCGGAAGTGAATATACCGATAAGGACTCATCCAACTAATTGGAAGTCTTCTCCAAAACGTTTGTAGTAATATTAACATATTCTTAAGATCTTATGTGAATCATATTGGAAAATATCAACGATTTCATTAGATTGAGTTAAGTTTTGCTTTCACCATTTTATGTTTGTGACATGATTTCAATAATACTATTACAAAAGTATTGTTGAAGATAAATCTAATTGTATGATTGTTATTTGTTAAACGAAGACGTACTCCATGTTAATTATCAAATGAATTTTTGAAAGGTATACTTGCGTTACAATTTTCGGAAATAGAGGGATTACTGGACTTGTGTCTCGTGTCATACATTGGTAAAAAAAACTTTATTGCTATATTTTTTTGTTTGAAAAAGTCATTAAAGTTCTTTTAAAAAGGAAATAAGTAGCTGCGACAGATCATTAAGTTATATAGTTAATCAAGAACTAATATTAAGGAATATGATTAGTCCCCCAGTGGTGGATCCAGGATTTGAAAGGTGGGGTGCGGTTACAAAATAAATTAATTATCTGGCAAAGAAAAAGTATATAAACAATTAGATATTGCAAAAACAAATGTAAACATAAAACTAAACCCTGTAAAAACCAATGCCTGGCTGCGTGAAGAGAGGAGAGGAGAGGTGAGGTCTGAGACTATGAGGTGAGTGGTGTGATATGGAGAGAGTAAGCCTCTGAGTCTTTCTTGAGTCATGTTTGTTTTGTTCCAAAAGATGAGTTTTTAAGGCCTTTTTGGCCCCATACTCACCTTAAAAAGTTCTATATATATATATATATATATATATACTATGGGTTGGACCTTCCGTTTTTTGCTTATTTTTTATCTTTCGGAGTCGGGGTACGCATGTATCCCAATGTACCCCATTGGATCCGCCCATGGTCCCCCAACAACTTTCCAATTGTTATCATTAATATTCACTACAATAACACATAAATTCTGTAGATATTATTATAGGACTTGTAGTTTTCTAATTAATAAATAAGTATATTAGACATTCAAAAAAGTCTTTAATTAAATATGTATTAGAAAAAACTCGTATATAAAACAGGCTAATATATCATTATGAATGATACAATTCTTTTAAAATAAAGTAGCTGTAGTACAACCAAAAAGTGAGTTGAGATTGGTTAAATTTAAAAGTGGATTGCAAATAAAACGGTTTTTTCTTTTGTTGAACTTATTTAGTTTTGCTGTTTTGATTGAGGAAAATTGGAATTATAGATATAAAATGTTTTGGAGTAAATTCAAATGGATTTTTTTTATGACAATTTCGTAATTCGTTAACTTCTTCAATTTGATTTTTTAGCTTGTTCTCTTCGTTGTCCACCTATTCGCCATGCTGGTTACAAGTGGCGAGAAGTCAAGATTTCTTGTTTGTTTAAAGAGTGGACTAGGAGATGGGGTTGCACACCAAAGCTCTCTTGTGAGGATGTTGATGGTCGACCATGCCTTTCTGAGCTTAAATTCATACTTGGTCCTACGTTGGCGGACCCAGGATTTTCATCTTGGGATGAAAAATTACGAATGTTTGACAAATCGATAAACAATGTTCTAAAAATTCACAAAATTTAATCAATACTCGAAATATTCCTATGGGTGATTGAAGTGGATTTAAATAATAGATTTACCGCATTTAAATATATTATCCAATATAACCCACTAAAATGTAACTTATAACCTCAAATTTCAGATTATATGAAACACCACGTACAAACTTGTGAAAAATCTTGTCACAAGCAATCGATTTAAAAAATAATAAGTGTATGAGTTCAAGTGACAAATGTATCATTAACAACATCTCACTCAACTAATATTCAGAGTCGAACTAAGGATCGTGTGAAGCGAACACTAATTACTTTTACTATATGAATTTACACAATAACTTAGTTCATTAATTTTCCCTAAAAATTAAATTAATACATTAATGAATAAATATAATGTTAACATTAAACAATAATAAATCTTCCCTAAAAAAACTAACAATAAATCTCAATATTATACAATACAAAGTGAAATTGAGTACAAGTAATTGAGATTTTAAACAAGACAAATAGAAAATTTAATAAAGGCTTGTACTCGTATTTAAATTTACAAACCTATGTCAAAGAGAGGAAAAAAAAAGAAAAGAGTAAAAAGTATTGAGTAAGGATTGAACCTTAGACTAATGTAAAAAGAAATTAACTCAAACCGATTCTTACCCGATATTATTAAATTAAGCCAAACTGAAATCAAATCCAAATTTAATCGACATAAATTCGATTTAATTAAGATTTCTTACCCGATTTTTTTAAAGTGGGGGACGGCTGTCCCTCCTTATTCTAACATAGGTCCGCCAATGGCTGGAGCTTCTAAGTTATGATGCTGAAAGTGAATGCTTGGAAGAGGGGCTTTCAGTGGATCACTATATATTGTTTTAGGGTCAAACAGATTAATCATCCCTGTAATGTTCAATATTCAATGCACAATGACCCCTGTAATGTTCTTTGTGACTGTTGTGATGTATATGAAAATATGATCTATAATGAACACTGGTCTGCTTCCCGGCCAACGACACTCCAAGACGTTGCCCTGTTTTGTTTTGGGGATACGTTTTCTACCTCTTTTTAAGATTCTAGAGTTCACTGATACTCTGTTAATCTTTTTAGGCGGTCAGAGCAGCAGCGAATGTTGAAAAAAGGGTTGTAAAATGTCAAAATAATAATGAAGCAATAAATCCCGGAACACTTCTCTAAGGCATGTACCAATACACTTTCCTAATAGTGTAATATCGACCCTCTATAATGAAGTAACCGGGTTACAAGATATCACAATTGAGATACAATAGAGAAGTACAAATAATCTAAGTTACTTGTTTAGATTATTCAACAGTAGTATTATGTATTTAGTTTTGTGTTTACACTCTCAAGTATTAGTTTATAAGTCTAATAAAGAGAGAAAGCCATTAATAGAAAATCAGAATTTTTTCTTATATTTTACACGAATGAGACAATGGGTATTTAGAGTTACAATAGTTAGTTATTAATAATAAATAACTAACTAAAAACCCACCAATTAATTAGTCACGGTATTGTTTCATGAATCATCACTTTGCTTTATTAGTGCATAATGCATGGCAATTGCATATATTAGCATGCCACGTCAATTCATGTAGCGAATGCAATTCTTTACAAAATGTCACATCAATTGTTGTTTTATTTTACCAACTAAATATTCACTATTACATTATACAAGTAAGCTACAAAAAGCTATAAGATATGAAAATAATACAAACTTGCTAATAATACCGCAGTACTATTTAAGGTACAACATTGTCGTTACGTTGCATATTAAATATACTTTGGCGGTTTGTGGTGGGGTTTGGTGTATCTCTATCATAGACTAACCCACCATAAATCGTGGTTTGGTTAGAATCTCACATCAATCCATGTTTTAAGCTAATTATTATTATAATGGTAATATTAATTTATTTCGTAGATATTATTGTTATTATATCATCATCATCAAGTATCAATATATTAATACTAATAATAGTAATTACTCATTATTAATTATTCTATAATCAATAATTATTATTTTTAAAATTAATTTATCATTATTATTACTATTATTTATTTATTTATAACTATCATTTAATAAAATTGAAAATAATATTATCATTATTCATTTGATATTATTCTAAATTATTAGTTTAACTATTATTACTTAGAATTATTATTACTTATTATTTAATATTCATAATAATTATTATTTACTTATTTAATTCAACAATTCAGTTCAGTTCAGCTCCAATAAGTTCAGTTCAGTTCAGTTCCAATAAGTTCAATTCAGTTCAGTTCAGCTCTAATAAATTCAGTTCAGTTCAGTTCAGTTCAGCTCTAATAAGTTCAGTTCAGTTCAATTCAGTTCATCTCCAATAAATTCAGTTCAGCTCCAATAAGTTCAGTTCAGTTCAGTTCAGCTACAATTAGCCGAAGAGAACAGCCCAGAGTGAACCTCCATGTCTTTCATAAGTCATGTTTGTTTTGTTCCAAAAGATGAGTTTTTAAGGCCTTTTGACCCAAACTCACCTTAAAAAGTTTTGGGCCTTCCGTTTTTTGCTTATTTTTCATCTTTCGGAGTCAGGGTACGCCTGTATCCCAATGTACCCCCTTGTATTTGCACATGGTCCCCCAACAACTTTCCAATTGTTATCATTAATATTCACTACGATTATACATAAATTGTGTAGATATTATTATAGGACTTGTAGTTTTCTAATTAATAAATAAGTATATTAGACATGCAAAAAAGTCTTTAGTTAAATATGTATTAGAAAAAAACTCATATATAAAACAGACTAATACATCATTATGAATTGTATCTTCTCAAGATACAATTCTTTTGAAATAAAGTAGTTGTAGTACAACAACAACTAAGCCTTATTCCCAAAGTGATTTGGGGTCGACTAACATGAATCGTCAACTGAAACCGTTGCCAAAGGAGATGGCATCGATAAGAGTGATAAAAAGTTTTTAAAAGGGTTTAAGTTTTTAGAATTTTTTTTTAAAAGTTTTTGAAAACAAGGTTTACACCAAAAAGTTTTAAAAGAGGTTTTCAAAAGGTTTTAAATACCAACACAATTGAGAAAAACAAATAAATGCAGTAATCACACCTCTTCCTCCACATGGATACTACCCCTCCACCCACTTCTATCTAACGCCATACTCTCCTCAATCCCAAGTAGCCTCATATCACTTTTAATTACCTTCATCCAAGTCATCTTAGGTCTTCCCCTACCCCTTACAATTTGATTACTCCTCCACTCTTCAATTTTTCTCACCGGTGCATCACCTGATCTCCTTTTCACATGACCAAACCATCTTAACTGATTCTCCCACATCTTTTCTTCAATGGATGCAACTCCAACTTTTTCCCGAATCACTTCATTTCTTAATTGGTCCTTCCTTGTGTGGCCACACATCCACCGCAACATACGCATCTCCGTCACGTTCATCTTATGAACGTGACATTGTTTCACCGCCCAACATTCGGTGCCATATAACAAAGCAGGCTTAATTGCCGTACGGTAGAACTTTCCCTTCAATCTTTGGGGAATGCCCGAATCACAAAGGAACCCGGTGGCGCTTTTCCACTTTAACCAACCCGCGTTAATTCTATGAGCCACGTCTCCATCCAGTTCTCCATCCTTTTGGAGAATGGATCCAAGGTAACGGAAGACGTTCGATCCTTGAACCACTTTGCTATCCAAAAGTGACCGCCCCTGCCTCGTTGCTTGTAACCCCACTGAACTTGCACTCCATATACTCCGTCTTACTGTTGCTCAATCTAAAACCACGGGCTTCTAATGTATCCCTCCACAATTTCAACTTACTCTCAACACCTTTGAAATAAAGTAGGTGTAGTATTTAAATAAAACAAAAGTGATTTCAAGTATTTTTCATGTAGTTCGAGATTTATCTATCTGATCACATCTAAAATATTAAAAATAACCTTTAGGCGATTCACAAATAATAATGCAACCTTTCGATTATTCTGGAATAATGCAACCTTTATACCCCATTTATTTTAAATGGGACAAATAACCGATTACCTAGACAATTGGTAATTTTTATTTAAAACTTTAAATTTTAATTAATATATTAAAATAAACTTTTTTAAAAAATATTTCCTCCGTTTTTTAATAGTCGCACCATTTCTATCTTTCACACTATTCACACATGTCCACTTAAATTAATATTGTGTCTTATATGTAAGAAAAAATATAGTCATGTGGGATCTTGTTAGATTCTTCTCAATGTATAGATTATTAAAATCTAATTTGCATAATTTTTTATTGTGTATAATTAAAGATATTTAACATCTAAATTGTGCATTGGGTTGCGTAAACTGTTTCAATGGTGCGAGTATTAAAGAACGGAGGAAGTATTAAACTCCCCCACCCCCCAGCCCCAACCCCCCCTACTGTCACCCCCAACCCCCCACCCCACCCCTCCAAGCCCCAACCCCACGCTACCCCCCCACCCCCACCCCTCGCTACTGTCAACCCCCCACCCCCTACCCCCCGCTGCTTCAACCCCACCACTGGTCGCTGCTATCAGCCTCCACCCCCGCGTTTGGCTCGTCGTCAGCGGCGTCTGGGTGAGGTGGTTTGTCATCGGCAGTGGGTGGGTGGTTTTATGCGTGGACAGAGGGAGGTGCGGGGGTGATTGGTTGTCGGCGGCGGCGTCTGGTGGGGTGGCTCGTCGTCGACGTCGTATGTGTGGGGTGGTTCGTCAGCGGCGCCGTTATGGGTGGTGTTGTGGCTGGGGGAAGGGAGGCGGGGTGGGGTGGCTCCATTATAGTAGCAGTGAAGAGGGAGGGAAATTTTTGTTTTTTTTTTAATCTTTTTGTTATTATTATTTTTTTTAAAAATAGTTTATGATAACCAATAACTAATTGACACGTGTCTCATTTAACCTCTTCTTTAGGTTAGATCCGGTTTTACCCTATTTAAAATAAATGGGGTATAAAGGTTGCATTATTCCAGAATAATCAAAAGGTTGCATTATTATTTGCGAATCGCTAAAAGGTTGCATTATTCAAGGCAATTTTTCCTTAAAAATTTCATATATGGTTACTAATTACTTCTTGCATTCTTTTTCTATTGTAATATAGACTTTTTTTGGTAGTTTCGTATCAATTACATTTCTTTATTAGGTAATAAAAGGGACCTAAAAGGACTAAATTGACCCGACAAAAGAAAATCTCTCTTTCCTTTTATCTTTAATAACATGGATTTTTGTCCAATTCCACAACTTTATTCACTTTATAAAAAGTGTGTCCAACCCTTATATTGCAACAGAAAAAGAACAGAGGAAATATCAAATACATTCAACTGCCCCTTTTCATTCCATTTCTAGGGCTCATTATCTCTATTTTTTGCACTTTTTATGGTATAAAATTGAACCTGTGTACCTTTTAAGGGAACAATATCAGACAATTTAATAAAGATATAATTTTCATAAACCAAAAGTCCTTTTATTTGTAGTAGGTATCAAGAGCAAGAAAATGTAATTCCCGTTCTTTTTTAACTCAACGATAAGTCTAGAAATCTTGATAATCATTAAAGAAATCACTATACAATAGGACGTATCGTGTAGATAGCCAGATACTGAACCCAATACTATTTTTTGTTTTTGCTTCCTTGGACACTCAGAGCTCTCCTATTATTAAACAGATAACATTATCTATCAAATCATACGTACATATACATGTTGATTATAGTACGTTTATTATTATAACTTTTACAAGAAAATAATTATGACCCGTGTATCGCACGAGCTTATACCGATTTTGTAAATCATAAGAAAAGAATAAGAATCCTTGACAAATCTATGTACTGTGTAACAAACATCGTTGTTCAAGTGTCATATAACCAAAGCATACATTATACATCTGGGTCTATATAAAACAGCACATTTTCATTTTCCAAATTGCCAGCCTAAAATAATTTCTCGTCAAAAACCTCATTCTCTTAGCCAACTTCCTCTTTTGTTCTGTTGTCAATCCTCCGATCTTTTCTCTCTTTCTCAACTGACGTTGTTAACGAGGAAAAGTTTGGACAACACTTGTTACAGCTTATTTCATCTGTGTTGCGCAACAAAGCTTTTTTTCTTGACCAACAATGGCTTCCCAAGTAAAGAATGTAGGAATTCTTGCTATGGAAATCTATTTCCCTCCCACCTGTGTTCAGCAGGTATTTACATCATTCCCATTCATTTCTTTCATTAAAATCTGCATTTTTTTTGCTATTAGTTTTGTAAAGATTATTGCTTTTGGTGTAATTATGCTGTAATTTGAGAAATTATTGATACCCTTTTGGGCATGGTGGGTCAAATGTGTAGTTTATTGAAAGTGAAGATTTTTTTCCATTGTTGGTGATTTTAGCTTGGTTTATGGTAAATAAATGTTTATGGATGAACTAGTTGATTAATCAAGTTTGTGATATAACTGATATTGATTGATTCTCATTTGGTTAAAATATCTGGAAAGTTTTGATTTTTAGTGGGTAGGTTGAGATCATGATTGGGTCCCAGATGAGCTCTTTTGCCAATCTAACTTAAAGATGATTAATCTTTATTATAATGAATGGACATCAATCAAGTTGGTCTTGGCATAGTGGTCGCTCACTTTGTTGCTTGACCATTTGGGTGAAGGTTTGAATGTTGACCTTTGCGCTATAGGCGAAGAGAATAGTAACTGCTACTGACGGTGGATACTCTTGGTTTTAACAAAAACAATAAGAAAAAAAGAATGGACATCTTGACTTTTAATTTCTGTCTAAGGATACTTATATTGTGGAGTCAACTTGTTGGATATTGGAGGAGATCTTACCGGAATTGCTTTCTTTTCCATGAATCTTGGAAATCTCTTATAGAAGTGGTTTTATCTTGTTTTAAAGCAAAGGATCATGACTTTATGTTTACAGTTTTGTAATGTTGTAGTGACTCGTAATGCGATTTGTTTTGGGGGTTTCTTGTTTGTTGTTTCATCTAATTTCTGGTTGTTGTTATTGTATGTGTCATACAGGAAGCATTGGAGGTTCATGATGGGGCTAGCAAAGGGAAGTACACTATCGGACTCGGACAAGATTGCATGGCATTCTGTACTGATGTGGAAGACATCATTTCAATGAGGTTTTTAAGTATACCTATCAAAATGACTCTATGATTGATGGTCCAGTGTTGCTTCAATCGCTATTATTTTAATTAACTTGGTATAAACTAGTATGCGTGTTTTTAAGATTAGTTGTCATACGCCATTGTATTCTTAATGTTGTGGGTGTAAGGAGGAGATTAATTGTAAAAAGGTTTGAAGGGAGATGAATAATAACCACATAAACTACACATTCAAAGTATAAACAATTAAAATTTCACTTGCTTCTGAAACTTGCTTGATTGCCTTGGCATTGGTGTTGAAGGGAGGGCTCAAAGGCATGATGGAAAGGCCGTAGTTCTTGTGGACAGCTTGGGGATGATACTTCAATCGATCAAGCATTTTTTTAAGATGTTATGGAGAGTAAAGGAGAGTAATGTGTTTGGAGGATCAATATTGGCTTTTCTGTTTCAAATTTCAAAAACATGGAGCATTTTATCAAACTTTGCCATGTTGTAAATACTGAATTTATATGAATATGATGGTAATTGGTATCTCTCTCATCTTCTCTGTACTTTCAGTTTGACAGCTGTGAGCTCTCTCCTTGAGAAATATCATATTGATCCAAAACAAATTGGTCGGCTAGAAGTAGGTAGCGAGACTGTCTTGGACAAGAGCAAATCTATCAAGACGTTCTTGATGCAAATATTTGAGGTACTGTTTGAAATCTGTATCAGGAGTTTTTCTGCATTTCTGCTGCTTTCTTTCTTGCATGTTCGGAGTTCAAATAATCGAGGAATAAGCTCTTCCTAGTCATCAACTGCTAAATATGTAGGCTTGTTACTTTTACTACTAGTAAGCTATAATGTTACTTAATTCTTTAATATAATAAATGATGGCAGAAGGATGTTAGCACATATTAAAAAAATCAAGGGATCTCATGATTCATAAATGAGCCTGAGTTTATGCATCCAAACATGGGAATGCTAGGTGATTTTCACTCTGAAGCCACCATGTAGTGTTGATTACAAATCTTATAGGCTTCCTTTGGACAACCAAAAAGATGTTGCACAATTCTTTTCTCTGGTTTGGTAGTGTTGATTACAAATCTCATCAACTAACCTTTTTCTGTTCAATTTAAATTGTTATCGCGTTAATTTGCATGTATTTTGTAAAACCACATTTAAATAAATGAACTAGGAAAAGAAAATGTATCCTCCTGTCAAAACATAACTGGGTATTCTTTCGTGCGAAAATTTGCAGGAACATGGTAATACAGACATTGAAGGTGTTGACTCAACCAATGCATGCTATGGTGGAACTGCTGCATTGTTTAATTGTGTAAACTGGGTGGAGAGCAGTTCATGGGATGGACGTTATGGTCTTGTTGTATGCACAGACAGTGCGGTATGCTCAAATTCTTTTCAACTTTAAATATGCTTGTAAAATCAATATCATAGCAACTTACACATGGAATTTACAGGACTCCCCCTATCCCCTTTCTCTATCGTAATTTATCGATGGTAACCCTGTACTTTAGACAGTCTTTTAAAGTAATCCTTATCACAACAAGATCCATGGTAACCATAGATAATTTTCTTTAGTGTTTTTCAAAGTTTAGGGTTATTTTATAATGTGCTCAAAGAGGATCCTTTCAGATTTTTTCTTAAAAGTAGAGTGCTACCATGTATAAGTTCCCTTTTCTCTTTATAAGTTGTGATGCAGCATGCAGTGAGTACTACCTAATGCTGTTTCAAGACTCATGGAATTTCCTTGTAACTTATATTTTTTCCATCTTTTACAAGGTCTACGCCGAAGGAGCAGCTAGACCCACTGGAGGGGCAGCTACTATTGCAATGCTTGTGGGACCTGATGCACCCATTTCTTTTGAAAGCAAGTTGAGGGGCAGCCATATGGCTCATGCCTATGATTTTTACAAGCCCAATCTAGCCAGTGAATATCCAGTAAGTCTCAAGCTCTTTATTTTCTTTATTCTATGAAGACTTGCAGTAGATTTTCTCTGTTCTGTGGTTGTGTTATGGCCAGAATTGATACTAAAATGTTTTGTTTTGTT
This sequence comes from Patellifolia procumbens, assembly GCA_947645195.1. NCBI lineage: Eukaryota > Viridiplantae > Streptophyta > Magnoliopsida > Caryophyllales > Amaranthaceae > Patellifolia > Patellifolia procumbens. Next base: position 1,463,945 of record CANSGD010001373.1, on the reverse strand, counting down.
TTGTTATAGGTGGTAGATGGGAAGTTGTCTCAAACATGTTATCTAATGGCGGTCGATTCTTGCTACAATCTTCTTTGCAACAAGTAACCAAACTATAAACAATTGAGCTGTCCTATTGAACATATTGTGTCGATCACTGTAGCTCTAAGCTTATGTTTTTGAACAACTCTCTTTTTTCAGATACGAGAAGCTTGAAGGGAAGCAATTCTCTATCAATGATGCTGAGTATATTGTGTTCCATTCTCCATACAACAAGGTATCTCTTCAATGGAACTAAGATGCTTGAAATCTAACTCAATATGACTGAGCAAAATGTCTTATTGCCTTATATACTTGCAAATTGGTTAATCTTTGAATCATGTTCATCTGTTATTTTCACAGCTTGTACAAAAGAGTTTTGCCCGATTGATGTACAATGATTTTTTGAGGAACGCCAGGTAATGTCCTCTTTTCATTTATTATTTCTATCATCAGAATTATGTTGAGCGAGGAAGGATTATTGAGTCTGCTTCATGTTACTCTTTCACTGATATTTGCTGCAATATTGACAGTTCCATTGATGAAGACGCTAAGGAGAAGCTGTCCCCATTTTCCAATCTATCTATTGATGAAAGCTACCAAAGCAGGGATCTAGAAAAGGTTTGTTACTGCTGAGTGCTGACCCTCTAAGTTAACTATTATTGTCATATACTAAAAACAAATGATGAATATGGCTCGGGAATTACGTAGTTGAGAAACATATGAGGCCGTGAAACATCTTAAGTATAATGTTCTTGTCACTTTATAGGTGTCTCAGCAAGTTGCAAAGCCATTATATGATCAAAAGGTGCAACCAACCACTTTGGTCCCAAAGCAAATTGGAAATACTTACACAGCATCTCTATATTCAGCATTTGCTTCCCTTATTCACAACAAAAACAGTGAATTGGTGAGTTTTCTAGATACCATTATCCGTCTCATCTGGCTTATTATTACCTTGGTTTAGTAATCATGCTTTTGGTTTCCTATATTTTCAGGATGGCAAGAGGATCTTAATGTTTTCTTATGGAAGTGGATTGACTGCTACGATGTTCTCACTCCGGCTAAATGAAGGACAACAACCCTTCAGCTTGTCTAACATTGCAGCAGTTATGAATGTCGCTGATAAGTTGAAGTCAAGGCATGAGGTAAAAATTGTTACCAATGAACAATCATACTGATACCCTATGTAAATTTGCAAGACATGATTGTAATTCTACTTTGATTTCGAGCAATCTGTTCAACTTCATTTCTTTGATTTCTCTGCAGTTCGAACCAGTAAAATTTGTCGACACCTTAAAGCTGATGGAGCACAGATACGGGGCCAAGGACTTCGTTACAAGTAAGGATACCAGCCTTTTGGCCCCGGGTACTTACTACCTAACCGAGGTGGATTCAATGTACCGAAGATTTTATTCCAAGAAACCCGCAAATGATTCGAACATAGCCAAGGAGAATGGTTCAGTTGTCAATGGTCATTGATGCCGGGGTTTAGTTTCCTGCCCAGAAATGCTGCAAGTGTGAGTGAGATTGAAGGTGATGCCAAGATGTCTGCAGCTTTAGGTGTATGCTGTTATAGAATCAGTTAAGATGGATAGATATTGTTTTCTCATGCAAATGAGGTTTTAAGTGTGGTTATCTTTCTACAATATTTAATTATTCATCCTAGTAGTGTGAGCTTGTATTGTTTTTCCTTTTTTAAAACTGATTTATCTAGTGTTAGTTTGTTTCTCAAACAAAAAAGGTTGCCTATATCTGGCAGTAGATGATTCATTGAAAAATAAATATTTATCATTTACTATATCTTTTCATTGGCCATTATTATGGGATTTTCTGCCTGTGTTATACGAGTAAAAGGGCCAGTAGACACTTTTTTAGATGCCCAACTTAGGGAAGTTTGGCCAATGCACTTAGTATAGCATTCAGACTCTGATGAATTGAACTCAACTGAATTTGAAATTATATTGAGTCGAGCATGAAATGAATCAGGTTGAGTTTTGATATTTATTTTCAATTTATTTTCAATCCTTATAAGTTTAAATAAGTTCAGATAAAATCTACTGAAGTCCAATAAAGTCTAATAAGATTTCATCTAATAAGGTTGAATAAGATCTAATGAGGTCTAATAAAGTCTTTATAATTTTTATAAGTTCAGATAACCAAAAATAAGTTGAAAAGAACGGACTTATAGGCATGTTTTGGATCCTCATGAGTCCATAACACTAGATATAACACCTCTTGTTCTAGCTATTGTGAGGAGTTGGGATCAAAACTAAGGCGTGCTCGCAGTACCTTTTTCGGTAGTCAGAGGTTTGACAAAGTTAAAACGATACTTTAGTTTTTATTGAAGTAGAGATTAGAGGTAAAGGTAGTGGTTACATAGAGTTTAGAGAATGTTAATTAAGATTCCAACACAACCAGAGTAGCAAGGTGGGGGAATTAATGATGAAGTTTGATGAAGTTATTACACTAAACACAAAAAATATTTTTCAAATTTGATTTGGTATCTTTGAATTAATTAATTAAAGTTGACTAAATCAATATCCACGTACATCAAGTGCAAAGCCAATCCATTTCCGTCATGTGTACCTCTACTTGTCAAATAACCAATAAGAGCATCAAATTGTGAAGTTTAGGCATCAGTGTGCATCATGCATGTATACTTGTTGATTAAAATAAATAATTTCTACTTTATTCCTCTTTATTTGCGCTAATACTTTTACTAAGATAATCATGCGGAAGATTCTCTTTGTTCACTTTATTTTTGTTTTAGATCAAGTCCGCGAGAGCAAATAAAAGGAGTTCATTCATTTTAAATCTGAAGGAATTTTTTACTCATTTACTTATTTAAAATCCTCCTACATTATTGTAAATTTTGCTAATTTAGAGTCTCTAAAATGAGTGAGAGAAATAAACAAAAATATAATAATCACGAATGTAAAATACTAATAGTAAACTCGGGTATACGATAAAGTTATATCTAAATAGAGGCCGAGGACAACTAGAGAGTATATTATCCCTTCTCACTACTACTTTCTTTTTAAAAGGGAATTAATGGTAAAAACTAATCTCAAATTATTATTATCTAAAAAGGAAACTTTTTGTGAAGTACTTCTTTGTAACAATGTATTTTGTGAAAATCTACCTATTTCTATATTTGAGAGATATACTGATGCACAAAGTATATGGAGACCCATGAAACATCACCACATTAAGCTGATTATGGGTTTGGGAAAAATGATCATTCATGACTATAAAATGCACTGATAGCACAAATCTGAGCCTCAAGGCCCTCAACTATCTTATTCAGAATTCAATTGTTACAAATACAAATTCAACAAAAATCATTTCCCTATTGATTGAGAAGAAAGAAACACAAATAAACATAGTACATGACAGTAACAATCACTCGTGACTAAAATGATAAAATTATGGAAACCGCCTTCAACTCGATCCAAATAACAGGCAATAATGAGAGAGTTCGAAGTAGAAGTTCTGAACCAGACTATCATCAAGCTGCAACTTTAGCAGTCTTGTTGGGTTCAAACACATACTTTATAAGAGACTCCTTGATGGGTAGAAGTTCGGGAAATTCTAGCTTCAGTTTGGTGGTTTCTAGCTCGTTGTTGCTTCTTGGAGCAATGATCACCTTAGCCTGCTCCTCAAGGGTAAAGTTTTTCCATGTGAATTTCGGGTCAATATAATCCCGGTACATCTCTAGAATCTCATTGTGGCTAACGACACCAGGGTTCGTGAAGTTGTAAATTCCTGTAAGGTTCCTCTTTGCCATCTCGATGGAGATGGGAAGCAATTCATCCAAGATTGTCATGGAGTTCGGAATGTTGACTACCTTCTCGTACCGGGCGATCTTGGTGATAAAGTTGCGGGGATTGGATAAATCAGAGGAGATTGGCATGCGCACCCTCAATGTGCACACGTTCTCATAGTTCTTAAGTAACTCCTCGACCTATACATTCCATTACAAGAGCACTTGCATCAGTAAAGCTATTGATCAATATCAGAGTAAGACCAAAAGATGGAAACTAGAAATCAAGACACGTCACATTCAGGAGTCACATTCTGGAGTCTTTAAAGATATTTCATGTTCAAAACTCACATTATAACCACAGAAACTGAAAATGTCAAATAAAAGGGCGAAAATGATAGCGGGGGTAACAACTAAAGTACAAAAAGACATAACAAAGGGAAAGTTTGTTCCCCAAAAGATTGTGGTAACTCTGGAATTGACTAATTGCTTACTTGAGGCACTTCTTGTTTGCTCTTGGGATGAGAATCAAGAAAAATTGTTTCTAACACTTTGTTTTGAAACCAAGGAAGATTCATTTAGCGCCGAGATTGGAAGATTGGTTCTTTTAGCTTTTAAACCACCTATGTGTTGCAGATAATATCCTACTTTTGTCCTGAGGAGGCAATTTAATTGAAGAATATAACAGCTATGTAAATTCGCTTTATCACGACATACTATGGGCTAGAGCCTAGAGTTTATGATCTAGAATGTGGGACATTTTTGAAGAGTTTTTATTTGCACTAAGATGAATGGAGAACACGGAAACCCAAAAGGGCAAAACATACAAATTTTGGATAGGTGTTGTCATGGTTTGAGGGAAAGGATCTTGCAAGATTAACTTCTACTACTTCTAGGATACTAGATAAAGCAACTGACCACCATAAGAGACTCTTCTGGATTCTATGCTCATACGGCACAACATACTTGATAACGAAAAGCATAACCACAAAAACTACGAAAATACCAGTGCTCATCGGTTACTAGACAATGCTCACTCTCTCCGCTTTCAATCTACACACTTTTTAATTTGTTCCATTTACATAGTACACTTTGACCAAAGTTCATGTGGGTCTTGTTTGACTCGTTTCAATCTATATTTTCAAGATACCAACTTTCAATATTTTTACTTATTGTAACTAAATATACTAGGGTCCAAGTTTTACGCTGGAAAACATGAAAGTCAAATGGGACAAATTCAAACAAGAACAAAGGCAGCATCTTAGATCTCAGAAATTTTCCTCACAGTTGCCATCCATCATAACTATGACTAAACTGCAAAACAGATCATGAGAGCAAAGCTAACAGATCAAAGCAAATTCTTCCTTCTCCTTAACTCGTGATCTTGCCTCAACAAACCACATTAATATATCATCACAATCAAGGAAAAAACAAAGGGTAGAACAAGTGCAAGCATATAGCCCAAGCAATATTCCACACCGAAACAAATTGGCAATGGGAGCAGCAACTCACACAGAGCTGTTAATCACAATTCTTCGATACGGGACTCAAATGACTCACAAAATGAACACAACACAAGATCCACAGAACACTAATAGTACCTCCATCCCAATCCCCCCAAAACTTGATATAAACAATGCACATCCAACCTTCACTAACAGCCTCTTCACTAGATCACTAATCTACATCCTACTCTAGTGTAAATCAACAATCAAAAACTCATTCTAAAATGCAAATCAAGCACACATACAACAACACTATAAGCAATGCACAAATACTAAATCAACACAGTATCATATAAATTCATTCAAAGTCAACACCTAAAAACCAAGCCGGTCTTGCCATACTGGTCGCTCACTTTATCCGTTAACCAATTGGTCGATGTTCCAAATCCAAACTTTCGGGAATCAAAAGAGATCCTTGACCAGTCCTTTACTCAAGACGAAGGAAATAGTCACTACTACCGACATTAAACACAACATCCATCCAAGATCCATAATCACCAACATAAGATCCCAATTCTCAACCAACAATAACAAATCACATTCCAACAAGTAAAACATAAAACACAAATCAAAAAATCAAATCTTTAAACCAAATTTACCAACAAAATCAAAAATTTAAAGAAATCACATCCCAACAACAAGTAAAACATAAAACCCAAATCAAAAAATCAAATCTTCAAACCAAAATAACCAACAAAATCAAAATTAACAAATCACATTCCAACAACAACAAGTAAAACATAAAACCCAAATCAAAAAATCAAAATTTTAAAACCAAAATAACCAACAAAATCAAAAATTTAAACAAATCACATTCCAACAACAACAAGTAAAACAAAAAACCCAAATTAAAAAAACCAAATCTTTAAACCAAAATAACCAACAAAATCAAAATTAACAAATCACATTCCAACAACAACAAGTAAAACAAAAAACCCACATCAAAAAACCAATTCTTTAAACCAAAATAACCAACAAAATCAAAATTAACAAATCACATTCCAACAAGTAAAACATAAAACCCAAATCAAAAAATCAAATCTTTAAACCAAATTTACCAACAAAATCAAAATTAACAAATCACATTCCAACAACAACAAGTAAAACAAAAAACCCACATCAAAAAACCAATTCTTTAAACCAAATTTACCAACAAAATCAAAATTAACAAATCACATTCCAACAACAACAAGTAAAACATAAAACCCAAATAAAAAAACCAAATCTTTAAACCAAAACAACCAAACAAAATCTCAAAAAAATTCAAAACAAACATACCATAGCTTTAGTCTTGGAGTAAAAAGACCCAATAAAATTAGGAGAATCCACTTCCTTAAACCCAATACCAGAATCAATAGGGTGTAGATCATCATACTCAAAAATACACCCAGTAGCATAATTAATCAAAACAATGCCATTTTGACGACAAACATCAGCTAAAGTAAGAGTACCAACAACATTAGCACGAATAGTCTCAACTTTATGAGACTCACACCAATCAACATTAGGACGGCCAGTTACTCCGGCAGCGTTAAACACATGGGTTGGTTGCACCGCCGTGAAGTCAGCCTCTAATGAAGTCCGGTTCTCTAACCGGCCTGAACCGTATGTGTAAGTTATGTTTTGAGATTCACAGAGTTTTCCTAGTAAACCGCCGATCCAGCCGGTTCGACCATAGATTAGGAATTTGAGGGGTTTGTTGTTGTCTGAAGAAGTGTTGTTGTCAAGACCCATGTTTGATTGAGAGAGAAGAAAGATGGGATCTTGGAATGTGAGGGAGAAGAAGGAGAAGCGTATGTATGTGTGTTTGTCTGAATCTATGGTTCTCTTTAAAATGGAAGTGTGATGGGAGTGTTCTAATAAGTGAAAAGCCAGAGACTTATCTGATAGATATGAACAGTAATATTTATTAGATAGGTCTGTACTACATTTTAAAAAAGATATATTACAATTTTTTATTGTACTATAATTTTCAGAAACTATACTACTTTAAGCTGTATATAAATATACAACATTACGCGAAAAATATACTATATAAATATATAAGTGTACTACGTTTTAAAAAAAAAGCTTGATATGTGTCCAACTCTTACCTATCCGATAGGTAATGGGCAGCCCTCGTTGTAATAAGGAGTAAGGACAGTGATTGTCTTTTCCATGTGGAGGGGAGATTTCCTAAGGTATTGTCCACCGGGGTGAGGGTCTAATCTCCACTTATCCCGCTAATTTTTAGTACGATTCAGTTCAATTTCATTCAATATGAATATATTAAAGGTTTATTTAATTTAACATAAAATAAGTTTAAGTTAGTAAAAACAACTTTAATTTAGCAAAAATAAGTTCAATCACCACGTAAAAAAATTCTATTTCATCAAAAATAAGTTCAATTCAGTAAAAATAAGTTCAGTTACGTAAAAAGCAGTAGTGCAAAACAACGTGAATCATTAAAAATAATTTTAGTTCAGTAAAAATAAGTTCAGTTACGTAAAAAGAAGTAGTGCAAAACAACGTGAATTATTAAAAATAATTTTAGTTCAGTAAAAAATGTTTATTTTAGTAGAAATAAGTCCAATTCAGTAAAAATAAGTTTGAGTTCAGTAAAAATAAAGTGAAATAAACAGGATCTTTTATATTCACTATTCTTTCTTTTTAGTTCAGTTAGGAACCGTTTGCTTCCCTTTCATTTTACTGAACTAGATTTATTTTTACTAAACTGAACTTATTTTTACTGAAATATGTTACTACCTCTGTTTTTTATTAGATGCAACACTTTGACCAAAAAGCTCTCACAGTTTTGGTCAAAGTATTGCATCTAAAAAAGTACGGAGGTAGTATTTTTTTCTTCGCACTACTAGTTTTGCTTAAGTGAACTTATTTTTACTGAATATTATTATTTTAAGGTGAACTGAACAAGGCCTTATTCATGTTATTTTTCGTCCTTGCACTACTATTTTTTTACTGAATTGAACTTATTTTTATTGGATTGAACTTATTTTTGTTGAACTGAAGTTATTAATTTTTTTGATGAAGTCTTGTGTGTAGCTTGCCGCTCGATTAACAAATCGTGTGGCGCGCACATAATGGTTATTTTAGGGGGTTTACAAAGTGTTTTAGGCGGAGTTATCAAGTGTTTTGCGGGTTATTGGTTGTTTAGGGGATTGGAGGGGTTACTAATTGTTTTAGGGGTTACCACCTGTTTAAGGGTTACTAACTCATTGGTGGAGGGGTTACCGATTATTGTTACTAACTATTAAGAGGAGGGTTACCGACTGTTTTGCGTGAGTTTAGGAAGTAAAAGAGTAATGTGTGAGTTACTAAATAGTCTCGCCATATCATTAGTTAATGGTGTAACCAGCCGTCTATAAGAATTTTATGATTATTTTCTATGATGAATAAAACAAAGCGTTTTTTATCGGTCCAATTCAGTTCAACCAAAGGGAACATGCTATGATGTTTGGGCGATATCAAGGATTGACAATTCAGTTCAACGAATGGATCTTGATCCCATATGAACAAGTCCTCTTCCCGTGTCCTAAATCTTGATCTTGATCAATAAATTAAGGAATCTTATATTTAAATAAACAAATCAAAAGACTTGAGCATATGATAATTTAGTTTACTACACTTTCATGATCCCATCTAATCTTTAATGACTTATGGACTTATGGTATATTAATTGTGGCAGGATGTAATCTCGCACTCACTAGTCACTCCCTTCTTCCTTCATGAATTGAAATTATAAAAAATTACGTTCAATACAAGAAGGAGGGGAGCACAAGTTATTGATCAAATTATAAAATATTCTCTTCTTATGATACATTTGTCCTTCATAAGAGTTCAAACGACTTTTGATGATCTGATCCCAACTTTGATTATCTAATAATGGTCCCAACTTTAAAGGTTTCGTATGCTAACTATTTTTTTTACCTGAAAACCTATAACATCGGATAATTACGACATATGTAACTCTTATGTAAGCGCTTTGTTTAACACCTTAAACAATAAGAGAGTTTCATGCAGTATGATTAAATATGGACGACCATATTAGAAAGAATTTCCCTAATTTCGGATCCCCGAAGATAGTTAAGAATGACCTTCCCTAAATTGGAATCCCCGAAGATAGTTAAGAATGACCTTCTGAAGTAAACTTGCCATAATGAAATTTGGTAGTATCAGTTTTTCTTATATTATTTTGCAAAAAACTTTATAATTAACATTATAACTTAATTCTATCTTAAAAATTATGGGTCCAGAATTAACAGAATGCAAGACCCATCTTGGTTGATTGGCCCACTTGCTTATCATAGAATTTCTGGTCGTGAGTTTGAGGAACTTAAGATTCAGATCTGAAAAAAATCATTTCTTTATTAAAATTTCTGAATGTTGGCTGGCAAGTGTTCAGAATACAGAAGTTATATCCTTTGTGTTTCTTACTCTATTACTAATTTCATCTGCTCATTTGATCCTGATCACTTGTGTAGTTTCTTACAACACCTTAGGATAACAAAGCTCGATACAACGATCTATTAGCCTATTACGAATTTACGATGTTCATAGTCGAGAATATGCTCATAAGTCGCGCCTCACGATAATATCACAACATTCCTAGAGTGTAAATATTGAAGTATGTAAATTTGCACAATTGTTAGCAATGTTGCATTAGTTGGGGGTGTTGTAAGGGTGGGACAAGAATAAAAGGAATAGTGAATACAAAGTGATTTCGAGCAGTCAAAACCAAGTATACAAATTAGTTTGTTATGGGTGTTTGATCAAATGGTAAGATTCTCTTGAATGCCAGAGAAAGTTCCCATGACTTTCCCACCTAAGTCAGGGAATGTCTCATATCCAGGAAGAGGGCTAACCAATCCTGACCGGTCGACTTGTAAAGGATACTTGAGAAGGTGGCCTCTCATTTCAGTCACTTCATCATCAGCAAATTGTTTCCAGTTTTGTTCACCGAGTTGTCTAACAAGTCTCACACACTCTACACTTTCTGGATGTGCAAAGCAGTCCTCAACCTTTCCTAGATGCTCTGCCCACAGCGACATCCTGTATCCGTATACCTGCAATTATGGACAAGTTGTTATCATATAGCTAATTTGAATTCAACCACATGCTAAGCATAAGCTTAGTAGAGCTGGAAATTATCCTTAACCTGATCTGATAACCCAATTTGAAGTTCTGATCTGACTAACTTGACAGGTTTATCATATTTTCATTTTAAGAAGTTGGTATAAACCGCAACAGACCCAAACCCAACCCATCTATCCAAATTCCCCGTCCTAACTGAGGGGAAATCCAACGAGAAGCAAAAATTCACTAATAACCATCCTTAACTCTTTGTAGATTACAAGAGAGTCATTAAGAACTTGCACCTATATAAAATCACATCTAATATTTCACATTTTGTATGGGAGGAAGATGTATCTATAATCAACTGAAAGGAGCAATGACGAGCCAATCATTACTAGATCATATTCTGAGAAGTTTCACTAGTTAAGTGGCTTGTCTACATCATATATATGCTTCTCTAGTGCATAATTGTAGATGAGTAAACTGGCAAAGGTACTCCTGGTAGAAATTATCCATATGCATACCTGCCCGCGTGGATTAGATTGTTTTGTAGCCCAAGTATAGTGTGGCTGATACGCACCCATTGCAATCTCCGTGTCTCTAGTACCTTCCATAGATCGTTGGTTGATGTTTGCAGAGCCTAAGATGACATACTCGTCATCCACTATCATGCCTTTTGAGTGAACATAGATCATGAATCGTCGATTCTTAGCTGAAAGCGCCTTTTTTTAAACAAATGATTTGAGTGAGTTACATGGTAATAAAGAACAAATTACACACCTTTTAAAGAAGAAATTGAGATAATACCTGCGGAGTATTCCCATTCAAAGTAGTACGAGAATTTCTTGTAGAATTTTCATCAGAAACTTCACGATTACCTAGGCAGAAGAAATTCAAGAAATCTTGAGGTTCATATGTGTTGTCCATTCCCGTTTCTTCCAAAGCCTTGTAGATTATTTCATACATCATTTGCATAGTCTTGTACTGCAAATCAGGGAAAGGTGTGTAAGACTTTGTTTGGTTGGACGGAAAGCATTTTCAGTAGTAAAGGATTTTCCATGGAAAAACACAATTGCATAATCTGCTACGTACCTGCCAAAAAAGAATCCGCTGCATGGCAAGACTCTTAGGATCACCCTCTGGCCACATAGGAATGATAATATATGCAGCAAATCTTTCATTTGCTCTGATTTTATTGGCAATCTTAAGAGCGATTTCAACAGGTATCAAATTGTTTGCACCTGCTCATAATCAGCAATATAACATGAAACTTCAGGCTCATGCACGTCCGGACTCAAAAGGATCCAACTATCATTAATTCTAGTCACAAACAACACAGATACATGCACAAGCAAACTAGATTTGCACAAGAATGATAACTTGTTTCTAGAATATTAGTATCTAAATTTTGCCATAAGAAGCCCAATTGTACAAATTAGAATAGAATTTGACGTTAGGACTATGGAAGCTCACCTAAGTCTCTGTAAGAATCCCAATTATACGAGGAGCCAAGAAAGTACTGATTCTCGATGTAAATGTGATGTTGGGCAGAGCGGATGGCGTGCACATATGCTGCTTGTATACTCATATCTATGAGTACATTCTTTCCACACAAAAGGTTCTGTTTGAACATAGAAAACAACGATCTCTTCATTAGTCACTAGTAAGCAGGATATATAATCCACAGAAGCCAAAAAGAAAAATAACTAACCCATTGCGTCCCATCTTTTGGATCCTTTGGAAATCCTTTCACAGAATTGGAGTCTATTGAGCGGAAGACCTGGCATGTCGTTGGTTAATTAGTAATTCAATGGTTACAGCTTGTAATAAAACTCTAACATGTAGGAGTAACTCTAAGCAGCTATGTTACCTGTACATGCCATGACTCCCTATCATTATTACCGTTTCTGATGGCTTCTTCTAGTCCGAGAATATCAGGAACCTTATCTACCTTAAGCAGATGATCATCGTAAGATCTTTTCATTTTTTGCAGCCCACGAGGTTTTGAAGCTTTTAACCAGCGTTCCTCAAAGTTGGCTAGGACATCATATGCAGCTGGGCCATCAATTTGAGAATGCAAATCATGCCATGGTTCTCTTGGGCATCCATCAGTAGGACCCTATAAAATAGTTCCCCAAGATCATTTATATTGTAGATCAGAATCAAGAAAGATAAAATAAATCGACAAGAAAAGGACACGTAGATTCTACACAGTCCACTAACATTGTGTTACCTACGAGTTCAGAATACGAAAAAGCGGGTAGGCTAAGAACAAGGGTGTTTGTATGTTACTCGCATTATACATAAACAGAGTAGGCCCAGACTATTGCTTTCGGTACAAAATAGATACTATGCCCAGAATAGAGCCTAAACAGAGATTTAGATCCTGGTGCTGGGTCACTTAGGCATCCCAATAGATAGATACATTGTTAAAATGTTTGCAATAATATGGCTCAGTAACTGTATGTTAGAAGCATCTACTATTATTTAGATGAGTATACTAGAAAGTGAAAGAGGAGTTGAACATTTTGATTACAGTGAAGTTTGGCTGATGATAGTCATCCTTGTGTACTGTCTCCAATGTTCTGAAAAGGGAATGAGCTGGGGTATCATATCGCCCCGAGCACAGGTCAAGCCCACCAACGAAAGCAATGATCTTTCTCCTGTTGTGACCTGCATCAGCATCTAGAATTATAGTTTTTTGGTGATGGGTATAGATTGCTCCAGCTTCCTGGATCATAGTAAAATTAAACCGGACAAGTCAGTGCAAGTGGTTTGCTGATGCTAGACGCATTTTATATGTATAGAACAATGGAGGCACAAACCTACATGATCGAATATAAATCTGACATAAACAAAGAAATAACACAATTAGTGTGGACAATAACATGTATAAATACCTGCTGCTTGATAAAGCTATGCCCTTTTCCACCAGATCTTGGGCAAAGTATAACTTGCACTGATGAGCCCTTGAAGAATTGGAAAGTCACTTCATCATCTGTCGCTAAGATACCTTGCTACACATTAGATGCAATATATAATAAGTAAGCATTATCCTCTATTTCTTGAGCAGGCAATTAGACTTTTAATATGGGAAAGAATGAAAGCGAAAAGCAAAAGCAGATGATCAGCCTCATATTTAACTCATTGAACCACAAACATAAAAGATACTCCTCTATACTCGGAGACCAGCTAATTGCAGCCTCATTGTGGCGGTGGAAATTAGAACCCTCACATTCATTATTTGACAGATTCCATTCTAATCAAACTAAAAATTAAGAATAAGTGAAAAGAGGACAAAGATGGAAACTAGTCATGGATGAAAGTGGAGAGTACAATTTGCACTCTTAGCACATAGCTGCCCTCGAGTATTAGATTGAGCGGAAGTAACTTGTTCACAAGCAAAACTCGAAAAAAGCCAACAACAATGAGATTAATGAGTAAAATCTACTCACAGTAGTATAATTCAAAATGCTCCTAGAAGTAGGATCATCCCACACAAGCAGCAACACTCTTACACCCTCCTGAGCTTTACCCTTGAGAAGAGCTCCTAATGTGATTCCCGCGCCATCTTGAGCATCACGAACCAGTTTGACAAGGTGGGTTACAGACCACCCTGTGAGGTATACCAATCGACGAGCATGAGAAATAGCATTGAAGATGTCACGCCAGCACTTCCCGTGCAAATAATGCATATCATAATCAAGCCTAAAATCAGGAAGTGTATCATCTTCAACATGAGCATCTTGGTAAAGTGTAATTCTATTTCCTTGTCGAAGGGGGAAATATGTTCTAGGAATTCCATTGTAATTAGGACCAGGGCCAAAACCCAAATGATAAAGATTCATTCTTTCTACCGGAATATATTGAATCGAAACACTCAAAACAGCTCCAGTTTCCCAATTTTGACCATTGGATTTAGTAATTGGAAAAGTTCCCTCAATTCTTGCACCTGAAAATAGCTGTTGTGCTGCTATACCAACAGCTCCTATGATCTGAGCACCTACTACATCATCATCTTTAACTACAAAATGCAGTTCTGCAGCAGTATGTGCTACAGGTACAAAAAAATGTTGCATCCATACAGGGTTATCATTATTTCTCATAACAAAAGTTCTTGCTATAATAGCACCAGCAACAGAAACATTAACATACGGATCACTCGTTAGCCTATTCGACATACCCTTAATCGATAAACCCCCGAATAAATCATTTAAGGTCTTATGAAACAGGTCCATATTAGGAAGATTTCTAGCCTCCTTAACCCAAATGTCTAAATGGCCATGTAACAACATAATCTTCAAAGACCCTTGTGAGGTCTGAAATGGCAAATATTCAGTACCTTGCCCATGTTGGGTCCCATCAAAGGATGAAGAATGAACTTGACTAAAATGAGCCATTGTTTCTACACAACTTAACCAAGAATCTAAAACACCAGTTAACACCCAATAATATTGTACAGATGATCAAATGAATTCTTGATTTCGAGGCGTAATATGAACAATATAATCTACAAAAACAGTTTAAAAACTGCTCAATCAATCAAAATACCTGGTTTTTTTAACAAATGACAATGAAATAGAATCTGGGTATGTGAATTTACTAACATCCAGTTCATCCAGGTGAGTATCCCTTGATTAATTGATGAACAAAAACATAATGGGTAGTTGAAAAACTAATAAAATCAATATGACAGTTAAGAATTTGAATGGTTGAAAGAGAGTGGGAAACAAGAAACAAGTTGGTATTGGTGGGCACATATATTTGAATAAGATCTTGCATTGAAAAAAGTCAACAAGAAAGAGAAGACTGTTCTTGGGTATTGAACTGAATGAATCAAAATTGACTTCTGACAAATTGCAGGAATAGGTAGAAAGCAATGATTTGAAAAAGGGTTGATAAGTTGACGATTCATGGCTCAAGATTCAAGTGGGATGATCACAAGTTTCCACCTTTTTTCAGCAATCTGTTTTTACAGTTGGGTTTCGGTACTGATCTCGTGCTTCTAGTAGAATTAGAAATTTATCTAGTGATTTTGGTTTATTTGTTGGGTGAGTCTTATAGGAGAACGTATACTTTTGAATTAGAACCGGTATTAGTCTTCAACGATCTCTGAGATTTTTAGACTGTATAAAGCCTTTCCTTGAGACGTAATTTGTTGGCTAGGCTCTTGGTCATGTAGAGAGACTCCAACTTTAACCATAATCCGGCTGCTGTCTCTTCGTGAATAACCTTGCGTAGTACCTCCTTGGCTAAACAAAGTTGGATCGCCGATAATGCTTTTTCGTCCAACACTTGCCATTGCTCATCCGTCATAGAAGATGACTTTCTATACTAAGTCTAATATAGACCCGGTCTACACTAAACTTATTGTAGACCATGGCCAAGTCCCAAAAGTTAAGGTTTTTTTTAGCAAAAGTTAAATTATAGCTCACCAAAAGTTAAGATTTCTTTAGCAAAAGTTAAGATTTTGTAATTAAAAGTTAAGGTTTTGTAATCAAAAGTTAAGTGTTATAAATGAAAAGTTAAGGTTTCTTAGCAAAAGTTAACATTTTATAATTAAAAGTTAAGGTTTAGCAATCAAAAGTTGAGTGTTATAAATGAAAAGTTAAGGTTTCTTTAGCAAAAGTTTAGATTTTGTAATTAAAAGTTAAGGTTTAGCAATCAAAATTTAAGGTTTTGTAATAAAAATTCAGTGTTATGAATGAAAAGTTAAGGTTTTTCTTTGCCATCAAGTGTCCGTTTTATTCCGCTCTGTGTGAGAACAACCTTCATCTGGACCTTCCAGATGCTAAAACTAATCTTGCCATCGAACTTCTCAGTTTCGAACTTCGTTACAGAAGACATCTTAATATGATAGCACTCGGAAATAAACCTTTAGCTCTGATACCACTTGTTAGGGTTGTGAGTGCGTAGCGGAAGCTGTATAGATTGAGAAATATAATTAGATTTTGAAATATGGCAAGAAAAGTAGTAAGAGATGGACACAAGTATTTAACATGGGAAAACCCCTCTAAATAGAGGTAAACAACCCACGGACGGCGAGCACCGAAAATTCCACTATAATAAAATAGGAGAGTACAAGAACACCCAATTAATAGAGTGAGTAATACAAAATAAATAAGTAAAACTCTCACTATAAACTCACTAAGAGTAATATGCAAACTGTGGAATATTAGGGAGATTGTATACAAGGAGGGAGTAATGTAGGAAAACTTGTAAATGTGGGTTTATGGCTTCTTGTGTGATGAGGTGATGTCCCCAAAAATGGCTTGCCCAAAGATAACTCCAAGTCTTATTTATAATGGGTGAAGAGTTGGTTTACTATAAGACGGTCTTAGGTTAAGCTTAACCTCAAACCAGCCCAATAATGCTTAGAGAGACCCCATGACGCACGCCACATGCTAAACAGCCCAGCCTAGTTGATTTTTTTAACTTTTCGACCTAAAACCTTAACTTTTTGCGTTTTTTAACTTTTCGCCCTAAAACCTTAACTTTTGCATAAAAATTCATAACTAATATCATATGTGAAATCGAAACCCTTCACTCCATTAGCCCTATTAGTTATGGATTTTTATGCAAAAGTTAAAGTTTTAGGTTGCAAAGTTAAAAAAAAAAAGCAAAAATTAAGGTTTTGGGGTTGAAAAGTTAAAAAATAAAATTTCCTGGGCTCCTTAGCGCGTGGCACGCGTAATTGGGCTTTTAATTGGCTTATTAGGCTGGTCTTACATTAAGCTTAATGTAAGACCGTCTTTTATAAGACTTTGCCATGAGTAAATGGCCGCAGATAAGCTGCACTACTTGGTTTCCAACAGTTTATGAATTGTGTAGAAGCTTCTTTGAATTAATTGCTCCACTTTGCCGACATTAGAAGTTGTCACAAGTTTGCCAAAATGATTTCTAGAGAAATCATGAATCATGTTTGCATGATTTAGGCGGCAATACCATAAGATTTGCATGGAGAAATATTTATGTAACTTGGGCCATATAATTTGGGCCACAATCCTAACAGTTGGTTCCATATATGATTCATCCAGAAAGAATTTAAACACGTTTTCTAGTTCGTTGTTGTCCTCCCTTGAAATTTTATGTTGGGCATCTTCTACTGCTTCCATGCCCTCCGGGGGAATGCTTAACTAGATCGATAGAGCTTTGAACATGAGAAATATTGGATTATCATTGTTAGATTATTTTTTATATTTCATCCGTTTTTTTTTTAATTGCAACAAACTCAAGTGGGTGGACTTCTAAGCAAAATTTTGGTGTGAGTATGAAAGGGATGGAGAGAGAAAGTGGGGCATGTGATAAGGAGAGAGATAGAGTACTAAGTCTAATATAGACCCGGTCTACACTAAACTTATTGTAGACCATGGCCAAGTCCCAAAAGTTAAGGTTTTTTTAGCAAAAGTTAAATTATAGCTCACCAAAAGTTAAGATTTTTTTAGCAAAAGTTAAGATTTTGTAATTAAAAGTTAAGGTTTTGTAATCAAAAGTTAAGTGTTATAAATGAAAAGTTAAGGTTTCTTTAGCAAAAGTTAACATTTTATAATTAAAAGTTAAGGTTTAGCAATCAAAAGTTGAGTGTTATAAATGAAAAGTTAAGGTTTCTTTAGCAAAAGTTTAGATTTTGTAATTAAAAGTTAAGGTTTACCAATCAAAATTTAAGGTTTTGTAATAAAAATTCAGTGTTATGAATGAAAAGTTAAGGTTTTTTAAACAAAAGTTAGGATTTTATAATTAAAAGTTACGGTTTAATAACCAAAAGCTAAGTCATTGTAAATAAAAGCTAACATTTAGTAATTAAAAGTTAAGGTTTAGTAACTAAAAGTAAAGCCACACAAACTAAAAGTTAACATTTTAGCGACTAAAAGCAATGAAGATATCCCATAATAAAATTCTTGCACAAAACAATTCTTGGATTCCTGATAGCCTTCACCAACACCACCAAAAATTAATCTCCATAACACCCTAAAAGAAGATGAATTTCGCAATTAAAACACCGAATAAACCAAATTCCACACATCAACATCAAATAATCAGGCATCAAAATCAAACCTAAATCATAACTAAACAACAAAAAAAAACCAAAATTTCAGATCTAAAATGCAAAAAAATTCAGTAAAATTCAGCTCAAGTTTCATGGCTTGTTTATAAAGCTGAAAAGCCTCCATTTCAGAACACATCAAACCCTTGGATTTAACCGACCAATATACTATCAACTCAGCTTCATTTGTACCTTCTGTTGCAATCATGGTGTTATTGGTGAGTGGAATTTCGTTAAGAAACAAGCTTTGTGCCTGGTTAGTGATACAATTGATGTACACTTCACTTGGATTTATGGGTTTGAACTATATTGGAGCCATGATGTCGAACGAAAGCAGATATTTGAATGTGGATTTTGCTTTTGTTTTTGTGGCGATTTGGTTTGGTTTGGTTTACTTAATCTCATCCGTTTACCTAGTTGTCGTCATTACCCCATATGACAACAAGATCAAGCTAAAATGCGCAATTTTCTTCACTCTAATACAATTACAGAATCAAATTCAGAAGAATGAATTTTGAGAGAGCGAGATGGATTCTTCGCGAAGGAGCTTCGCCGACGAATTTGGAGGAGAAATCTTCGGTCATGGGTGATCGGATTCCGGCGAATTTGGAGGAGAAAGGAAGTGGAAGAGAGGAGAGAGAAAGTTGGGGGTTGAGCAGAATGAGCTTTGCGACCAAATTCTGGGAAGAAAAATAATGGGTCTACACTATTGTTATTGTGGACCAGGTCCACCCAAGTTCTTTTGGAGAGAAATGACTTGCAAAAAAGGAAAGAAAACATTTGTTGCATGTAATTTGCTATTTTCATTTTTGACAAATATTGCAATTAAAAAAAAAGTAGGAAGTGTTAAGAAAGATGAGAAACAAGAAGAGAGAAAAACCAATGAATTGTATTGATCTTACTCTTGGTGCAAATGTTACATTTACCTCTCCTCTATTTATAGTAGGAGATTTTACTATTTACATAACCTAAAGTCAACAATAGGTTAATTTAGGTGCATGGAGGGAAGAAAATTTTGCCATGCATTGAATGCATGTACATGTGCATGGGTGGGCATTCACATTACTTTGATATAATTCATAACACTCCCCCTTGAATGTCCACTGAATAGTATATATAGTTGTCTCGTTAAAAACCTTGTCAAGTAAAACCCAGTGGGATGAAAAACTTGATCGAAGGGAAAAAGAGTACAACTTTTATTCCCTTTATATGCTTAAACAAACTGCCTCATTAAAAACCTTGTCAGGAAAAAACCCAATGGGATAAAAACCTGATCGAAGGGAAAAAGAGTGCAGTGCATATAATACTCCCCCTGAATCATAGGTCACGAAGATGTCGCATTCCGATCTTGTGCACCAGTTGTTCAAATTTCTTCGAGGGAAGGGATTTCGTAAATAGGTCAGCAAGATTTTCACATGACTTGATTTGTTGGATGTTTATCTTCCCTTCTTTCTGTAGATCATGTGTGAAAAAGAGTTTTGGAGATAAATGTTTAGTTCTATCTCCTTTGATATACCCTTCGCTGACTTGGGTGATACAAGCTGTATTATCTTCATAAATCAATGTTGGATTGTCTGTAACCGCGTTCATCCCGCATTCTTCTTGGATATTACGGATCATTGACCTGAGCCAAACGCATTCTCGCCCAGCTTCATAAAGGGCGATCAATTCAGCATGATTTGATGATGTCGCAGTTAATGTCTGTTTCGTCGATTTCCATGATATTGCCGTATCTCCGTAAGTAAATACATACCCAGATTGTGATTTAGCCTTCTGAGGATCTGATAAGTATCCAGCATCTGCGTAGCCTATGAGTGATGCATTTTGCTTTGATTGATAGAATAATCCTAGGTCATGCGTTCCTCGGAGATAACGGAGTAAGTGTCGGATTCCGCTCCAATGTCTCTTTGTTGGTGAATTACTATATCTGGCCAACAGGTTTACTGAGAAAGCTATGTCCGGTCGAGTGTTGTTAGCCAGATACATCAAGGCACCAATTGCACTTAGGTATGGTACCTCAGGACCGAGAACTTCTTCACCTTCTTCTCGAGGTCGGAATGGATCGTCTTTCACATTCAGAGATCGGACTACCATTGGAGAACTTATCGGGTGTGACTTATCCATATGAAAACGTTTCAGAACCTTTTCAGTATAATTTGATTGATGGACAAAGATCCCATCTCTCAAATGTTCTATTTGTAAGCCAAGACAAAATTTTGTCCTCCCAAGATCTTTCATTTCAAATTCTTTCATCAGGTACCTTGCAGTTATTTCGAGTTCTTTAGGAGTTCCAATGATGTTCAGATCGTCCACATAAACTGCAATTATAGCAAATCCAGATTGAGATCGTTTAATGAAAACACAAGGACTGATTTGATTATTCTTGAATCCTTCTTTCATAAGGTATTCACTGAGACGATTGTACCACATTCTTCCAGATTGTTTGAGTCCATACAGTGATTTTTTCAACTTTATCGAGAGCATTTCTCTGGATGTATGTTTCTCTGGTAGTTTAAGCCCATCAGGGACCTTCATATAAATATCAGTATCTAGTGACCCATATAAGTATGCAGTCACGACATCCATCAACCTCATTTGGAGTCTTTCAGAAACTGATAAACTTACCAGGAACCTTAGCGTAGTTGCATCAACTACTGGAGAATACGTCTCGTCATAATCAATCCCTGGCATTTGGGAGAAACCTTGAACAACGAGTCTTGCTTTGTATCTAACAATTTCATTTCTCTCGTTGCGCTTTCTGACAAATACCCACTTATGTCCCACAGGTCTTACACCCGTTGGTGTATGGGTTATTTCTCCGAAAACTTCTCGCTTTTCAAGCGATTTTAGTTCTGCTTGGATTGCTTCTTTCCATTTTGGCCAATCTTGTCTTCGGCGACATTCGTCTACGGTTTTTGGTTCTATATCATCCTCATTAGATACCATTTCAACCGCTATGGAGTAAGTAAAGATTTCATTTATGACAACATTCTTTCGATTCCACTGTTTCTTTGTATAGGCATAATTAATCGAAATTTCATTGTTGTCGATGCTTTCATGTTCCTCGCTATTTGGAACAACTTCATCTTTTTCTCCATTTTGAATTTCATGGTTCTCAATTGGAGGAACAATCATTTGTTCATCTCGCCTTTTATTTTTTCTTGGTTTCGAATCTTTCGAACCAGGTGGCCTTCCACGCTTTCGGCGTGCCATAGATTCATTTTCAATTGCCTTATTATCTATAGGAATTTCAATACGTGCAGGAGCATTCTCTGCTGGTATATGCGACTTTGTCACTTTCTTACTATCAATGAATGCATCAGGCAATTGATTTGCAACACCTTGTAAATGAACAATTTTCTTAACTTCTTGCTCACAAGAATTTGTTCGTGGATCTAGAAAAGATAATTGTGTTGCATTCCATATGATTTCTATATCTTTCTTGTTTGGGTCCACTTTCTCTCCCCCTAAGGCTGGGAATAGGCTTTCATTAAAATGACAATCGGCAAAACGAGCCGTGAATAAATCACCTGTCATTGGTTCAATGTATTTTATAATAGATGGTGATTCAAAACCAACATATATTCCCAGCCTTCGTTGTGGACCCATTTTTGTACGCAGGGGTGGAGCAATAGGGACATACACTGCGCATCCAAAAATCTTTAAATGTGAGATGTTTGGTTCTCGACCAGATACTAATTGTAATGGTGAGAATTTATGATACGCAGTTGGTCTCAATCGAATTAACGACGCTGCATGTATTATGGCATGACCCCAAGCAGATGAAGGCAATTTTGATTTCATTAATAGTGGCCTTGCAATTAATTGCAATCTTTTTATTAATGATTCAGCAAGACCATTTTGTGTATGAACATGAGCCACTGGGTGCTCCACATCAATCCCAATGGACATACAATATTCATTAAATGTTTGGGATGTAAATTCCCCAGCATTATCAAGTCTTATTCTTTTAATTATATAATCCGGGAATTGAGTTCTCAATCGAATGATTTGAGCAAGAAGCTTGGCAAATGCAATGTTTCTGCTTGACAAAAGGCTTACATGTGACCATCGTGTTGAAGCATCTATCAATACCATAAAGTATCGAAATGGTCCACATGGGGGATTAATTGGCCCACAAATGTCTCCTTGAATTCTTTCTAAGAATGATGGAGATTCTGTTGCAATCTTATTTATAGAAGGCCTTATTATCATTTTGCCAAGAGAACATGCAACACATGCTAATTCATTTGACTTGGGGATCCTCACATTACTTATTGAATGCCCGGTCGAATTGCCAATTATTTTATGCATCATGCCTGTTCCAGGATGACCCAAACGGTCATGCCATAGATCAAATAATGTTTTATTGTCTAACTTCCGGTTAGATATCATATTTATCTCAATAGGACGTATATCAATCCGATATAATCCCGATGTATATGCTGGCAATTTTTCACATATATATTTCTTGCCATGTCTATCCTTTGTGATGCACAAGTACTCAATTTCATTTTCTGTCATAGTTTCCAAATGAAAACCATTTTGACGTATGTCTCGAAAACTTATGAGGTTTCTTCGAGATTTGCTTGAGTATAATGCATCGTTAATGGTTAACTTTGTTCCATTCGGGAGCATTATGTGAGCCTTTCCGGATCCTTCTATCAATTTAGCTGATCCCGAGATAGTGTTGACATTACCTTGAAACATCATAAGCTCTGAAAAATACTCTTTATTTTTCAATATTGTATGCGTTGTTCCACTATCCAGGAGGCATTGGTATCCAGATCCATTTTCTGGTAGATCCATATCTTCATAATAAGAAGCAAGTTTAGGAATTAATGAGAAAATGCATATTTCATTAATAATAAGAGAGTAGTACAATACTTAAATAAAGCACACAGAAAAGAAATACATGATTACTTAAATAAAGCATACAGAGAGGAAATACATGATTTGATTAACAAGAAAATAGGTAGTTTTAAACTTTGTTAATTTCCCCCCAAAGTAAAGTCATTTTCAATTTCGGCTCCATCCATGAAAAAATCAGAAGCATCAAGGCTAGGCAAAGAGGTATTTGCCTTATTCACAAAATTCGCTTCCGCATCTTTTCCTTTATTTCTTTTGGAAGCTTGGTAGAGTTCTGTCAAATGTTTGGCCGTACGACATGTACGTGCCCAATGTCCAGTCATACCACACTTGTGGCATGTATCTTTCCCTTTGTGATTATTTTTGTGGTTGCCTTGATGCCCCCATTCTGTATTTTTAAAATTATTATTATTTCGGGGGAAATACTGGCCTTTACCACGTCCTCGTCCTCGACCACGGTTATTACCGCGTCCTCTACCACGGCCATGGTGATTTCCCCTTCCACCTTTGTGTATAGCATTTGCTTCTGGATCATTATTTTCAATTGCATTAGCCTCATGAGAGGCTAAAGATCCAGCAGGCCTGAGGTTATGATTTTTCAACAGGAGATCATTGTTTTGTTCCGCCACTAGTAGTACAGAGATTAACTCAGAATATTTTTTAAAACCTCTTTCCCGATATTGTTGTTGCAGTATTATATTTGTGGCATGAAACGTTGAGAGCGTTTTTTCTACCATTTTCTCTTCTGTAATGGGATGGCCACATTGTCTCAAGGTCGAGGCAATTTTAAATAATGCTGAGTTATAATCACTGACGGATTTGAAATCCTGGAACCTCAGATTGGTCCAGTCAAAACATGCCTTAGGAAGGAGCACATGTTTGTGGTGCCCATACCTTTCACGTAGGCTGTCCCAAAGTTCATTGGGATCTTCTAGTAAAAGATATTCAGTTTTTAAACTCTCATGCAAGTGATGCCTTAGAAAGACTAAGGCTTTTGCCTTTTCTTGTTCACTTGCTATTTTTTCTATGTTTGTTCCGCCTTGGCCTGCTTCAGTGGTAAGTTCTTTAATAGTATGATCTAATCCTTGAGCCTTTAGATTGATTTTGGCATCTGCAATCCAATCCGAAAAATTTTGTCCAGAGAGGTCCAGGATGTTGAATTGTCTTTTTATTAGATCTCCCATTTTAACTATAACCAGATAATAATATAAAATCAGTAAATGATAATAAATCATATATAATATCTCCCCCTGATTTATATCATTACATTTACACATGAATACTTAAAAAAAAAAAAACAATAAAACATAATAATAAGAATGCTAAAGAAAACAAAGACAAAAAAAAACTTCCTAAATGAACAACAATAAAAACATACAATAATAATAAGGCAAAAAATGCAAAAAAAATACACTTGAAGACAAAAGTGATGATAATCACGTGCATTTTCGCCAATTTACCGGGGAGAATTTAGGCGGTGTTTAGGTTCCTACTTGTGCATTAGGAGAAAGAGCATTAACGCCATGAGAAGGATAAATAAACCGGCTATAATGAATAGGTAGAGTTTTATTTTCCTAAAATCTTCCTCAAAAGAAGAAGATGAGGGTGGAGGGCGGTTGTTGTCGGCGTTAAACATGGTGGCCGGAAAAAATGGAGGAAAGAAAGAAAATTTTTGTGGGTTTGAGCAAAAGATGGAAAGAAGATAAGAGATATGTGGTGAAATTGGGAGTGGGTAATCCGCTTTTATAGAGGATTATCCTTAACTGTGCAGTTTGTTGTATATTTATCTACAGTTATTCAAAGAATATAATGCAATAAAATTTTTAGTTGGAGTATATATAGGTACTAAATATAATTTGTTCACTATTATGCATGTCGGTAAGTGTAAAAAAATGATAATAAATGTAACTACAAATGTCATATAAAGGAAATAGCACATAGTAAGAAATAAATATGTACTAGGGTTCTAGGTTAGCTACTCCTGCATATATTGACAATAATGCATGTGAATAGGCAAAAGGTATCAATAATTTTACTACTGTCAGCCAGCCATATAGGCGGCAAATTTCAAAAAAAAATCCTGCCATATAGGCGGTGATTTCAAACAATAACCTGCCATATAGGCGGTTCAACAGAAAAATAAAATAACATAAAGTAAAATGTCCTTGCCCTCCATAAAGGTGGCGTTATTATCAAATTATTTATTATTTATTTTAGGGGCTAGTGGCATGGTGACGTTTGCCACTAGTTCCTTCCTGTTCCTCTCTGTTTCTTTTATTATTTGGTGGTGGTGGATTTTCAGTTGGTGGTGCTGGAGGATTAGTATTGGTGTTAGGAACAGGGGTTTGTGGATTTTCACCGGTACGAACATTAGTACCATTGTTGAGGTCAGTGCGAAAAGGATGACTTACTGTCCCCCTTGCTGGGTTAGTAGCAAAAGGGACGGTGTTACGCTCTACAATTAAATGTACACAACAGAGAGAAACATTGTGGAAACTAACGTTGATCCCGTTACTTTGTTGATCCATGTTAGGATAGTGAAAGGTTGAGACTAAAAAATGGATACCGGAGTTTGAAAGATTGAAGGTTGAAAATACCTTTCGGTTTTTTTTGTAAGCAAACTCGTGCTGATAACGTGTTAAGAAAGATGAGAAACAAGAAGAGAGAAAAACCAATGAATTGTATTGATCTTACTCTTGGTGCAAATGTTACATTTACCTCTCCTCTATTTATAGTAGGAGATTTTACTATTTACATAACCTAAAGTCAACAATAGGTTAATTTAGGTGCATGGAGGGAAGAAAATTTTGCCATGCATTGAATGCATGTACATGTGCATGGGTGGGCATTCACATTACTTTGATATAATTCATAACAGGAAGTATATATTTGGCTTCATTTTTGGAACATTGAGAACCTAATTATGCAGCAACATGTGACTTATAAGATACAATGGGCAACTTTCACATCCCTAATTGATAGTCCCATAATTATAAATCACTCTACACAATATTACAACCAGATTGCTACATGATATTTCGATTAGGACAATGCCAAATCCACTATTATTGCTAGCTCGGCTCTTAATATCAATTGATAAGAATATGAGTGATCCAAGTCAACATAGCATGGAAAATGAAATCAGTAATTAAACCTAACAATTTAGAGACTCAACATTATTGAACTAATTTTTTCACGCAAAAATATATATGTAGTAACATGTAGTGAAAACTCTCACTTTAAGAGTGAGTTAAAACCACACAACTCTCCAAAAAATAATATTAAGATAAATAATATAGTATCAACCACTACATAATGAGAGAAATACGACTCAACTCACTCAAATAAAAACCCTCCACTATTATGCTTTATTTTGTACTTGAATAATTCAAGCATATACAATATAATTTCTCAACTAATAAAAAGATTACTAAATTGAGGGAAAACAGGGAAACTAACTCAACTATTATGTGAACTTCAACAATATATCTCATCAAAAAGAAGAAAAAGGCACATAAAAACACAATTTAAACGACGATCGGATCTATTAAAATAGCTCTAACTTTTTTATGCATATATTTGGTCATTGTATAACCATCTTCATCATTGTGATAGACGTCATATAATATCCTTGTCAAGTTGACGACTTGAGTTAGCAATGACTTTGCCACAATTATCGGCCGAACCATCTCTTCATTTATGTCCTTCCACGCTTCCTCTACTTGCGACCGGAGCTCCTTGGTAGCTTCTTCTTGGGAAATATCATATTGGTCCATGTAACAATCTAATGCAGATGAGACATGACCTCTACTTTTCTCGAACTACAATATTGCATCAGGGAAATGAATATGATGCAATTAATATGCCACTTTTACAAATGAGAAATGATGTAATAGGGAAAAAAACGAAGAAATTATACCTTATGGCTACCAATGTCGTTCAACAGTCTGGCGAGTATACACGAAGCGTTTAAAGCCTTAGAAGTTTGGACCCATTCAAAAGCATCTTGATTTGCTAACTCTGCCATACCTTGATATGATGCCGTTATTACGTACAAATACCCAGAACTTATAATTCCATTTTTCATGTACTCATCGTATGTCGGAACATAGTTTTTGCTACGCCAGATAGCTTCTTCAAGGTATGCTTGGCATATAGCTTTCATCTACAAATTAAAATAATTAAGATGCATTAATCAATTTTCTTAACGATGATGCTGAAATGAAAACAACACTTGAACAGAAAGCTCTAATACTTGTTTTTTGAGATAAGAAACAGCGTATGATCGTTCCTCCAATGCTAACTCTTGCTCAATTTCTTCAAAGGTATCAAGGATTACTTGATAAATTACTCTCATATAGCTAGGAAGTTGCTCTATGCATCCCTTCTCCCACCTGTTAATTCCAATCAAGTAAATTAAATCAAGCGCGTAGCCACATCCCATTTTTAAAGTTGGAAAACGAATAAACATTTTGATGTCATTTTTTTAATTTCATTGCGTATGTGATTGAGCTAAATCTAACTGAGTTGAACTGAAAAAACATAAAAATAACTGCAAATGAATTGGTCATAAGAACATTTTTATTAGCTATTGATGTGGACAAACCTTTGAATAGCTTCCGTGAAGGTTATTAGCTCTTCGGTGGTTCCATAAGCGTCATAAGTATCATCTACGACGGAAATTATCTTGAACAACTTGTTAAGTAACATTCTAGCATATGAGTATTTGGGCTCGTGATACACGCCCAATATCCAGAAGTAAGCCTCCACCACCCTCTCTCGCACATAGGGTAATTTTGTAACCAAATCTACACTCCTCCACCACCTAAATTGAGCATAAACAATAGGTTATACAAAGCATTAAAAATATTTCATATAGTGCTAACATTAGTTATGTCACAAATAACCGGCTCTTCTAATATTTCATGTAATAAGGTCGTGTAAAGAGCAATCTAATCTATGTCGAAAGAGTGTACAATGTTTTAAGAAATGCGCAAAACTTACCTTGTAAGATCTCTAAGCTCCATGTTGTGTAATATTTGGAGCAAGTTGAAGTCCAACTTAGCAAATCTTAGCAAAGTTACTTCATGAGAAGACTTCGGTTTGTATTGTGAGATTTGATGCCTAGATTCTAGCCTAATGCTGCGTTTGTGGAGGGGTAGCTCCAAGGCATGGGTTATTTGTTCAGCAATGGGCGAGCTTACTTGAGCAGCAATGGAGGTCAGATGTGTAGTGGCAAATGCGAGGGCGGCATCAAGCGTAACCTCTCCATGTACTCTAATATGTGATGCTTCATACAAGTTCAATAGGCCTTGGACATCATTTGCTAAGTATTCCTTGAAGCTTCCATTCTCACATTTGAATTTTTCAAAGACATCTGGTTTTATAAAAAAAAACAACTTTGTATAAGAAACCTTATGTAAATGCATGAGTTGATTCATTATAAAGGCTCTGTTCATTTGAACTGAATCGAGCTAATAAACTGGGTTGAACTGTAATTAATTGAGGTAAACTGAACTAAACTAAAAATTTCTGAAATGAATGAAACTGAGCTGAACTGAACTAAATTTAATGGAACTGAATTAAATTGTACTGAACTGGACTGAAATTAATTGCAATTAATCCAGTGCAAAAGAGCAAGGGCTTAAGGAGCATGTAGTTATTTTCCGTAGCAAAATTTATGGACTTCAATCACAAGATAGGTTAAGAAAGTTGATGTCATGTACCAGATGCCACATAAAAGCCATGTTGTCGTAAAAGGCGAAAGCGTAGAGAAACATAGTGAAGATCATCCTCATAACACTCATCATGATGCAACTTCTTGTTGAACTCTTGTAAAATTTCTTCAATTTCTTTTTCAAAGTGGTATGCTACTCCAAGTTTATGTATATCATCTAGAAACACTAGTCTTTCCTTCCGGTCCCTAACAATATCTAAAAGTTCTTTGCGCACAACCTCTTTAAGCTCTTCAGCTTCTCGCTCCTTTTGGCTTCGTGTAACCTATGACAAAATTAGCAATGGTTTAATTATGTTATAAAGATACAAGAAAGATAAAGAGAATGGACAAACAAGGTACATATCGTATATTTTACTTAGTTTACTAACAGGGTGTTAACTACATCGACGTGAGAAAGGAGACGCGGTTTTATAAATTTTGAGGAAGAGATAAGAGCCCCATAATATATAAAGGAACTAGGTGTAGAAGATGGCTTAAGCAAATAACTGAAGTCTAAAAGGAATACTACACTCGTTTCTTAATAGTACATGTAATATGTTGACTTTTACACTTACTAATACACTTGTTTGACCATCAATATATTTAATTATTAATTAGTAAAATTTATAAAAAATATTTAATATTTTGATTTACATATTTAACTAATCCAACAACATTATTTTATATTACATGATAGAGTTTGTTCTTTATAAAGGGCTTAAGGAGCATGTATTAAGACACAGAGTATCATAGTATAGCTTTTGCAGGTGTCCCACTTAAGCTTGAGTCATTTGAAACGCATATGCAAGCCATAAATAACATCTTTAGAAATAAAAACAATATTAAACGAAAAAAGTGTAATATTACATACAAATGTTATATAGCTTATAGATAAAGTTAATATCTAAATTCATGATTCACAATATTATGGCTCAATATACAACATTAATTTGGTCATCTCCTTCCATGCAAATGGACCTATGTGTACAGAAGTTTATTATTATGCTTATAAAATGACATATATCTTGTGTGTTATTAAGTGATAAGGTACGTTTTAAGATGATAGTTTGTATTAGAAACTTACAAAATTATCTTATAAACTGATAGTTTATGTACAAATATATCTTACAAACGGATAAAAGTACTCCTATGTTAAAACTAAATTTCATCTCAATAAATTAATTTATACGCCTCAGCCAATATGGTCTCTTTTAACAAAGAACGAAATGAAAATTACGGAGATTTATGCCGAATAAAAGGATTATTTTTTAGGACACGCAAAAACCATCTCAAATCCAAATTGGATGGCTGATATAAAATAAATACTAGTAGATAATCACACCTGATCAGGGGGAGTGTAGTTGAGGAAGCGATCGCCCCAAACATCCGGATGAAAATTTGCAAGTGGACGAACGATTTCACCGGACTCACTTACGTGCTGCATTTCCATGACAAAAACTAAAAGATGAATGAGAGAGTCACTTCTATTTCTAATGTGCCTATAGTCGTAGTCCGATACCATCTATATAAAGCCTCTAACCATGGCCCATCATACACTATCATATGAATAACAATTAATAAATAATCTTATTGTATAATTAAATGATTAATTGAATTATTAATGAATAGTGTTGATGAATAATTAAAAGAATATTTTGATAATGCTGTCCTGATTCACATGTTTTTTGTACCTAACTTCAATTGGGATTTCGGCTTCATCCTCACACAACAACAAAAAGATTTGATCCTACTATGTTTAGAGTACTACTCTCTCCGTTTCCTAAAAAATTATTACACTCCCAAAAATCCAAGAACCAAGGAAATGTGTATAAAAAATATATAGAAAAAGCAAGTTTAAGAGAGAGAGTAAAAAATAAAAAAATGAAAAACATGACAAAATGATAAAAGTGTAAGACCCACTGAATAAAAAACTAGTGGGTCATATATCCCAAAATGGTAAAAGTAAAAGTGTAACAATTTTAATGAAATGTATTAAACAGGGAAGCATAACAATTTTTGAGAAACGAAGGGAGTATTTTTAAGGGAGTATTTTTAAGGGTTATTGCATAAATAACTTTCAGGATTGGTATAAACATTAAACACATGTTTTTGAATGTAATAAAGTTGGGATTTTATGCTAAAATTATGCGTGAATCAGTGTGATTGTTTTTGAAAGTCACTCAACTTCCTTTTTAAGATTCTTATATACAACCCTTAGGGTTGTATTTATCACTTTCCTTTTCTTAACAGTACGAATACTCCCTCTATCCCAAAAATAACTCATGTTTTCTACTGCACTGTCTCCAATGCACACACCTTTGACCTTCTATATCTTCAATTTCGGATTAGTAATAAATATAAAAAGTCGATATTATGAAAGTACATATTAAGACAAATCTAACAGGATCTTGTACGAATATGTTTTCTTGTATATAGTAATAAGAAAATTCGGTCAAAGATTTTAAATTTTAACTCCCAAAATAGAATTGTTGCAAAAAACAGCACCAACAAAAAAGGTGCACAAAGCAACACAAACTTTTTCTAATAGGTGTAGAAAACGACATAAGTGTATTTTTCGCCTGAGAATCCCTATTTTCGGTGAATCTTTAGTATTTTAGCTTTTTGATTTCTATTACCTACATATTGTAGACATTCCTTTTGATTTCTTCATTGAACAATTGTCACTCGTTATCCAATTATAGGGTTTGATAGACAAAATCAATTTGGAGAAATTTTAGGGTCTCAAAGAGGGAATAAGGTGGTCTTTAGATCTAGTAGTTTATTTAAAGCGGAGGAGAAAAGATAGCAAAATAAAAAAGCTAAAATATTAAAGATTCGTCAGAAATAGGGAATCTCAGGCAAAAAAACAACTTATGTTATTTTCTGCACCGATTAGAAAAAGTTCGTGTTGTTTTATACATCTTTTTTATTGGTGCTGTTTTGCATAACAAACGTATAGTTTGTGTTGTATGATCCAATTTTTCCTATATTATGGGACAGAGGGAGTATAATACAAAGTTAAACTTTCTAAAAAAGCTAAATGTGCAATTTATCTTTTAAGTATTATTTGTATATTGTTAAATATTTGGCCTCATAAAATATTACATTGAATTATCAACAATGCAAATATAGTACTAGATTACCCTTTTTCAATAGGGTACCTTAAACTATTTAAAAAACTAAATGTAGAATTTGTCCATTAAGTATTAATTGTGTATTTAAGATGTGAACTCATAAAACATTTTGATAAAATGGGAAAGATGTATTCACCTTATAAATGTAAAACGTTATTTCCTTTATTGTCATATAGTAACTTTTAACTTTTAAGGTGGAACCCTTTTGATCTTGGAAAAGTAGGCTCTCTTTTATAGGAGCCGCCCACACCCATATCCAAACACAGAAATTAACATTTATATTAGATTACTAAATAAGAGTGAATTTTTTTTACGTTTGTAGGTTGATCAATTATTATAAGTGGGCTCATCCTCATGGGTACAGTGCATACCCATGTTAACAGAAAAAAATATTAACCATGGATTTCTTTACGTTTATTGATAAATTATTACTTCGTTACAACAATCAGTATTAGAATGTTGTATTATAAACTCGTTTCAGTTGCGAACACAAGAATATAGGATTATCTATATGAATACTCCATACCTCGTTACATGTATTTTCTCTTTTTCACTAATAATGAAAATTCAACCGATCAATAGATCAATTTTTTTTCACAAACACCATATTCAAACACTACTAGCCTAGCACGGGCTTTGTGGTAGATCGAGGGTTGTTTATAGACATTATTTTCAAATTTTAGCACGAATCCAACATTGGCACAAAAGGTCTACTCGCTACTTGATGACAAACATGTGATAAAAAAAAAGGAGAAAGTATTTTTTAGTGTCTATGATTATAGATGAATAAATATTAATTACGGCTTTTAGAAATCTTCTCCACATGTGTAATTCCAATTAATTTAAATAGATAAGAATCACAATGAAGCGGCAAAAAAGAGTAGAACTATAAAACATGCACGTATCCATTAACTTTTGATAAGCAAGCCAAACTTTAAAAAATCTTGTTAAAGTTTTGGAGACAACACTTAATTTATTGAAATTAAACTTGACAACAACTACACTAATAAACAAATGCATCATTGTATGTATCCACGAATTAATTAAAGACACTTAATTTCGTCACGTAATTTCCAGTCAATCTTGTATCACCATATAAATTTAATACTTGTTTTTTTAGACTGGATTAATTGAAAAATATTTTATTTCAATTCAATCCAGCTCATTTTAGCTTTATTAATTCCAGTTTAATTCAGCTCAAAATATTTTAGTTCAGCTCCTTCGCCTTTGCCTTACAATTAAAGTTCATTTCACTTCATAATATTTCAGTTCAGTTCAATTCAGTTCAATCCAAAACGTTTTAATTTAGTTCAGTTTTTCAATTCATTTTACTTTCTTTTGAACAGAACCTCAAGTTATGAGCTACGTAATTGGCAGCATCGATCAACTTGACGAGGTAAGAGAAGCTCTGCTCACCGAAGCTGACCGTTGCAGTTGCTGGCTGCTAACTTTTTGGAAACATCGACGTAAGTACGTAACAAGCATGACAGCTGACAAGTGGGGTTCCCTTCATCGACATGATTGATTTATATGGTGATTGCATGTCAATCTAGGTTCGAAACGAATACAAGAGACAATACATGAAGTATGAAAACGAAAATAAAAAACAAGGATTTATAATGATAATCTACCTTTTCAAATGTTTTTGTGTTGTACTTGTACGTGAAAATATGTCGTGTCCAAAACTACTTTCAACTTAGATGAAGTGTCTATGCAACATACTCTATAATCTCCATATGTGATATGTCAATGTACAAGGATTGAAAAAATAGGTTTAATACTTCCTCCGTTTTAATATAATTGATACATTGTGCCTTTAATGTACTTTAAGGCAAAAAATTCTAAGTATGTTTAGAGGGTTTTTAATTGTGATGTTATTATGTGTGGTCCCCACCCCCACTACCTTTATGTCAATTTAAAGTGTGGTTATAAATTTAAGTAGGGGTATTTATGTCAATTTACAAGCAAAAATTTACCACATATAGAAACTTTATAAAGTGTTTTACTTATTTGAAAACATTCAAATATAGAAAATGTATCACTTATATTAAAACGGAGGAAGTAGCTAAAATTAAACTTAACTTTTATTTCCTACATCAAGTATAACTTGTACTTACACTTGGATTTTTAATCCAATCGAAAATTCAATAACCTTATGATTTATATTGTTGCTTTATGTTTATGTTTTTTTTTTGTGTTAGAGAGCCATAAGGACGGGTGATAAAATACGATCCTAGAGTCACTTGAAACCGAGAGATAAGTTCTTACCAACTGATCTATCCCTCACTCTATTTTGTTTTATGTGTGTCCAAATAGTTTTAATTAATATTAGGTTTGGGCTTCATCAAACATTAAGCCCATAATAATAATAATCATTAATTTCTCATCTGAATTCCATTTCGATATATATGTTAAAACGCGGAGGGAAGTGTTGTAGTTTGGACTTGTCATCCCATGTCAGCATCACTATTGTACATGATAATTTTCTTTTCAAATGTTTTCATAATGCAAGTAATAGATTTAGAAGATGTGATTGATATGTTTGTTTATAATATTAGATCAGTTGATAAGCATGAAAGCTTAGCGAAGATTGGAGGCTCCATCTTCTGAAAGGCGAGAAGAAGCTAGAAGGCAAGCAAATGACAAGAGTGAAGAATGGAAGAAGCTACAAAAAATGAAGACAATGTTCAAACGCCTAGAGGGATAAGAATGGGTGGGATCAATGATCGGAAGTCTAACTTTTTAGCCAGAATTCGGGAATAAGGTGGCTATTTTGATAAAAATGGATATATTAGGTGTTTGTTCGCAAAAAAATGTTACATATACGGTGGTTTTTCATAAAATTTCCCAAAAAATATCTAATTTAGTGGTGTTTAGCAGTGTTCGATATCAACTGTAGAATTTTCGATTGAGAACTATATTTCAGGTTCTTTTTTTCTTGCCATTTTGGTTACTTACTTAAATATGCTAATATTTGAATTTCATTGCCATTATTGTGATTATAACTCCATGTAGACCTCAAGTTCTCCCCTTTTCTTATAATAGATAGAGATGAATTTAAGTGATCTACGTCAAAAAAAATGGAAAACAAAACCAATAATTAGACTTTAAAATTAAAAGGCACAACATTATTGCACAAACTTTGTCAAATTTAAAAAAAATACAACAACGACCACTATATAGCAGAGACCACTATATTATGAGAGAAATACGACTTAACTCACTTAAACAAAAATCCTCCACTAAGATGCTTATTTTTGTACTTGAATAATCCAAGCACATAGAAATATTATTTCGCACCACGAAAACAAGAAAAAGGCACGTAAAAACTATAATTTATATGAGGATCGGATCAATTAAAATAGTTCCAACTTTTTTATGCATATATTTGGACATTGTATAGCCATCTTCATCAATGTGATAGACGTCATATAATGTCCTTGTCAAGTTGATGACTTGAGTTAGCAATGACTTTGGCACAGTTATCGGTTGAACCATCTCTTCATTTATGTCCTTCCACGCTTCCTCCACTTGCGTCTGGAGCTCCTTGGTCGCTTCTTCTTTGGAAATACCAAATTGGTCCATGTAACAATCTAATGCAGATGAGACATGACCTCTACTCTTCTCGAACTACAATGTTGCGTCATGTTGATAAATATAATGTAATTAATGTGCCAAATGGTAAATAATACAATAGGAAGAAAACGGAGAAAGTATACCTTATGGCTACCAATGTCGTTTAAGAGCCTGGCGAGTATACACGCGGCGTTTAGAGCCTTGGAAGTTTGGACCCATTCAAAAGCATCTTTAGTTGCTAACTCTCCCATACCTTGATATGATGCGGTTATTAAGTACAAATACCCAGAAGTTATAATTCCATTTTTCATGTACTCATCGTATGTCGGGACATAGTTTTTGCTACGCCAAATAGCTTCTTCTATGTATGCTTGACATGAAGCTTTCATCTACAAATTAAATTAGCTAAGACATATCAATCAATTTTCTAACTAAAAATGATACAAAATTGAAAATAAACACTTTTAATAGGAAGATCTAATACTTGTTGTTTGAGATAAGAAACAGCATATGATCGTTCTTCCAATGCTAACTCTTGCTCAATTTCTTCAAACGTATCAAGAATTACTTGATAAATTACTCTCATGTAGCTAGGAAGTGTCTCTATGCATCCCTTCTCCCACCTGTTAATTCCAATCAAGTAATTTAAATAAAGCGAGTAGTCACATCCCATTTTAAAAATTGGTTAATGTATACACGCTCAGATATTTATTTACGAATTTCATTGTGTATTTGATTGAAACTAACTTAAATTAACTGAACTAGAAAACATCAAAATAAGTGCAAATGAATCGGGCCTAAGATCATTCTCATTAGCTATCGATGTTGACAAACCTTTGAATAGCTTCTGTAAAGGGTATTAGCTCTTCGGTGGTTCCATAAGCGTCATAGGTATCATCTACAACGGAAATGATCTTGAACAATTTGTTAAGTAACATTCTTGCATATGTGTATTTGGACTCGTAGTACACGCTTAATATCCAGAAGTAAGCCTCCACCACCCTCTCTCGCACATAGGGTAATTTTGTAACCAAATCTAAACTCCTCCACCACCTGAATTGAGCATAAACAATAGGTGATAAAAGCTTTAAAAATATTTCATACTGTCAACATTAGTTATGTCAAAAAATACCCCCTATTATGTTCATATAAAAGAGTCATGTGATGAGAAACCATTTCTATGTCGAAGGGTGTACAATGTTTCCTGGAAACTCCGAAGCATGCGCAAAACTTACCTGGTAAGATCTTTTAGCTCCTTGTTGTGTAATATTTGGAGCAAGTTGAAGTCTAACTTAGCAAATCTTAGCAAAGTTACTTCATGAGAAGACTTTGGTTCATATATTGAAATTTGATGCCTAGATTCGAGCCTTATGCTGCGTTTATGGAGGGGTAGTTCCAAGGCATGGGCTATTTGCTCCGCAATGGGCGAACTTACTTGAGCAGCAATGGAGGTCAGATGTGTAGTGGCAAATGCGAGGGCGGCATCAAGAGTAACCTCTCCACGTACTCTAAGATGTGATGCTTCATACAAGTTCAATAGGCCTTGCACATCACTTGCTAAGCATTCCTTAAAGCTTCCATTCTCACATTTGAATTTTTCAAAGACATCTGGTTTTATCCAACAATAATTTGTATTAGAAGACTTATTATATAAATGCATGAGTTGATTCATTATAGACTTAAGGAACATTAATTATTAGAGATGTGAATGATATATTATGTTAGTGTCCTAGCGTAATATGAAAACGAGTAAAATTTCCATTTATTATTAGGTTAGTATATTAGTTACGATTCCAGGGTTTTATCATTCTAAGTTATTGTCCACTATAAATAGGGTTGTACTTGTACACCCATATCACTCAGTACAATAAATTCGGTGGTTCAAGTTTAGTCGAATTACTTCCTCCGTTTTCTTTAATGTGACACTTTTAAATTCACGGACTCCTAGACAATTTTTGGGAAGGAAAGAGATAGAGAGAAAAAAATAAGGGGACCCATGTGAGAGGAGAGAGATAGAAAGAGTTTATTGACAAAAAAA
This sequence comes from Patellifolia procumbens, assembly GCA_947645195.1. Taxonomy (NCBI): domain Eukaryota; kingdom Viridiplantae; phylum Streptophyta; class Magnoliopsida; order Caryophyllales; family Amaranthaceae; genus Patellifolia; species Patellifolia procumbens. Next base: position 1,426,206 of record CANSGD010001373.1, on the reverse strand, counting down.
GAAAGTGTCACATTTAATTTAAAACTTCCTAAAATAGAAAGTGTCACATTTAAAAAAACGGAGGAAGTATATTATTCTCAAATTCTTAATATGCAGTTATTATTCTTTAGCGAAATTTATAGCCTTCAATCAGAAGATAGGTTAAGAAAGTTGATGTCACATGTACCAGATGCGACATAAAAGCCATGTTGTCGTAGGAGGCGAAAGTGTAGAGAAACATAGTGAAGATCATCCTCATAACATTCAGCATGTTGCGATTTCTTGTTGAACTCTTGTAAAATTTCTTCAATTTCTTTTTCAAAGTGGTATGCTACTCCAAGTTTATGTATATCATCTATAAACACTAGTCTTTCCTTCGCGTCTCTAACAACATCCACAAGTTCTTTGCGCACAACCTCTTTAAGCTCTCGGGCTTCTTGCTCCTTTTGGCTTATGGTAACCTATAGCAAAATTAGCAAGGTTATATGGTTATTATGTTATAAAGATACAAGAAAGATATAGAGAATGGACAAAAAAGGTAAGCATATTTTATTTAGTTTACTAACAGTGTGTTAACTACATTGGCGCGTGAGAAAGGCGGAGGTATTTTTTTATTGTGAAGAACTTCACTTACAAGATAAGGTTGGTTTGCGAGATCCACAATATATAAACTAACTAGGTGTAGAAAATGGCTTAAAGAAAAAAAATCCAAGTCCAAAAGGAATACACTACATTTTTTTTCTGAATACAGGTAATTTGCTTACTTTCACACTTAGTAAATAGTAACACACCAGTTTACCATCAATATATTTATTTATTTATTGGAAAAATTTACAGAAATTCATTTGGAATACAAATTTAAACTAATCCAAGCACATGTAACATTTCATAAGAGCAATTGTTTTATATATAATTTTAGTAAAGAAATGAAGTTCAAATTAATATGTAAATAGTGCAAAATACTCTAAGTTGCATGAAGTGAGACAGTTAAGCAATAACAGAAGAAAGTGAATAGAAACCCCGCCTACAGAGGTAGAAAACTTTAGTTGAGATCTTTTCAATAAAGCCGCTAAGATGATCAAATGAATGGCCTCGAAAATTAATTCCCTTAACCTCATGCTTCAAGGAGAAATATTCAGAGGAATATAAGTTTGATGGACTAATCCGTCTATCACCAATTGGTTTTAGGATGAAATCTTATTTAAATTTATGTGTGTCTAAATTTTCCTCCGGTGCACACCTGTGTATAAAAATTTGTCTATGGAATGACATTTATATCATACAAACCTATAGCTAATGTTAATAAACTAGTACTATATAGGTATATCTTATAAATTAATATTATGTATGTAATAAGGTAAACTTTTTAAAAATGATAATTTGTGCTTATAAACTTAGAGATTTATCTTACGGAAAATGACATAAATAACATCAATAAGAGAAAAAGGAGAGTTTAAACAACTTTCAAACATCAATAACATTGACTCACTCGTGATTTTGACATAAATTCTCAACTTAATACCATTTTAGGCAATGCATTTAGCACTTATATAGAACTCTTAGAGTTGTATATTTCATTACTCTTATCTTATAAAGTGTCATTTTATGTACAAATATAGCTTATAAACTAATAGAAGTATGTCAAAGATTAAAAGTTATCTCCATAAAATAACTTTACACGCCTCAGCCAATATAGTTTCTTTAACGAACGAATGAGAGTGAAAAATACCAAGTAAGGCTTGACCTAGTGGTGAGACATTTAGGGGTGGGAATTCTCTTACTATTCCCCTACTCCTAAATGTCGGACCCCGTAAATACCAGATCAAGAAACTGTAGTAGTTGAGATCTGGTAAGAGGTCCATCACATTACCTTCCAAAAAAAGAATAAGAGTGAAAATTGGGGAGATTTTTGCCGAATAAAAGGAGTATATACTTCCTCCGTTTCGCAATACTCGCAACATAAGCATAGTAATCACTATTCATTTACGAAACTTATATTATAATTTTTCACAAGCGTATAAGAAAAAATATAGCCAAGTGGGGTCTTATTTGATTCGTCTTAATTCATACTATTATAATATCAACTTTTCATAATTTTTACTTATCAATAATTCGAGATATTAAAGTTCAAAGTATTGCATTGGATAGTGTGCTAACAAAAAACGTTGCGAGTATTGCGAAACGGAGGAAATATATTTTAGGACATGTGATGTAAGAACCACCTCAAATCTAAGTTGGAGACTTGGAGTGCTTATATAAATAATCGCACCTGATCTGGGGGAGTGTAGTTGAGGAAACGATCACCCCAAACATCGGGAGGAAAATTTGCAAGTGGGCGAACGATTTCAGCGTCCTCACTTGGGTACTGCATCTCCATGATAAAAACAAAAAACTAAAGAATTTATAACTTATGAATTATGTTTATAAGGGTGTAACTCTTATTTGGAACTGCCGATACTATTTATAGCCTCTAACCATGGCCCATCATACACTATCATAGGAATAATAGTCCACTAAAGGATTTCTTTTTCATTTTTTAAGGACACAAAGTTTACGACTTTGTACTTTTAGAATGTTAATTGAAAATTATTCTATTTCAATTTAGTTCACTTCAGCTCTTTTTGTCTCACAATTTCAGTTCAGCTCAGTCGTCAGTTCAGTCTAGTTCAGTTCTGTTCAATTCACTTTATAACTATTTAGTCCAAAAGAACAAAGGGAGTGGGGTTGGACGGTTGGTAACTTGGTATGACCCTTTGATTTTATTTTATAATTGAAAAGTAATGTAGTAGACATTTTTTAGAATTGTTTGCTAAGAGATAGAGAGAGAATGAGGTTAGAGCCTTTCTAGAAGAAAAATAGTACTTTCTCCGTTTTTTTTTAGTTGACACGTTTTGACTTTTGACACTATTCACATAATCTACTTTGACTATCTTTTGTGATTTATACTTAAGAGAAAATATAGTCATGTGGGGTCTTGTTAGATTCGTCTCATTATATATTTTCAAAATATCATATTTTTATAATTTTTACTAATCAATTTTCCAAGATAAAAGTGATTGAAATCACGCGTTGGCAAACGTGATAAAAGAAACAGGTCAACTAATATATTAGGTGGACCTTATTCAAATAAGGAAATGGAAAATATAATGAGGTCAAACATAAATGGATAAATGAAAAATTCTTTGAGAGAAGAAGGGAGGATTAAATGAATAATTGATACTAATATTCCTTATTCACTCATTTTTTTGCACCTATCTTCAATTGGGATTATTTCGGCTTCATACACGCACAAGAACAAAAAGATTTGGTCCTAATGTCTTAAAGAGTATTTTTTTTAACAATACAAATATAATATTAGGTTTATTCTAACTAATATTTTTTGTGTATTTTATTTATTTAAGTATTAATTATACATCGTTGAAGATTTGACCCATAAAACATCATATGTAAGAGTCTACATTTCAATCCCAAGATCTCAGATCGATTTAATGACATTGTGACAAGGTGGAATTCTTTTTTATCTTATAAGTGGCTCTTTCTGTCATCAGGGCGGCCAAGACCATATTTAACACACACAAAAATTAACATTTATATTAGATTAATAAATAACAATGAATTTCTTTACGTTTATTGATAAAATCATTGTAAGTGTGTTTTCTCTTTCATTCCCATGTGCCAAGTTCAAAACCATACTTGACAGATGAAAATAATAACCATGGATTTTATTATGTTTCATGATCAATTATTAATAATAACCACGGATATCTTCATTACAACAATCAATAATAGAATGTTGTATTATAAACTTGTTTCACTGGCGAACACGGGAATCTAGGATTATCTATAGATATAAAACTCCATATCTTGTTACATCTATTTCTCTTTTTCACTATTGTAAAACTCAGTCGGTAGATAAATAATTTTTTACAAATATCATATTCAAACACTACTATCCCGGCATGGGTCTAGTGGTGGGTGTGGCTGTTAATGGACATTATTATTTTCAAATTTTGGCTAGAGGCCTAGAGGATTGATAAACATCTAGCAGTTAGATGTTTCAAAACATATAATAAGATGTACACGTTGGTCATTTCACATGTCAAATGAGGGACAAATTAGTCATTTCACATATTATATGAGGGGTAAAATGGTCATTACATGTAGAATGGGGGAAATATGGTAAGATCAAGTATATGAAAGCACCTCATTTACACATGGTATATACATAGAAATATATAGTGTCCAATACATGGCCGTATAGTGTCCAGACAATATAAAATAAAATATATTTATAGTAACATAGTATCCAAACTAAAGTAATAATGATAGATGTTTGGGAACATCTAATCGTTAGATTTTTATCATTTCTCCGAGCCGTACATGAACACAATGGGCATATCCACTACTTGACAAACAATAGAAGAAACGGAAGAATTATCCTTAGTATCCTTGATTATAACATATCTTATTACAACTTGTTTGTTTAGTCAAGAAACACAATGAAGCGCAAGAATTTTTTGGTCAATATAGTAGTTAAACTTTCGATAAGCAAGCCAAATTTGAAATATCTTGTTAATGTTTTGGAAAAAATACCTAATTCATGCATGTATCCATGAATTAACTAAACACACATAATTCATCACTTACTTTCCAGTCAATCTTGTATCATTATAATGACTTGCTACTACAGTACTAGTGTACTACTACACTAAATACAAGAAGTTAAGGGAAAAGTATTAACACTCACGATAACACTAAGCGAAAAGTATTAAGATTAGCTGCATCGGCAACTTGACGATGTAAAAGAAGTCTGTTCAAAGAAACTGACAATTTATGTCTTAACTTTTTTGAAAGATCAACGACACAAGCAAGACTGCTGAAATTGGGGTGTCCTTCACTAACATGATTGAGTTCTGAAGTACTCCGTCCGTTACACAATGTTCTTCTCACTTATCGAAAATATATGAGGTATAAAATAATGAAGTGGGAAGAATATCATAGGACGGGGAGTATATTATATGCCATGGTGATGTTGCATGATAATCTAAGTTCGAAACCCAATAGGAGAAACAGATATATGCAAGGGAAATAAAACGAAAAAACGGTGATTTATAAAGGTAAGCTGCCCTTTTAAGGGTCTGTTCTCTTCAGCATAATTTAGTTGAACTGATTGGAGCTGAACTGAACTGAACTGAACTGAATTGAATTGAATTGAATTGAATTGAATTAAATTTAATTTAATAAATATTTAAATAATATTTAAACAATAATAATATGAATATTAAATAAAAATTATAATGATAAGTAATAATAATTAATAATGAATAATAATAATAGTATTTTGGATATTTTTAAATGATATTTATAAATAAATAGTATTAATAATCATAAATTATTATTAATAATAATAATGATTAATAATTATAATGGTAATTAATAACAATTATTTTATAGTCTTTGTATTAATATATTAATACTTGATGATTATTATATAATAACAAAAATATCTAAGAAGTAAATTAATATTACTATTTTAATAATTATATTTAATAATATAATAATATTTATGTAATAAAATAATGATTGGGTCGGACCGTACAAAATTGCATCATAAACCGTTTTGACGCGATTTGATTGGTTTATGCTTTTGACCTAAACCATGTTCCTCCCTAATGATAATAGCAATAATAATGAGTAAAGCTATAATTAAAAAAATATATAGATTTAATAATAATACTACTTAATAATAATGGTATAAAAATAAATAATAATAATGATAATAAGAGTAATTAGTAAAATAAATGAGACCAACATAATAATAATATTTAACAAAATGATTATAAAAGAATGGAGTTGAACTGAACTGAACTGAAAATAAGCTGGGGAGAACTAAATGTTTTTGAGTTGTATTCCAAATGTGAAAACATCTCGTGCCCAAAACTAACCTTCTACTTATACGAATTGTCCATGCAACATGTATGTCAATATTCAAATATTCTCTCCGTCCCATATTATACAATCCATTTTCTCTCACATTAGATAATATTCTTCTTAAATGGCATGACCCTATAATAGAAATATAATTTTTTATTATGAATAAGTCTCACCCACCCACCCCAACCCCTTTTTACTTCATTTTTGTCAATACAACCATGACTCACATAAACCCCACCATGTACATTATATATTTTAACAAATACCAACAACCAACTACTCACAATAAAATAAAGAAGTCAAAAAACACTACTAAAACTATGTGTCAGTCAAACTGTATCATTTATTATGGGACGAAGGAAGTATTAGACAAACTCAACCTACTCAAGTGAGATTTGTCCAGCTTCTATATGTTGGAAAGGCTTTATAATAATGATGTAAATGTAAATAAATTAAGATAGGAAACGTATGGCTTAATTGATACTTTCTCCGTAATTTATACTTGAATTGATGTTAGGGTTTTATTTTGATACTGCAAGTGAACGATGTCGTAACATATATGGAGTAAAGATAAGGAGGTGCAAGATTTAACATTAGCATACATCCAGATTATGAAATAGCCACCTGATTCTAAATCGAGGGCAAAAACCAAGTAACCAATGACTAATCTAATAAACAAGAAATAATAATGACAACAACGATGATGATAAAACACTAAGATTGTACTGAATACACCACTAACATGAATTTATCAAACATAACTCACATTCTAATGAATCAAAGTTTAGGGGAGATGACACTCCTTCGAGAACATAATACCTTAAGACCACTTTCGTGACTGCAAAAGGCCTAATAACATGCATGCTTCCTATTTTCATGGCCAACATACATAAATAGAAGCATTATGAACCAATGTCAACAAAGTTCCTGATCTCGATTCTCACGATTTTCATGAGAGAGTTTAAACCAATGACAAGCTAACCTAAATCGAATCCCAACCTTCGTTGGTAAATTTAATTAACAAAATAACAAACTTGCAACATAGATATCCTAAGGTTATTTCATTTCTCATCAATAATATAAATTAGGGCTAAATATGATGCAAAAGTGATGATGAATTCATTTAATTAATTTCTCATCGATAATATAAATTAGGGTTGAATATGATGCAAAAGTGATGATGAAAAAAAATTCTCAAACCCTGAACATCTGATTTAATAGCATAGTATTAGAGAGAAAACGGAACAATTAATAATCCATAAAGGGGTATATCTTAGAAAGAGAGCTACTCACTTATTATGACAATAGAAACAATAAACATGAATGAAGACATAATTGAATAAAAAATAAAATAATAGAGAAATCAAACTTGAATATAATAGTTGAATGAACAAATGATCCGAATCTCCAATGTCTTCAATCTTCCAAAACTAGGCAAATAGTATCTAGACCTAATAAAACTAAGAGTTCTAATGACAAAAGTCTGAATGATTACAACGTAAAATCGTCTAAGCATTTATATTAATTGGAAAAGCTAACTAAATTATCAACCGAGGAAGACTACGTCTCGCAAACACCGCGAAACAAGGTACTGAGCGCGAGTGTAAAGGGCCTGACTGCAAGTCATGCACGCTCTGCTTTCGGCAAACGGTGGCCATCTGTTGTGATGGCTGCGAAGTGAGGTGTGTGTGTGTGTGTTTGGGGCATTCTTCTCATATGAAATATTCGAATAGGTGTCCCGATGTTGGTATATGAGACTCATAAGCTTCAACTGCAGCTCAATCAATATTAAAAATCCTAAAAATCTCATATTTTGCTCAAATCCGGATTTGTGCTCATTCTTCACCAACTAGCTAGGCATAATTCTATCAAGACTAACACAAAAAATGGTAATTTGTCCATCAAAATGTGCCTAAAATATATAAAATACGAACTTAACAAAATCCAACATGGTTAATCCAATTGAAAAACTCAAGAGTCTTATGACCCATATTGTTGCTTTACATGTGACCCAATAGGTAAGTAATAATAGGTGTGAGCTTCATCAAATGTTTAGCCTGTAATAATAAATCTCTAGCAAAGTGTTATTATTATCTATGATTAATCAAATATTGATGTCTCATCTTAAATCAAATTATTAATTCAAAAAATTTCTGCTTATTTAGTTGTTGTTTGAAGCCATTCATTAGGCTTTGTGTGGTTAATTATTCAAGTTAAAAAGGTTTTTAGTGGTTCATTTGGACAAGGGCCTCACAATATTCATATATAGGGGTATGCAAAACCGGATATCGGATCCAATTCGATTTGAATATCCAATTTTTCGAATAGTGAAATATTATATCCAAATTTTCGCACCAAATTTGTTTAAGTGAAAAAAGTCTTGAAGTAATGATTTTCATTAACTTAAGTCAAAATTTGATTTTGGAATTTTCACTACAAATTAAATAGAATTATAGAAAATTGATTTCAAGAATAGAGTTCTACAAATAAACTGATTTTCACTTTGGGATTTTCTAGAACATTGGCAGAATTAAAACCAAGGCAATTGAAATTTGAAAGTGGTGAGGTTGTGACTTTGTGAGCACAATTCAGTTGATTGAAAAAAGGGAACAATTATTTGACCAATTCTTAATTTGTGGAGGCAACTGATCATCCCACAAGAACACAGAAAAAGAAGAAAAAGGAATCGAGAAAAACTACATCTAACATATTAGTATTTTTTACACAAAATCACCTTAAGTTTTCAGTTATTTGTAAACTCGCACATTTATATTTGTGTTTCATAAGTTACCACCTTAAATTTAACAAATCTTTATAAACTCCCACCTTTTGACAGAATTTGCCTAACTCCGTTAATTGTGGGCCCCCCATCAATTAACTCTTTTGTTTTCCCTCCAAACTCTTCATTTTCCAGTGGCTACGGATACTGATACGGATACGATTCAGATGAAGAAGGGTATGAATATTGTTAAATTAATCACAAATTCTTGATCTTCTCATTAATGTTCACCACAAATATGTATACACAAGCGTATCAAGCGTATCCTATTCCTACTAGGATACATAATCACATAAGATAAAGATAGAACTAACTCTAAAATCTTATCTCATAATTATCTCTAAAGATATGATAATATTATCTCTAATATTATCATTATCTATCTCAACACCCCCCCTCAAGTCGGAGCGTGTAAATCTCGCACGCCCAACTTGCTTAACAAAACTTCAAATTGAGCCTTTCCCAAAGCTTTGGTGAAAATGTCCGCCAACTGAACCTTTGTAGAAACATATGAAGGACAAATAAGACCCTCTTTGATCGCATCACGTACAAAATGACAATCGACTTCGATATGCTTTGTACGCTCGTGAAACACAGGATTATTTGCAATGTGCAATGCAGACTGACTGTCACAGAGCAAACGCATCCCTTCCTTCTGACTCACGCCCAATTCTTCAAGAAGAGCTTTGAGCCACTTTAGTTCACATGTAATAGCTGCCATTGCCCTATATTCAGCCTCGGCAGATGATCTCGCAACTGTTTGCTGCTTTTTGGTCTTCCACGACACTGGTGAATAGCCAAGAAGAACAAACCATCCTGTCAAAGAGCGACGAGTAAGAGGACAACTTGCCCAATCACTATCGCACCAACCTTCTAGGCGCAGTTCACTGTCACTACGGAGCAAAATGCCTTGCCCCGGCTTTCCTTTCAAGTACCTCACTACACGCAGTGCTGCTTCCCAATGTTCCTCTCTGGGCTGCTGCATATACTGAGATAAAATATGAACACAATATGCTAAGTCAGGCCGAGTCACGACCAAATATATTAAACGACCAATAAGCCGTCTATATTGCTCAGGATTCTTAAGATACCGCCCCTGTGCAAGGCTCAGGCGGTGATGTTGTTCCATCGGAAAATCCACTGGCTTGCTTCCAAGCATCCCTGTCTCTGCAATAATTTTCAACGCATATTTCCGTTGACATAAGAATATTCCTTCTGAACTACGGGACACTTCTACACCCAAATAATACTTGAGTTTGCCCAAATCTTTCATATGAAAACATTTTCCTAAGTAAGCCTTGAAACTGTTCAGTTCAGCTACATCATTGCCTGCAACAATTAAATCGTCAACATAAACTAGAACGTTCATCTGAACATTCCCTTTCGTCAGAGTAAACAATGAGTAGTCTGCATATGACTGAACAATACCATATTTCTGTAAGGCTAGTGACAATTTTGCAAACCAACACCTCGGGGCTTGTTTTAGCCCATATAACGACTTCTTCAATCTGCAGACAACATTTTTCTTTTCATTGTGAAATCCAGGTGGGACACGCATAAAAACTTCTTCATCCAAGTCGCCATGTAAGAATGCATTGTGCACGTCCATTTGATGAACTTCCCAATTTTTCACCGCTGCAATTGACAGAAAAGTTCTAACAGTCACCATTTTAGCCACAGGTGCAAAAGTCTCGTTGTAGTCTACTCCTTCCACCTGGTGATTTCCAAGAATAACTAGTCGAGCTTTAAACCGCTCAACGCTTCCATCAGCATTGTATTTTATTTTGTACACCCATTTGCTGCCGAGTGCTCTCTTTCCGGCAGACAATTTTTCAAGTACCCATGTGCCATTATTCTCCAAGGCTTGTATTTCTTTTGTCATGGCGTCACGCCAACGCACATCTGTCATTGCTTCTTTGAAATTCCTTGGTTCATGTCCTGCAGTTATAGATGCAAGAAATTTTCTGTGTCTACTGGAAAAACGTTCACAATTAACAAAATGTGTTATAGGATAGGGAGTACCTGAGGAAGACTGTGTGGCAGGCGATCGTCACGATGGACTCAACCTTCTAACCGTGTGAGTGATAAAATCGCGAAGCCGTGTTGATTTAAATTTCTCTCTCTTTCCTTTCCCCATGAGCTCCTCACTAGCTTCCATGTTCCTTCCTCGCTCCTCACACACTACCTCGTCATCTGTTGTGCCTTCATCATGCACAATGCTCTCGCCAGCCCCCTCACTATCCGCAATCCCCCTAGCAAGTACGGGGTCAGAGGGTGCAATTTCCACCACATGCTCCCCCTCGTCATCTCGCCTATCATGGACCTCCCTATGTACTAATCCGCCATCCCTAAAATCATTATCTATCTCAATATCAAATTCTTCAATACCTGCAGTAACAATGTCTACGAGATCCTTTTTCCCACCTTCCAATGAATCACAAAAAGGATATTCATTTTCGAAAAATTTCACGTCCCTCGAAACAAAAAACTCTTTTGTCTCTAAATCATAAACTTTCCAACCTTTCTTTCCAAAAGGGTAACCAAGGAAAACACATTTTCGGCTACGACTCACAAATTTATCACCTCTATGTTTTTGGTTATGGACATAGCACAAACAAACAAAGATTTTCATTGCATCATACGAAGGGGATTTATTGAATAACATTTCGTATGGGGTTTTACCTTTAAGTAGGGGAGATGGGGTCCGATTTATCAAATAACAAGCAGTAAGAACTCATTCACCCCAAAATTTAATAGGTAAATGTCCCTAAAATCTTAAAGCCCGGGCTACATTCAATATATGGCGGTGTTTTCTCTCTACTCTCCCATTTTGTTCAGGTGTCCCAGTACATGAGGATTCAAACAAAATTCCCTTTTCATCAAAATATGCTTGTAAGCAATTGAATTCAGTTCCATTGTCACTCCGGACAATTTTTATCTTATGATTAAATTGACGATCGATCATGGCAACAAAACTCATAAACATCTGTTCCACTTCAGTTTTGCTACGTATTAAATAAACCCACACACCTCGTGAAAAATCGTCAACAATAGTTAAGAAATAGGTAGCACCACAAGATGACTTGGTACGATAGGGACCCCACAGATCACAATGAATTAAATCAAACATGTCATTGGCTTTGTTAATACTTTTGGGAAAACTACATCGGGATTGTTTAGCACGCATACAAACATCACATGCTTTATTGTTTTTTCTACGGAGTCTACTAATATGAGGAATTAAAGCTACTACTCCTTCAGACGGGTGTCCTAACCTTTTGTGCCACAAATCCCACAACTCTGTACTAGATACGTGCAATGCATTGACCCGACTCACACCACGGAAGAAGTACAGTCCATCTTTGTGTTCACCCGCTCCAATCAGCCTCCTCGTTCGTCGATCCTGTATAACACATACAGTTTTAGCACATTGAACAATACATTCAGACTCATCAATAAGTTGAATGACAGAAATTAAATTGCAATTTAATTGCGGAACATAAAGGACATGTTTTAAAGTTAAACCCCCTTCGAGCTTCACACTCCCTTCACAAGTCGCGTCCGCACTTTCCCTATCCGGAAGGCCCACTGGACAAGGTGAAATCTTTTTCACATTCACCATACCCGACAAGTTTCCCGTCACGTGATTTGTCGCTCCTGTATCAACGATCCACTCAAAGTCACCACCTTTGCCGTGAAGTCGATCACTCATCTTTGGTTGTTTCAACAAATCCAGTAAGGTCTGCCACTGATCTCTCGTGAGTCCCGAAAGACCTGCTGCCTCGGCTGTCACGCCATGAAATACATCACTGCCGCTGCGAGCTTCAATTGAAGAGTGTACCATAGCGTTGGTGACATGAGCAGCCCCACCGAGGCCTCGTCCACCACTACCACGATGCCCAATTCCACGAGCACCATGCATTACGCACCACAAATTATGACAAATAGAACTCTTGTATTGTTTAACCGACAATACTTATTCACAAGAAACAGAGAGATAAAATCTGTTTTGTGATTTGGAAAAAAAAAAAACGTGGCTTGTAATCTTTAGGAATCTGGCAGCACTCAAGCTAAACTCTAGGCTTACTACTCCCTGAAGTCTTTCAAGCTCTTGAAAGATTATTGGCAGATTTTGTTTTTCTCTTTTTTTTTTTTTTCAATCTCACAATATCACTCAATCTTGTAAAAAATCATAGTAATTGTAGTTTTGCAATCTCACAGTACCACTCAAGCAATTCTTTAGTCTCTCAAAGAATATAAAAAAACAAGAATTTTCACTCGAAAAAACTGTGCGTCACCAGATTATTTTCTATCAAAAAAATAAATCTGTTTCTTCTCTTTAAATTTCTCACGCTTGAATCTGTTTCATATCTCACCAACTCTGGCTCTATCACTAACAAGAAACAAAGCTAATGTGAACTTTGAACTCTCAAAGTTGTTGTGAACTCTCACAGGAAAAAAATATTTCTTGTTTTTCTGTCTCACGTGATCTCTCACAATTTCTCAGATTTTGTTTTCTCAACCTTAGGCTCTTGATACCATGTTAAATTAATCACAAATTCTTGATCTTCTCATTAATGTTCACCACAAATATGTATACACAAGCGTATCAAGCGTATCCTATTCCTACTAGGATACATAATCACATAAGATAAAGATAGAACTAACTCTAAAATCTTATCTCATAATTATCTCTAAAGATATGATAATATTATCTCTAATATTATCATTATCTATCTCAACAAATATGGATACGGATACGTTTCACCAAGAGCATCATACAATGATTTCTCAATGACTTGGAGAACCCTGTATGTAATCTTGTACAGATGCAGGATTCTCATCCAAATTCTCTTCCAGAATATCAGTAATGAACTTAAGGCAATCATCAAGAAAATTAGGCACATGCACTTCTGAACTAACATGACTCTCACTTTGATCAAGTGAAAGTATCCAAATGAATCAAATCAGGTGCTTCTAAACTGAATTTAGTCCCATCTTGGTCAAACTGAGGAATTTGAGAAGCAAAAAAACAGGGGTTTGATAACAATCTCCAAAAGATGGGTTCTTTGGGAAATAAGAAAGCATTTCTGGATTAAATTTGAAGATATTGTTCATGAAATCAGAATCAACAAGCACAGAATTCATGTTGTAACAAAAAAAACCTTTTTTTAGGGTTTCTCACACAAGCAAATGATCAAACGGGTAATGGGCAATACGAAAACAATAAAAAAAGGATTAAGGAAAAAATCAACAGCTCATTTCAAAGAAAGCAGCAAACTTTAATTTTCTGGGTTTTTCTAGGTCTCAGAGAGAGAGAAAGGAAAGGGGTAATGACTGATTGATAAGTTCAATGTTATCTGGGACCCGCTGATTTACCCAAATTTGAAGAGAGATGAATGTATAGAAAGAGAATGGAAAGAAAAAAAAAAGAGAAATCAATGGTGAGAAGAGGAAGATGACAGACATGAATGGGGAAATGAAGAGTTTGGAGAAAAAAATAAAAGAGTTAACTGATGTGGAGTCTACAGTTAACGGAGTTAGGCAAATTATGTCAAAAGGTGGGAGTTTATGAAGGTTTGGTAAACTTAAGGTGGTAAATTATGAAAAACAAACATAAAGGTGTGAGTTTACAAATAACTGAATACTTAATGTGGTTCTGTGCAAAAAATCCAACCATTATGATGAATGTTAGGCAATGTATTACCACAAATTAACTATGAGTGGTGCAATGGTAATATCAATACTACTATAACATAAATGACCCAATCAGTGTGAGCAAGGGGAGGTTTCAGGTGGTGATTCAGCGGAGCGGGGGAGGAGATCAACGAGGTAGTTGAGGGGTTGGTCGACGGCGCATCGGACAGAGGAGGGAATTTTGTCGTGGTGGACTGATGCCGGTCAGGGAAGCAGGCAGAGCACTGAGAGTGAGAGGAGACGAAGGAGATAGGCTTTACACTGAGCAATGAGCACTAAGTAATAGGCTTTAGTCATTTTAGCTCAAAACCACCAATCACAATCTAAAAAAACCGGACATTAGAAATATCCTAATCTTCAAATTAGCTATCCAATTCCGATCCGATTATCTGGTTTTAAAACCGGATATCCGTTATCCGGAAATTTTGTTCGGCTAGTAGGTTTTCGGATCAGAATTTTTATACGCCCTAGTATATCCATGCTTTTCCGGTGGAAAATGATGATGATTTGCGAGTTCATAAACCATGATGAGGCATTAAAATCCAAACCAAGATTTGAAAAAATAAACATAACATTTGTGCCCAAAGAAATATAACCATGATTCAAATTTGCAAACAATCAAGATTATAAATCATGAAAGATGGAATGACAATACGATTAGAAGTAGTAGTAGTATATTACTATTACATCACAGATTCACAGGTAACCCAAAAGATCTAAGCTTCTCTATGCATATCATTTTTTCTTTACATCAAACTATTGTAAGTCGCATATCCTAATAATTCCAACTTTGAATAACTTTCATTTTAAGTATATACTTATTTCACAATAGTAGCACTAGTTTTGGTTAGATATGAAGCTGCATCCGAAGTTGCATACAAATAACTGGCCTGAAAAGCGCAATACAAAATGGTATATCTGCATATAATCTTTTGTTGTGGTGTTCGTCATGCTGCATAAATGGATTGGATAGACGTGTGCTCTAACGCTTACGCTTGGACTTGAGGGTGTTAGCAGACTGGGAGTTGTTATGCCAGTTGCGCTTCCGCTGGTTGATAAACCAGTTGTTAATCTGCTTGAGTTGCAACCCTGTCTCCTCAACTAGTTTTGCCTTGTCATCTTCCTGTATATCATCATATAAATGGACAATGGTTTAGGTTGATGTCTACTCAAAATCAAAAACAGAAACTAACAAACATGTTGATTGTATGTCTGTCTATTAAAAGGCTAGGATCACAAACGGATGGCTCATTTTGATGATAGAATTTTGTGTGTTAGGACTTTGTTGTTCTCAATTCTCCCCTAAGTTTCATTATGAATAAACTTCGGGATAAGTTCAAATGAGGTCAGATTGTTTGGTAGCTCATTGTAGTAACGTTACATAGTAAAAAGTTGGAATTTTTAATGCAGTTGATTAATTTGAATAGCTAAAGATGATTGGCAAGTACCAATATAATACTAGTCTCATATGCATGCGATGCATGCGAAACACTTAAAAACTTAATTAGTAAAATAATTAATTTTCTAATTAGTGAAATTATAAAGACAATACAGATAACTTTTTCCTTTTAATTTACTAAGTGAAGTGATTAGTAAAAGGGAAACAACAATTGAAAATATAAGTAGTAAAGTGATTAACCTCCTATGTAAGAGTTAAACTCTTTCTAGTACCAAATCAAAACCACATAGAAGTATAGAACTGCTACTATTAGAGTTAAAATTTAGTATCATACTCGCATATTTGATACCATGGTTATATGTTAGGACTTTCTTCCAAACCTTCAAGGAAAGGGGCTTGTATGCACAAGTGATTATGAAAGATGGAGTGAAATCTTACAGTAGGATAAGGCCATTTAGAATGTTGCTGCCACCATGCCTTAAGAACAGAAGTGGTATCCCCTGGTAGTTTCCCTGCTCGCCTTTTCCGGAGAATCTCCTCTCTTACATCTTCGATTCTTGACTTGAATCCCTGAAAGTTTTTGCAAGCACATTATCATCAAAACAACCGAGTAACAAATTAGAGAACAATACTTCTATAGATGATTTATGATAGAGTATAAATCTATTCTAGGCCTTTAACCATCAGCTTAGGCTTTTGGTTGAGATGGTTCCTTTGACACGGAATACATTTTATACTCGATCATTTAATACTTAGACTTGCACCTGCTTGAGCTCGATCTTGAGTTCATGGCGGACTCGCTCCATGAGAGACCTCTCAGATTCAGTAGGAAGTAATGGACCAAAACCCATCATGTCATGCGTATCTGCCCCTGACGATTGATCCAAAGAGTATTCTAACTGTAATTCGTCCTCATCATCCGACATTGTTGCACCTGTTCCTTCTCCAAGATTTGCTCCTGCATAATGTCCATTCAAACCTTCTACTCAGATACAACATACAACTGATATGTTCATTGAAATTGATTACCACTTTAGAAGGAATGTATACAATTGTAAGCTTAGTGTTACAGTACTTGGCTTTGAGCATTTCTTATATGAAGCTTATATACCCCCACTTCTTCTTGTCAAACTTGTAAATCTTTAGCATATCTTAATATTATGAACATCGAAATTTTATGATAATTCTCATTGGATTCATCTCAATATATCAATTTTTGACATTAGTTGCAACATGAAATTCGAGATATCAATCATCGGAGTATATAATAAATTTGTTAAAAGTCAAACAAGACAATTATTCGAGAAAAGAGGAAGTATTACAATGCCTTCGGCGTAAGAAGAGAGAACATTCATCCTTGTACTCCCTCTGTTTTTTTTATTTGCACCTCTATGAGATTATTAGGGGGGGTTAAAGAACAGAAGTAGAAGAAGGAAATTGCATGATGGGTGTAACTTTAGATATAAAGTATGGAAACGGACCAAAAATAAAATAGAGGTGGAGAATATACAACAAATGGAGAAAGATATATAAATATATATATTATTGATTGGTGTTGTTTCCTTTTCTTTTCGTTGTAGGATTGGCAAATTACTTGAGTGGTAAGTGCTCTATTTCCGTCATACCACTCACATGATCATATTACATTGCATTATAGTTGGCCACAAAGCTCAAATATTAAGATTTTCTACTTCCTATGGAGTCTTAAAAGAGTATGCTAGTTGACCTATAATATAAGTCGTTTATAAGAGTATATTACTATGCCCCAAGCCCATTATTAAAGGAAGGTTCAGGCAAAAACCCATACCATATAAAATTACAAAGTATTTGAACATGGAATAGAGAAATGCTAGTCGCAAACGTGGGAAACGTCGAATCTAGATAACTACCCACGTATCCAACATGTATAAAAGGAAGCTTCCATCATTGAAGAAAAACAACAACAAAAAATACACAACAACAAATCTTCGATTCTTATAGTAATTTAACTTCGCCTAGCTGATTTTAGTCGTAGCATGTTCTAAAAACTCCACGAGTTTTCTTTTGTTTTATTGAGCAATAAATAAGTTATACACATTAATCAAAGAAATCTTTTATTGAAGTTGTCTTGCATTTACTATTGCATTTAAAGTTACATCTTTTCCTCTTTTGACATCCTTCTTTAAGTTTGCTCGTACATTAACTAGCTAACGAAACTTAAAAACAAGAAGTCAAGGACCAGCAAACCTCCAAGGACATTATGGTATCATAGATCCTACACGACAGGGTCTAATTATGTGTTGACAATTTTTGCTCCATAAGGCATCTTGTTTAAAAGAGTTGTTTTACAACATTCATTGTTTTTTAAATACAATAACCATCTTTACTTTATAAAGGAAGTAGTCCTAATAACATAACTGTATTATAGAATATCTTTACATTTCAAATTATGTGCATAATAGTTTTATGGGACTAAATATCTCAAAAGCAACTAATAGGGTACAACTTGCCCCACTTAAATATTGGTTGTGTATTTGCATGACATTAACACCTTTAGATATTTTTATTGGGCCAGTGAAAGAATGATAATCGGACTGTATTGTCGGATTGTCAAATACTACATCTATCTTTTTTTGTTTGTCTTTACTTTGATCAATTATAACGTATTATAAAAATCTCATTTTTGTGTGTGAAGCTAACTGATATCGAAAAACTATTCGATTTATAAAGTCGTAAAGTTATATATATCGACATAAAAAGTTGTGGAGTTAAAATAATTTTATGACGATCTATTCCAATATAAAAGGAACAAAAGGCTAAATCAGCACGATAAAAAGTAGGCTACAAGCTTATCCACCCCTCCCTCGTGGGAAAAGAAACATATTCTGGAATATCTCTTATACATTTGATAGGGAGCTAAACCTCTTCCAAAGCTTCATTATTTCACCCTTTTTCATATAAAATACTATATTAATATTATACTATTTCTGCTTACGCTATTCCTAGAGATTCCTTATACCTCAAGTAAATTAGCCATATAATTTGATCAATGAATATTGAATTAGCTAATCTCCACATATTTTTTTGGTATAAAGAAGTTGATAATGACTAGTAAATAGTTGACTATTTTTTATAATGATTTATGAACACGCATTCTCTTACATCAACATTGACAATAACTTCCCATCTTTAAACACTAACATAGTAATATAGCTACCATTTTATACTAATTTAGATAAATTAAAGTTTAACTAATATTAGCAACTTAGAATTTATTTTACTGAAATTCATTTGTTTCGAAGCTTGACTAGACATTAGGACCAGACGATCATGGGATTTTTGTGTTACAATTTAAAAGTTAAAACAACTAATGTCATTTTGATTAAGAAAATGTTATCAAAAAGAAGAAAGTAAGCTATCTAATTCATAAATCATATTGTAGATTCATTTAATTGCAGTATAACTCTTGATTTTTATTAAAATTCTATATATCAACATTAGTTTCAAAGATTGAAACAATAATATCATGGTGAGTGACATTTAGCTATTGTTTCACAATGTCGATCACATACTAATAGTCGAGTTAGATCTCAAGGTATTTCACTATTTCTTTCGACTAACCTCAAATGTTTAAGAGGATCACTAACTTTTTAAGGCATAACACAAAGAAAATGTAAAGACACTTAGACTTTAACATGTCCAAAATTCGTATTAAACATTCAACTTACTAGCCCCGTTTTGTAATTAGAGGATCATACTTAAAGTAGAGATCTTGAGCCATTTTAGATGATTGATCAATTGAACCATTCTAGATGATTGATCGGTCAAATTATTTTGTGTTGGTGTTAGGTAAATAAAGCATTTGGAAGAGATTATTGGACCCAATACTCTAATTTTGGAGCTAGTATAAGTATATTTTTGGTGAGAGGAAATGGGGCATGTTGAGGTGAAATGTCAATTATGCTAATATACGATTAACCAGATCTTAACAACTAATTCAATTAGCTAGTCAAATCAGGTAATATAATCAACTACTATTAGATAATACAACCAACTAACAGCTATAAATTATGCGCTTGTTACCAAACAAGAGCTCTAAATTCTACTCTTTTGACACAAGTAGAATGAAACTAAAGCACTTCTAGTCTAGCTTTTCGGAAAATGATACTTAAAGGTAAGATGGTACAAATTTTTACATGAGTTATTTTTCAAAAATATAATGCAATCGCGAATAATTCTTTAGACACCGATTTACAATAATTTTAGACCCATAGTTTTATATCTAAAACAAATTTTAATTTACTAAAATTTCCATGGACATATAATCACCTAAAAGAATAGTCAAATCAAACAGCAATTAATTAGTACCTAGGTTAGTAGTAGTACTCCTTCCGTTTCTCAACGATTGTTACACTTGTATTTTTCACGCATGCCGACGCAGAAATTTGAACGTTTATATCTCTAACTATGCATTATAAAAATTAGACATTAACATACTACTTATCAAGAGGAATTTAACAAGATCTCACATGACTATATTTTTTCTTACGTATAAATCACAAACGATGATTAAAGTGAAATATGTAAATAGTATAAAATATCAAAGAGTAACAATCTTTAAGAATGGAGGAAGTATTATCTTCCAACTAAAAGAGAAATTGGTACAAATCTATGAGTTCATAGATCCATGCATGAGATGAGTCCAACCAGAATTTTTATCATAGAGACAGGTAAAACCTCCCTAAGCAATAGGGAGATACCATTTCCAATAATTCAACCACATTCTCTGGATAAAGAAAGATGAGGTCATATCAATCAATCTTAAACTAATACTGTGCTTGAAAAACCCCACTTCAATATCTTGGAAAAACAAAACAAAACAAAACAAAATCTTTACTGTTAATCTAGATTGACATGACATAAAGAGATTTGAGCACAGTACTTAAAATATACTCTTCTTATATATATGCGAGGTATAAAATAATAAATTAGAAAGAACATTGTGAGATGGAGAGAGTAGTAGGAGTAATTCCCAATTATCAAAATAAGAAAATGGATTTTTTTTTCAATATAACGAGCCTTTGGTACGAGAAATTGCTGATGAGAATGAAAGTTTTAATCCGTCTATGCTTGGCATGTTTAGGAGTGAAAATAATAAAGGGATGAGCCTGAGACTATATCCCCTATTTCCCCACAAAAGAAAATAAGGGGGTTTGAGAGTGGGATTAAAATGCCTCTACTTCCATCAAAATAATACATAGGGGTGGGATAAGGATAAAATAAAGTATATCCCTTGTTTGGTATGAGTTGGGAATTGATTGAGATTAATTTATGATTGTACTAATCCTCCACCTTCTTTCTTTTCCTTACTTTTCATTAAGGGTAAATGGGTCATTTTCTTCTAAAATTTAATCCTACCCCCTAATACCTGCCCCCTCCCATGTCTTATTTTGGTGGGATTATGGGGTATTTAATCTCACTCCCAATCCCCCTCAAAACTCCTCATCCCTCCAAACAAACATGGGAATTCTACCCATTGGGATATATAATCTCAATCCCTCCCTCTAATCCCCTTAAACAAACACCCCCAAAGGGCAGGTATTATGGATGAGTTTTGGGAATAGAGCTAATATGACCAATTTGTCATTAATGAAAAGGAAAGAAGGAATGGTTTAATAAGGATGTTTTTGTAACTTTCTTATTTTTTTCTTTTATCCCCAACCTATTTATATTCCTCTACCAAACATGGACATGTGATTATTTTCATGAAATTCCAACTCTACAATTCTCACTCTACAATTCCCACTCCCAATCCCATCTCCTAATCCCCAAACTCTCGTTCCTACATACTAAATGCCCTGTAAGGGATGGAAATAGAAATAAGATAACATGATGCATTATCCTTAATGAAAGGGGAGATGGAGTATATTTGTACTAAGGATAATTTTGTAATTTATTATTTTATATGCAACATACTTTCAATAGTCGCAAGCCACAAAACATGGTAATAACTACCTCTTTAGTTTTTTTTAAAAAAGTTTTAGCAAACTCACTCACTCGCAGTTTTAGAAGTGTGTTAGACTATTGATACGAATGGGTAGATTTTTTTGTAAAACTTTTCTTAACTCCATCACATAGTACTATGAAATTACTAAAAAAAATTCACCCGATTTATCATGCTCCTAAAACCGTGTGCTAAAAAGTTTGGTACTCTAACAACTCCCCACTTCTCATACCATCTTCAAATCCACAACTCTTACTCACACTGTCACACATACCAAACATCTCGTAAGATAGATTATCTTTTCCTAATAATAACAACCTCTTAAATAGGCTATGTTCTGTACAAGCTGAAATGCTCTGTACGAGCTGAATTGAAATCAACGAAGTTGAATTGAACTGAGCTGGATTGAAGTAAAATGTTTATCAATTAATCCAATCCACAAGAACATATCCTAATACTTGAAAACATCATTTTCTTAAGTGTATTGTAATCTTCATTAATCACCAATCAATCATACAACCCTTTCTAGAATACCAACAATATATATTCGATTGGTAGCTTTCAATTGGTGATTGAGTGATTGGTGGGGGTTGGAGACTCCAGCTTGCTTACCTTACTTTCTTCTCCTCTTCTCTTCCCTCCCTCACCATACCAACTATCTATCTTCTCCTAACTAAATATTACAATTTCCTTTTCAGTAGGTCCCACTTCAACCACCCTCCCTTGTTTGTCAACACCACAAGCAATTGCAAGAACTTCCTCTATTCCCCCTTTCCCCTAATTTTGTCATTCATTATTTCCTTTTTTTTTTTGCCCACCAAACTCATCATCAATTATCAAATACAGTGAAACATAGGAGCCTAAATTAATGCAATCTTCAACATCTAGGGATAACAGTTAGATTATAATATCATATGTTTTGTACACAAGAAACAATATCATATGCATTGTTTCTTGAAAGGTTATTCATACTTTGTCCTTATTATTGTCTTCTTCACCACATCAATTCACTCTATCATAGTATCATATACATGATATATGCACATTTGATATATACAAAATACACTCCCTCTATTCTAAGATATTTTAGTCTCTTGCTTTTTCGAAGTCGAAGTTCATCAACTTTTACCATATTTTTTCGCTATGGTACAAATTAGTTTACGAACTTTTACCATATTTTTTCGCTATGGTATAAACTAGTTAACGAACGGTAAAAAGAAGTTTAAGTAACTGTGAATAGCCTAGTGATATCTACCATGTCGGATCCTTGACACTTAGAAATGAATATGATTACTTTCACGCTTTAATTTAGGCCAAAATGAAAGAATTTTTTGTTAAATAAACGAGTTAGACACTTGAATATATATCCGTGCATATGAGTATCCAAATCCGAGTAACAATAGCCATATATTTTGTGGCAGACAGAGTGCAATTTACTGGATAGTCAACCATTAAAGACAATGTAAATAGTGTTATAAAGATAGTACTCCATATGAGATTAAACATTAAAGAAAAGGCATACCAGTAAGATTTTGCAAATTCTGTTCAATTTCACGGCATGCCATGACTGCTTCAACAGCATGAACCCTAACATGATTTTGAAGCTGCTCTTTGAAAGAACATAAAACCAACAGATACTGTGCCTGAAACCCCCAAAAAAGTAAAACAAAAAGAAATCAAAAACTTTTAGTAAAATATAGGGTGAAAATATTACCAAGACGACTTTTGACCCTACCAAGGCGAATATGAAGAAAAAAATATCTAACATATTTTTATAATCTCGTATAATTGTCTTGGCACCATCAAAAACTGTCTACGGAAATAAGTGAGTATTTGATGTAGGAATAAACATACCAAAAAGTTATCAAGATCTTGTCTTTCATGAGGAGAAAGAGAATGATTATGTTGAGAAGCATAAGAACGAAGAAGATTATGAGACTGAGATAATTGAGCATTAATAAGAGGCAATTGATCAATTGGTGTTGCAACTCTTAAACAAGAAACATGAGCTGATAAAAGCTGTTCATACAAAGGATGTGTAGCAATTTCAGCTTTAATTTGTCTATAATGATCTGAAAACGCTATATCTCCACCCATCAAACCACTAATTCCACCATCACCACCGCCGCCGCCACCACCCATCATTCCTAACCCCTGTTCCTGCATTTTCTAGCAAAACCCAGAAAAATTATACCAAGATAAAGGTACCCTCTTTATGAAAATTTCAACTAAATTGATGAATTTATTGAAATGGGTATATAAAAGATGTGATTTTTGGAGATGGGTATGCCAAAAAAGTGAGAAAAAAGAGGGTAGAGAAAGAGAGGAGGGAAAAAGAAAAGATAGAGGACCACTATATAGGATGGGGAGAAATAGTAGGAAGGTGAGAGTTTGCTTTATACTTACTGCTAATCAGACAGTGAACACTGAACTGTATCTGTATAAGCTTACCTAGAGAGAGAAAAGTTGGAGAGGAAGAAATTAAAAGGGAAGTATGTTGGGATCTGAGACAGTTTTTTCTAGAATTTCCCCCCTAAATAAGGCTCTCGACAAGTAATTCTCAATTTACCGTCCATGTCACCTAGTTAACGCGCACAGTTTTTGTGAAAAAATATTTGTTACAAGGAAAACGTTACTTAAAATAGCGGTTTGTAAGGGACCTGGTCGCTAATTGAAGTAGCGGTTTGTAAGGGACCTGGTCGCTAATTGAAGTAGCGGTTTGTAAGGGACCTGGTCGCTAATTGAAGTAGCGGTTTAGTATCTATAAAGTGGAAGTGTGTTGGGATCTGAGACAGAAGAGCTTTTTTGTGCAGAGAGCTACTAATATGTACAAAAAGAAACAGATTTTGCAGCTTGTTGCTGCTATTACTGATTACTGAAGCTGATCAGCAGAGAAACAGAAAGAGGAGAGAGAGATGAAGAGATCAAAAGATGTTTGAATTGTAGTGTGAAGATGTGAGAAGTGAAGGGAAGAAAGAGATGGAGAATCATTACTAAGAAAGGGAAGGGAAGGAGAGATCAGCAAAGGTTAAAAGAAAAGGGTGTTTGGATGTGTCTGTGACCCTGACATCTTGGCCACTTTACTTTTTCAACCTCTTCCTTCCTTCCTTTCTGGTCTTTTTGAAATATCTAGGGGAACTTTTTTTTAATGGGTTTTGGTTTTTCATTGCTTTTGTTGTATGTATCTGTATCAAAATTCATCAAGGGGTTACTCAGAAGTAAAATAACATAGGACCACTTCCTTTTTCTTTTTTGATGTGCATCTTTTTGAAGGTTGACAAAAATAGGCTAATTATTGGGGGAAATTTGGGTAAAAATAATGTTGATTTAGTTAAGGTATGTAAATAATATAAAATGGAGTATTTGTTATGAATAATTTGATTGTTATCATTAACTGATGATAAAGTACCTAGTCTTGATAGAGTTAAGGCTTTTTTAGCTTGATTAGAATCATCTTAATTTTTTCTCCAGAGAATAATCTTAATTATGGTTGTTCAATTCATAATTATCTCAAATATAGTTTATTTCATAATAGTACCGACTATAGAGGAGGTGTGCCGCAACTGCTCCAAAGTGACAAAAATGCAACATAAGGGAAGTGATTGACGAAATTGGGGGTAGGGAGGAAGAGGAGGTGGGCAGAGTGTGGTGGGGCGGGGGCTGATTTGGGGGAGGAAGAGGAAAGGGGGAAGACTAGTGGGGGCTGTGGATATTGGTTGTATGCGTGGGGAGGAAGGGGAAGAGGCTTGGTAGGGGGTTGCAAGTGTTAGTGGTAGGGTGGTGAAGGAAGAGAAATGGGAGGTGGGATGGTGGGGGCTGATTTCGCGGTTTTGATGGCATGGGTGGGCGAAGAATAGAAAGACGAGGGTGGCGGTGGAGCAGTGTAGGAAGAGGAGAAGATGGGGTGATAAAAAAATGCAAAAAGAAACGAAAATGAATGGCCATTTAGAGCACATCCCGTTACTTTTTTACAAGCTAAACTAGTTTTTTCATGTTACGATGCATTTATGGGAATTTCTTAAGGAAAATGGCATTGTTGCTATAATTCTAACCATTTTTTTCTTTTTTCTTATTAGAGGTTATACTCGCACCAACCTTCTTCAAGATATATGATCAAAGTCGACCTAGCCTATGATTCAATTGAATGGCTAATTCTTAAGTAAATCTTTAATAATAATTTCTCGGCTAATAACATATATTCCTCATTTTATATCTCTCTATCTTTCTCCTCTCCTTAAAAGTTGTGTCTTCCCCTATTTTGAACTTTCAGAATATATGTGAAATTATTGGAACTTTCATATTTTATTGGAACATCTTGAAGTTTGTTTTATAAGGTGCTACAACTTAACTAAACTTGTTGGAACTTATTAGAATTTATTGAAACTTATCAAAACTAATCTGAAATTAGTAGACTTGACACTTATTTCTTTTCGGTGAAGAAAATGCACTCTAAGGGGGCGTTAGTTTCGGGGGCTACAGGAAAGGGAAAGGGAATGAATTGATTTCGTTCCCTTATATGTTGTTTGGTTTGGGGGTTTTATTTCCCTCCTTTTCCGCTTCTTACCCCCAAATCCCTCTACTTTGATTCCCCACACCCCCCTCCACTTTCAAATGGGGGTAAGGTAAGGGAAACCCCTCTTGACTACCCAGCTTACCCCTACTCTCCTTTGACCACCAACCTCCATCACCCCACCCACCACCCTCTTTTACAACCGCCCCCACAACCACCACTTTCGTCCACTGGAAACCACCGAAACCCTCTCGAAACCGCCAACCACCTCTGTAAATCTCCTTCCACTCGCCCAAAACCACCCCACCCTCAAAATACCAAGTCCCACCCGAAACAACCACCCCAACCCCACAATAAACCGAGCCCAACCCGGAAACCACCAGTCGAAAACCACCTGTCCAGCCCACTGAAACCACCCGAATCCTCTTGAAACTACCAACCCACCCCTGAAAACTATCGACCACTCGTCCAAAACCAGCGATTTGGTCGCTTTACCAGTCCGAGGAGATTCCCGAAGACATTAGCGTCGGTTTGGTGACGGGGAGGGGGTGGAGGGAACGGAGGATGCCGGAGTCCAGTCGCTGGCCAGAGATAGTCAAGGGAGAAGGAAGAGAGAACAGAGGGAGGAGGGGGAATGTGTCTGTTGCAGCCGCAGGTGACGGGGAGGGGGGGGATAAAAATGAATTTTTTTTAACCAAACAACTTTTTATATCAAAGGTTTTTGTTTTCCTTGCCCCTCTAATCCTCTCTTGATTTCATTCTCTTACCCCTCTTCTATCCATACGCGCCCTTAATCTCTTATTATAACTAAATCTTAAAGATGTTAAGATCTTAAGACAAACATAAATATAGATGACATTTGTAGAAATAGGTAAACACTTCAATTTATTTCATATACTATATCATTCTTTAGAGAATCAAACAAAACTTAATTCCATGGTCCATGCAAAAATGAGGTGTTCTTCAGTTCTTGTGAGTAGGTTTAATTGAGACTTGAGAGTCTTCAGAAAAGAAAGATGAATGCTCCTACGACAAACGGATTTGCATCTTTAGCCAATGTCTGATTTACACTACTTTTTTTTTTTGTCATCTCCTTTCTCTGTTTCTAGTCAAATATGGTATACATAAAAGATTTTTATTCTAACTGATATGACAAAAGAAATTGTGACCGATTGGATACACCCATATGTTGTTGTATATATTTCACCCGTTACCATTTACTTGTCACTACCTCCATTTCAAAACAAAAAAAATCATTTTATATTTTGAGACTTTAGAAAAATATTATGTTGATCTTATTAAATTTGTTTTGGTAAATATTTTTCATATATCAACTTTCTATATTTTTTGCAATAATTAGAGATATTTATTCAAACGAACTTTTACAATAGCTTGTATGAAACACACAAGTATAATAATCTTTGTGATATGGAAGAAGTATATTTGTATGGTAAATATTTAGGAGATGGAGAAAAGTATGGTGGGAACCATTATTTTATCATAAAATTACAAAATACTTACTATGAGAGTAAACACATGAGATAAAGACAAAAAATAAAGGGAATTATAAGTACTTTTATGTAGGTCATGAATCATGATTACCTAATATAGAAATATAGCTAGTAAAAAGAAATTCATTTACGGAAATATAGTAGTAAAAACGACAGAGGAAGTATTAGCAACAATAATATTATCTAATATGTTCATTTTTATTTACTTGCAATATTTATGTTTTATGTGAGCACGTGTCTGTAAAAGAGGCGAAAAAGTATAGTGCGGGGACCACCACTTCATCATAAATTACCACAAAAAATAGACTAAAAAGCTCGGAGAATAACAAAAAGAAAAGAGAATATATGTACTTTTGTGTGGGTCATTTTGCCAAATAAAGAAATACTGCAAGTAAAAAGAGACATTTATTTATGAAAAAAAAAGACGGAAAAAAGACGGATGGGGTAATAGACAATATAATTGTACAAGATATGAGGTTGAAGAGGGAAACTAAATTCACCTGATTTAAAAATAAACATAGCCTTTAAGGTAAGAGGAAACAACTTTATTGCCCTCTAAATTGTCTTTTAGAATTGTTATACTCCATATGTTCTACAATAAATACAACACTTGACTTTAACAATATTCATAAGGGTTATTTTGATCATTGATCGTGATTTGTACGTAAAAACAAACATACGGATGTGGAATCTTATTAGATTCGTCCCAAAACATATAATCAAGATATCAAAAAAACGTAAACTCTTATTGTCCAACCATGCTTCACGCATGTTAAAAAAAACAGGTTGTACATGTGACCCGTTGAGGTTGTGAATGTGGTCTAATTAAGTTGTGTATGTAACCAATTAAGGTTGTACATATGATTATGCATGTCACCAGTTAAGGTTGTGTATATGGGCTTATACTCTTATGTGTGTGACTAATTAAGATATTAGGTTTGCATATAACCAATTAAGTGGTATATATGGTTATTAGGTTGAATATGTGATTAATTAACGTTGTACATATGCGATAATTAGGTTATCCGTGTGACTTTTTTCAGGTTCTACATATGCCTTAATAAGGTTGTGCATGTGGCTTTTTAAAGTTGTACTACCTCGGTCCCATAATAGATGATACAATTTGATTGGCATATAGTTTTATGAGTGTTATTTGACTTTTTTATTTTATTGTGAATAGTTGGTTATTGGTATTTTGTTTAAGTATATAAAGTACATGGTGAAGTATATGTGGGTCATAGTTGTATGGAAAAAAGTAAATTAAAAAGGGGTAAGGGTGGGTGGATGAGACCCAGAAAATTATATTTTTATTGTAGGGTCATGCCATTTATAGAAGTGTATCATCTAATATGGGATGAACGAATATAGTAAGTATATCATCTAATATAGGACGAAAGGAGTACACATGCTATAAATGCTTCTATTATAAGTATATAGTCATCTAATTCAATGATGTAAACATTTTTATACACCTTTGGTCCTGTTTGGCAAATAGAGTTTAGAGTTTAGCTGTTAGAGTTTAGAGTTAGAGTATAGAGTTTTACCTTTTTGTTTAGAGGATTTGACTGTAGATTTGACTATCTTTTCACAAAAATGTGTTTGGTAAACTTAGCTGATTACTAAAAGCTGATTCTTTTTTATTTGAGTAAAATGACATTTATGTACATGTTTAATAGTGTGTTAGGGTCATAATTATGGGCAAAAAAGTCTATTGTTTTTTCTCTCTCCAAAACCTCTAAAGAAAAAGCTCCTATTTGAAGCTTTTTGATTTTGAGAGTTTTCGCTCCAAAACTCTCTCTTAAAACTCTCCCAACCAAACACCCCTATTAGAGTTTTGACCAGTCAAAAACTCTTATAGTGGTCTAAAACTCTCTTTTACCCCCAAAACTCTAATTGCCAAACACCCCCAAAGCTTTTGAACATCAAAAAAGATGATAGACCACGAAACTTGGAAGAAATGGTGGTGTTACTTTCACATAATAATACTTTCTATTGAAAGGTCAGAACTCAGAAGTAACTTTTATTTATTTATTGCGTCTTATCTATTACTATATTGGATATCATACATTGTTTATGTGATAAGGGTCGGGGCCTATGAAAAGTCAGGTCATCTGGCCCACTTGAAATTTCTTTTTATGATAAGAGGGAACGAATTAAGGGGTAGCGCAAATGGACAAAATTAAAAAGTCGTGGCTGATTAGCAACTAATGCAATCATTGTCGAACTTACAAATTTAATGAGCAAAAGGTCGACACTTTAGAAAAAAGAAGAGAAAAAACGTTATTTATTTTCTATATGGTCTCAAGATACAATATAATATGTCGATTTTCGATTTTGCAACTTCAAATTTTCCGTCTCTAATATTCCAACATCAAATTTCTAGATCTGTTAACGAGCTACAAATTGTTATATGTTTTGCCAAAGAGAGGTCCTTGAATTTGTGTATTTTTGCTTCAATCGTGCTCTTAATCTACATATTTTTTTACGCATTAGAGATGCTAAAAAAGAGCCAAAAAAATTCTAGAGATTTATTATTTAGAAAGTAGCATTATGCATAAATAGAAAATCTAGATCGCACAAATAGCTCAATACTTAAATTTAAGTCATGTCATATTAGAAGAAATGATATTTTAGTTCATCACCAATCCAGCAGTCATAATAGCTAGCTGTGAAGATGATGTATCTATAAGTATATGTCATTGGCTCATCGTTCATACAAATTACAAACCCATTATTGTTAATTAGATATACAAGGTCTAATGAGTATTATGAAGTGTGATATAAAGGATAAAGATAGGGATAAAGGATTGCACAAAGAAGGGTAATAGGGGTCTTCAAAA
This sequence comes from Patellifolia procumbens, assembly GCA_947645195.1. Classification (NCBI taxonomy): domain Eukaryota; kingdom Viridiplantae; phylum Streptophyta; class Magnoliopsida; order Caryophyllales; family Amaranthaceae; genus Patellifolia; species Patellifolia procumbens. The sequence goes on along the minus strand of CANSGD010001373.1, from coordinate 1,395,574 downwards.
CCAATTTGGTCCCATATAACGTTAAACCAAGTGTCACAGACATAAAATTATAAAAAAAGTTATTTTTTAATCGATAAAGTGACAAATATAGAAGGAAATAAGACACAAGTTGGGACAATAAGTAAGATACATATGATCACAATCTAAATAAACTCCCTACACTACGGCACCATGTTCAATACCCCAAGGTAACTTAAAAGCTAATACCATCTCAAATTCTCTATGCTCTGCCCATACCACACGTGTATGGAGAATGTGTGAACTTGTTAAACTATGTCGTATGATGAAGACTATAAGAATTGAAAGGGGGCTTATAACAATTTTACCTTATATAAATAGGCATTAAGATAATCAGGGCGCATTCTTTTTTAATAAACTTTACTTATACTAAGTCATTTTACACGTATTTTAAATAAAAGATTTAATGGTGTAAACGAGCAAATTAATCAAGATGATTTTAAGATAGGCAAGAATGAGATCGTAGATTACTCGGCTTAAAATTATTTTGATTAACTTGCTCGTTTCAACCCTTAAATCTTTTTCTCAAAATGCATGCAAAATAATTTGTTTTATTTAATTCGTTATGACTTTTGATATTAGAGATATTAAACGTATCAAAACTTTTGATACAGCAAAAACACGAAGGTAGTAATATTCATGAGTCTATCATCAAACTCATTTACATGCACTAGATATTGCACAAGATACTACAAGAAAATTATGAGAACCAGTTATGATTAGCTTGCCTAATAATTGATTAGTTGATAAACTACGACTAAAGCAAATATTAAGTTTATTTGAAAAGTGTCTTGTTTTGAGTTCTACAAATTTACCATTCGAATATTGCCAAATGAGGTTGTTTGAGGGTGGGAATTACCTTGCCTTTTCTTACTCTCGTCTCCCAAGTGTCTGGCACATCTATACCGAGGGTCCATTCTTTTCAACTTATATTCAGTTCAGACAAGTTCAAAAAAGTTCAGATAAGGTCTAATAAAGTTCAATAAGGTCTAATAAGGTTAATTAAGATTTCATCTAATAAGATCGAATAAGTTCTGATAAGCAAAAATTAATTGAAAAGAACATACCCTAAGCCGAAAGCCATGCATATTGAGAACCAACTGTAAAGAGCAATATAGTAGAAGATTTTGGGCTGGGTAGGACCTAAGCAGGTAGGGCAGACAGCCCTGGAAATTAATTTATAGCCCAAGCCCAGGATGTCCATTCAAGTCAGGATTCTGGTCAGGCTCTTTAGCGCCAACTTCTTTTTTTTACCGATCCAATGGCAATAGCAAAAGTTGGAGTACTGGACTTCCAACCCCAAATGAACATAAGAAATCTTCATTTGAGGGGGAAAGGCCACACAAGGTTAACATTCATATACAGTAGAGCATCACAATAAAAGCTAGATATATCAAACAGCTAATAAATTTCTATCGGTTAGTTGTCTTTGTGAGCAGGAATTCCAGTTCTTATTAGATCCATTTCAATGTATACATTTACACCCTACAAAGCCAAACAGAAAAACCTCCCACATAAAATGATCTATACAAATGACCCATACAAGTATACAAGGGACTCCCCAGGGTCTTTTCACAGTTAAATCCGCTACCTGGCTAGCACACGACATTCATAGGAACAAACCCAAATGGGAGTTTCATTGGATCTGGAAACTCGATATCCCACCCAAACTCCTTATTTTCATCAGGCAACTGTTGCACAATAGCCTACCAGTCAAAGATATCCTTCATCGAAGACATATAGCTCCTTCGAATATTTGTGCCCTTTGCGGGACTCTCCCCGAAACAATAGACCATCTTTTCAATAACTGCCCAATAACCAAGAAAGTATGGCTCTTCCCACAGACTTTCACCCCTCCTCGCCTCACCACGAATGAAACATTCTTAGCTCTCAAGCAAAAAGGAAGCAATCTTATTAACTACATATTCTTACTCTGGCATATTTGGAAAGAAAGGAACGCGACCATCTTCCAAGGTACCACTTTCAACGAACACAAAGTCAGCCATCTGGCTACATTCCACCATCACGAATGGAATTGTCGAACGGTTTTGGACATCACCTTGTCCCGGCCCTCCCCGCAAGGGGATATCCCTCTCCCCCTCCCTCTCACTTCAACTCTCTCCACAACATCATCCACGTCAGCTGGGCTCCACCTCCTCCGGGGTCCCTCAAACTCAACTTCGACGGCTCCGTCAAATCACAATCTGCAGCAGCTGGTTACGTCATCCGTGACCACCACGCCAACCTCCAAGCAGCACAGGCCTTCAACCTCGGAAGCACAAACATCATGGTAGCAGAAGCCACGGCACTCCACAAAGGCTACAACACCTCCTCAGAATAGGGGCCAGCTCCGCCATCATCGAAGGCGACAACCTTCTAGTTATCAACACGCTCAAAAATATTTGGCCTGCCCCCTGGCAGATTTCGCACATCATCAAGGATTCACAACAAATCATTAGCAGCTTTCAGCACTGCGAGATCCGACACGTCTTCAGAGAAGGGAATAGAGCGGCTGATTGGGTGGCTAATGTGGGCCACCTAATACCAGATTCTTTTACCATTTCCGATGATCATGTATCTAGTTTACACTCTATCCTCTTGTCTAATGCGTCAGGAGAGGCCCTCGTGCTAAGGGGCTCCTGACATTCTCCTACTCCACACTTTTATCTTTAAAAAAAATTAAAAAAAAAAAAGGTATACAAGGGACTCCATCAATTAACATTACACAACTTGTTAAATGCCCGAAGAAGATATAGACTAGAGATAGCAAAAATTAGATAATTCACATTGCAGGGCCTATTACGGCGATATTATATCATCATTATTTACAAACCAAAAGCAGATATTCGTTTATGCAAAATTAATCTGGGAGGGGATGTTGTGGTGATGAAACAAGTTACAAACACAAAATTTACACTTTCAATTTACCCCACCAGGAAACTTCACATGATTTTACAGTTGGACTTATCTTTTGGTTTTTGATCTTGCCTTTGAGTCGATGACGTCGGTTTTGCGCTGCTTCTAGAAACCTATAACACCATCATAATACACTTTTTTCAAACTCAGGAAAAAAAAATCTTGATAACACATGGAAATCTCAAAATCATAGAAAATTCCTTTATGATCAACAAGATAGAAATATAAAACTTAAAGACGAGGGAAACAAGTAAAGAAAGAAAGCTCCTCAAAAAATGAAATGCATCCGAAGACATGTTGAAGATTTCTCTCTATCCTAAATTCACCTCGTTATCAAACATGTAGCTTAACACAACAAACATTTTGATTTGCTTGTATTTTAAACCCAGAAAGATTTGCAATCAGGTGACAAGAAAAGAAGAAAAAAATAACACTTCCGGCATAGGATGAAAAAAATAACAATGTCCCAAAACCTAAACTTTCAACAATCAAACTTTTAACAACCAAACTTTTAACCTTACAATATCAGGTAACCATCTATGATGAACTAACCTCTCATTTTCAACAGTAACGATTTTTGGTGATGTTACATACAACACATACATCCGTACAAGATTATACATTGTCACTAATCATCCATACAAGATAATACATTGTCACCATCATCCATTATATAGTCTTACCCAAATCCATTTCATTAACCTAACTCAGACTTAATTCAGATTTTATCCAGTTCGCCTTCCAAGAATCATAAATCCAATAATATAGGGATCTAAATTCTTTTAGAAAACCCCCTCTATTTATTATATTCAACAACTAAATTCATTTTTTAAGTTCAGATACCAAGTTCCTCCAAATTATACATTTCATCACCAATCCTCTATTATACTCCCTCCATTACATACAATATATGCATCCATTATATTTCACCTCCATTATATTGTCTTAACCAAATCCAATTGATTTACCTAGATTTCATCAAATTAAATTCGGATTCTATCCATTTCCGCTATCAAGAATCATAAATCTAATAATATTAAAATCTAAACTCTTTGAAATAACTCAATTGATTCCAATTCCTCAATTAGCCTTTTTACCTTGAAATACCAAGAAGTTCCTCCAGATTGTACATTTCGTGACCCACCCTCCATTTATACTCCCTCCATCTTTTTACTTGTTGCACTTTAAATTTTTACCCTATTCACATATTCTACTTTGACCTAATCTAATTACTAAAATTTTGATCTGTCTTCATTTATTTTTTCTAAATAATAACTTTTTCCAAGTACAGAAATACTTGTCTATCCTAAAATCCACTTGTTTTACCGATATTTCATCACAATATTTAATCTATCCCTACTTCCAGGAGTCATGGTTTCATTAAGATAAAAACACAAGTTCTTTCGAAGAACTGATTAACTATATTTGATTTTACCAATCTAATTCATTATCTACCTTGAGATACTAAGAATATCCTTCGTAATGTACATTTCATCACAAAGCCTCCACTATATTATTTTAACCAAGATCCACTTAGTTTTACCCATATTTTATAAACACAAAATACATATTTTATTAACTTACTTTTGAAGAATCATAAATTGCATAATGTGAAGATCTTAACTCTTTCAAAAAACTCCTTTAATATAATTGACTCCAACAATCCAAATAATTTTCTACCTTTAAGACACCAATAATTACCTAAAACGCATTCAATATACCTTCTCTGACCATGTTAAGCCCCACCAAAATCAAGACAAATTTAACAATGATAGGAAAAGCTGAAAACATAATATCTCTTCATAATGAAGACTTCTTCTCCAATCCTATATTTTCAAATTCATGTTCTTGAAGCAATTAAATATGAATTTTTAAACGGATATTAAGTACTTTTATAAGGGGAAAAGAAAAGGATTTTTTCACTGACCCCTACATTATACTTCCTCCGTTCCTTAATAAGTGACACATTTTCCTATTTGGGAAACGTCACAATAAGTGACACACTTCTTAAAAAGGAAGTTTTTAATAGAGAAAATTACATAACTATCCTTACTCATCCAAATTAAATACATTTAATTACTTTATCTTTTCCTAACTTAATCTAATTAACCTTTTTAATCAACTCATTAATACCCTCCCCACCCACTCCCTCCTCCCACCCTGTAGCTCCTCATCTTACCCCAACCACCACCATTACTCACCTAAGCCACCAACATGCCCCTCTATGAACCCAACCTCCATTTTTTCAGGCCAATTGAACTTCACTAAATCTGGCCAGCACCCCCTGTCTCACCCAACCAACTTCACCCTTCTTTCTCCCCTCAACCAACCTGCCACCACGAAGCACCACCCACTCACTGAATACACCACACACCTACCCACTACAAATACCACCTACCATCGAAAGACCACCCACAAGCTGAAAACACAACCGTGCTGCCGAAAGTACCACCCAACCAACATCGAAACAAGATCTACTTCCTCCCTCTTCGATCTAAGTGAATGGCGATTGGAGAAGAGTAAATAAATGGTTTTGATCTGCTCCGGAGTGGTTTTACGGTAGCCGTCGGCCAATGCGAGTTGTTTTGGGTTAGTATGGGTAAAATTCGGTGGTTGTAAGGTGGTTTTCAATGGGTATGGGTTGGTTTGAATGGTTGTATGGTGGATTAGGTTTGGTTTCGGCAGTCGTGTGGTGGTGTAGGGTTGGTTTCGGTGGTTGTTAGGTGGTTTTCATTCGGTGTGGGCTGATGTGGGGTTGTTTTGGTTTTTCCGGTGGTTTATTGGAGGGTGCGAGGTGGTCCCAGTGGCTTTGGAATTATTTTCTGGTGGTCATGGTGGTGGAAGTGGTGGTGGCAAGATGGTCATGGTGATGGGTTATGGATGGGCTGATGTTAATTAATAAGTTTACTTATGTTTATTATTTTAATCAAATTACCCTTTTTGTGGTCCCAACTTTCTCTCTCTACCTTTCTTAATTTCCCCCCACTTTCTCTCTGTTCCACTTATTAAGGAACGGAGGTAGTATATATTTTAAGATATTCTGATTGGTTGCAAAGTACAAATTTTCAAATATTTTAATTGGTTGTAACTTGTAAGGTAGGATTACAAGACTTTAGTTTAATACTCCAGGATTCTGGGTGACATTTTGTATGTCAAAAGAATAAAGTTGGAAGGTTTAGAAAGATGTCCATTTGGCCATCATAAATGAACATTTGCTTTATTCCACTAGAAGTTCTTAGAGCTAAAAACAAGTGTTATAGGGTATCCAATGTAATTCCCACTGCTTGTTTAAGACATGCTAAATTCCGACCAATCCAAGGAGTTTAAGTTGCAAAAGATTGTTACCTACATATACGATAAGCACATCTTATAAGACAGCAAATTTCGAGCTATTTCAACTGGTACAACGTTCATAAAACTTTGAATTATGAAGCAAATAATCATACTTAACTAATATTAATAATTATCCTTAGTGACTCATTAGAGATTAAACTTATTCCTCACATACTAAACATTTAAGTTAATGTAATATTGTAAACAACATAGCACTCTGTAAACTCCCAAAACATCTATAAAAACTTTTTGGTGGAAATGCATGACAGGATATTGGATAAATGATCTACTATCATCTTGCTATCCAAAAAACTATTAGGATTCTAGACTATACTAATTTCACCTTTAAGCACTTGCTTTAAACAGAGATGTTCAAAAAATTCAAATACGTATAAGTTCTAGGATATTTAAACAAAAAGCTTCCGAGGTTCAATACACAAACTATAAAAAACAGTTCAAATAAGTTCACAAGTGTCAATAAGGTAAGAAGAAGATACCCTAATTATGATCAAATAACTATCACATGTATCAAGAATATTCCACTAAAAAAATGCAAATCAATTTATTTTAACTTGGGAAATTATATGTTTGTACTCCTTTATCTATTAGCCCCGAAGTTGTAAAACGTCATTAAACGTGACTAAATAGTTAATGGTGTTTTGGTTTCTTTGTTATTCGTCCCCTTCCCATGTTCTTGATCATGTTCTTCACCTACTTCCTTCTCTCTCATGTTCTTCATCTTGTTTTTCATAATTCTTCATCCATTTAGGAAAGCAAAAACAGATTTCTCATAGAAGTGCAGGTAAAAATCCACAAAAGAGATCAGATCTGATCAACAATAATTGATGATCTTCAATAAAAGATATAGACAAATTAATTTATTAGCATATAACCCTAAATCTTACGAGGAAATCAGAAAACCATAAACTGGACTTAATCAGCTGGAATCACAAAACCATCTATTGACCTTAATCAACAGAAATCAGGATACCCAACCCAAGAAGTAAGGTACCACCCCAGAGTCCAAGTTAAACACTTAATCTTCTCCTTTTTGCTTAGTTGGATTTCGGGTAAGAAAATTACCATCTCACAATAGCTTCACTAATTGAATGGGTAAGGGTAAATAGATCCACTTCGCTCTGCAGTTATACTACTAACCATTCATCAAATAGAGCACTGATTTCATTGGACGCTGCAAAAACCTCCGATCCATCCAGTAATTTTTTCTCTCTCTCCAAATTTCAACTAAGCTAGAAGGAGAGATCATGTAATTTCATAGGCTCAAAAACGTGAGACACAAATTAGAATAATATAAACAAATCTCAACTTATCTCCCTCTTTATTGCTAAAACTTTTCTAATTCTGGAAGGAGTACCTTTAACATGCACGATGGATTTGTGGCTAAGTTTAATGATAGAGTTAGATGATGAGTTAACTTATTAAATTAAATTAATAATTGAAACATTGATATGAATAATGAATCATCCCAACTATGACCGCTCCACTCAAATCATCCCAACTATGGGCTATTTGTGTATAATCCCAACTATAGGTGCTATCTGCTCAAAATGATCCCATGACCTGTTAAAACCAGTTCTACACATCACCATGACACGTGCCGCCTTATGGTTGGGTTTTTTTCCGTTTTTTTCTTTTACCCCTTCCTTGCCCAACTCTTCACCCACCACCTCCACCAGATCCCGCCACCACCACTCCTCCCTGATCCCACCACCAACACACTGCTCCCAAACCCCACTACCACCATTGCCCAACCCATCCCCATCCCCCTAGCGCCTCCATTGCTGTCCAACCACAAGTCATATATCTCCTTAACCCGCCACCACCACCACCACCTCCTCCACCACCGCGCTACATTCACGAATCCACCTCAACACCCTCACCCAACCACCCAATCATTGAAAATAAGCCCCACCTTTAACCCTTGCCACCCTCGATAACACCACTAAACCCTTTCAAACCACCGCAAAACATTGAAAAGAAGGAGGGGAGAGAGTTGTAGGACAAGGGAGGGGCGTTGCCTTTGGTGATTGGCAGGAACGATGGTGTCGTTGGGAGTTGGGGTCTACTGGATGTTCATATCTGGGCTCGCATTTTTCATTTTCTCAGAACTAACATAAAATCCCTAATGTAATCTTCAACAACTTGCAAACACTGAAGAGTTGTTGGTTTCTAGAAAAAGGTAACTGTAAGGGTCGATTTGTCAACTAAAGGCTCCCACTGCACTGATTCCATCGTAGGGAATGTGATGGTGGGCTTTTTTTATATTTATTGTTTGCATTTTGTGATTGTGTTTGGACATTTGTTTATTCTCTTTACTTTTTGTTTCTTTTTTCTAAAAACTTCATTTAGTGTGGTTACAATAAGCAAACGATGAAGAATTTGGTTTTAGATGGTTGTACCAATGTTACATCTACTGTGCTTGAGGAGATTCTTCAATTCTTTACTCATATATCCTGTGTGGACATAAGAGGATGTAGCCAATTTGCGGAGCTAATAATCAAATTTCCCCATGTAAACTAGGTTGAAGGGCGAAGTTCACACGGCATGAGAACTGGGTTGGTTTGAGGGGCTTGGTTTCAAGGGAGCAGAGGGAGGTGAGAGAGGTGGGTTGGGTGAGGGCTGGCCGACTGGGAGGGTGGTGAGGGGATGTTTTGTGGTGAGGGAGTGGTCAGAAGAGGGGCTGGGGGAGTGGCAGAAGGGGATGGCTGGTGGTGACTGGGGCTTGGTTTCAAGGGAGAAGAGGGTGGTGAGGAAGGTGGGTTTGGTGAGGGTGGAGGTGAAGTGGTGGCTGGTGGGGTGAAATGGGTGGAAATGAGAGAAAGAAAAGGAAAAAAATAATCTCAACATTTTTGTAAATAAAAAAATTGATTTCAAATGTTTTTTAATGAAAAATGGTCAAAGGTTACCTGATAAGCCGGTGCGAGTCAAGTGGATCATTTTGGGCAGCTTCTCCCCATAGTTGGGATTACACACAAATAACCCATAGTTGAGATTATTTAGTGTGGAACGGGCATAGTTAGGATAATGCATGTCAATATTTCCTTGATAAAATACTGCTAAATTCTAATAAGCATACATGGAATTTCAATACCCATGGTGGCGCATTCCATGAAGCTATTGGAAAATCGATTTTCTGCGAATCTTATGGCTTGGGACAAAGATACTAGAATTCACTTCTCGGATTCGGAAAAGAAATGCCTTCACCACATTTCTGTTACTTTTGAGGAATTTAGTAAAATAATAAATGGGAGAAGCTTGAAGAAAAGTGAAATGGGATGTTCAGTTGAAGACCAGTATCGGATTATTGAAAAGGGAGTGAAGAACAAGGTGAGGAGAGAGAGGATGACGAACATGAGAGAGAAATAAAAATTACAACACGTAATGATGCAAGTTCGGGCTTAATTGATAAAGGGATGCAAACCTGGGGTTACATCAGTATAGAGCCTAAAACACAGGGTTACCTCATGATTTCCCTTTGGACTTTAACTCAAACTCCTATCCCCCAAGTATTACCTCTTTCAAAAGGTAGGATAACCCACTAGCTACTATCACGGAACAGATTTATCCCTGAACTCCAAGTTATCTATCTAAAAGAAACCTAGAAACTGAAATATTGGCTCATGAAATCCGTTGTCAGTAAAATAATGTTTGCAAGAATACGAGAACTTTCTTAATTTCCTTCCTCTCTGATTTTTTCCTAATCAATAATTACATAAAAGCATTTGGAAACTAACACAAACGAAATCTTTGCAAGATTGGTTTAGTAGTTTCTTAAGTCAGGTTTTAGCTGTAAGTTACACATCTACTAGGACCAGTTAACCACTGACTTAAGGTACGGTTGATCCTTATTCAGATAGCCTAAACCAAACCTCGAACCACACACAGGACATCAGACCCAAAAGGTTCACATTGAGAGTCTAAAAACATGATGTTACATCTGGTACTGGAGTGCCAGTCACCTATAGAAGAATTCCGAAAAATACTACATTTACATTGCAGAGGCTGGCACGGAGTCTACCACTCCCCTAAACAGTAATATAAAAAACAAACAAGAACAATCAGCATCTCAGTTTTCATAATGGTCATGAGATCTCCATCTTACCTGGGGACCTGTCACAAGCCTTGAATTGCCAATACCAGAGGCTTGCTGAGGGGGAGCCCGCTGCTGTTGTTGTTGCTGTTGCTGTTGCTGTTGCTCAAACTCCTGCTGCTGCAAAGCTATCGCCAATTGTAGATCAGAACTGTTACATTGCACAACAAAATATTATAAACTTAACAGAAGCAACCAAACAATTATCAGCAAAAGGATAATAATGATCCAGAATGATTGAATAATCTTACAGCACACAAGCCTATAAGAGAAGCAAAAGATTAGTATGTAGTTGGAATAATTACTTCATGTTTGAGCCATCCGTTGTAGAATTATCAATGCTGGCCAGGTAATCCTGAAAAAATAATAATTAGCGCACAAGAACAGTACAGACTTCAAAAAATCCTATGACTGATCTGCTGTTCTGATAGCTTCTTAAAGAACTGATACTTTTCATCTTTAATTTCAAGATATACCTATGCGCCATATACCCCTCAGGCCTTCCCTTGGAAACAAACATTAGTATAAAAAGGAACCATTATTTATGAGATTCAGAAGATTTGCCATCAACAATGCCAACAGTAAGATGATAGTCCCCAAAACCGTTAAAATTTAATTTCACATAAAAAGCATCCACCATACAAGCCAGCGAGCAGGCAAAAGTTGGGTTGACATGGACATGAGTTACACTTAGGTAAGAGAAAAATAGATAAATAGAGGGACATACAGCAGTACTAGCTACAGCATTCTGCTGATCCCATGTACCATTGGAACTGCTTTCCAGCCTAAATTCCTTGAAGTTACTCGTGATAAATAGCGTATCTCCATTAACCTGCAAAGTTTGGTTGACATGGAAATGAGTTACACGTAGGTAAGAGAAAAATGAGAGTAAAAGGTAATTTGTCTGTTTTGACCATATAAAAACGAACAGTTTTGCCCACTCCATAACAGGTGTTACCAGCATTAAAAATTCTAAATCTTCTCTTACATAAGTTGATTAAAAAAAACTTCAGAAAAAAATCGCTTCTTGATCGTCAAAGATTCACTCAGCTAAATCATTCAACACATCATAATCTAAGGAATTCATAAATTTAACTCTCTTAAAGGAAGGATGAAAAAATTATCATTTCTATCAATGGCATGAATTTGCAACAAATAGTTTGTCATGCATATGTGATGTCAATAGCATTTGATATTTTTATATTTCGAGCCTCAACTAGAAACTCAGATGTATGGCAAATACAAGGAGTTCCCTTAGTTAACAGTAGAGGAATAGAAATTTTGCAGGGCAGGGGATTCTTTTCTTTGCTGATCAAACACCTGAGGAATATCTTAGTGATTCTCTGCTTCTTAATTGTTTGTTATATAGCAGGCATCATCTAGCGAATAGTGGCATGCCAGATAAAATAGCCATTAGTAATTATGTGTCAGGCTGGTTGGGAGTTGAGACACTCAAACTCCACGCTAACAAAGGGCATACGGTGTTTTTAATGGTTTAACGTTCTCCTATGATATGGTTCTAGCCAAGAAAATTTGAACCAATCCAAGACCAATCCAAAATAATTGTCAGGACAGATTTTGAGCATGTAACAATGGCCCAAACCCCAAAATATGACTGACCCAATCATTCGAAAATTAGCAGGTCAAACCCAATCCAAGTTGAATTGGCCCATTGGGTTAAGTGACCATAAAAGTGTCAAGTAGCACCTTGCATCAAAAAGCTTTAGGTATATCGCCAATCCCTAATGCCCCCACCTTTCCGCTGCTCTTTCAACTCATATTGGTCTCATATCATCCCATACTGAATGCTCTCCATTTATGCCTTCAAACGTCAAGGATATACTTGAACATAACTTAAATGTAATTTTTATGCTTGTATTTCAATTTTGGTTTTTAAATTGAAATCATGGATATTATGATACATTTGTATTGCAGTACCTTGATGTATAATTACTTCCTTCGTCCTAAAAATGTTGTCACATTAGCTTTTGACACATAGAATTCCTAAACTAGAAAAAGTAGAGTTAAAAAAGCGAGTCGGTGGTGTGGGGTTCAACTATAAACAGAAAGTAGAGAGAAATTACGAACCAAAAAACGTTGGCAACTTATTTGTGACATCCAAAAATAGGAATACGTAGAAACTAAATTGGAATGGAGGGAATAGTTAGGATGGACTATTTTGTTACTTTTCTAGCTTATCGCCATTGTTTTTAAAAAAAACAACTTGAGTAATTAGGTATTCATGAGCTCCAGAATTATTTAACAAATAGCATACTAGCTACTCCCTCCGTTCCCTTTTGATGTTCCCATTTTCCGTTTTAAAAAGTTGTTCTCATATTGAATCTTTTCCATTTTAAGAACATTTATTTCTCCATCTTACCCTTCAACAACCAAATATTTACAACACTTTCTACTTTTTGTCTTACACATGGGCCCACTTTAGAATAATTTCTTTCTCAATCACTCACTTTTCTTTCTCTCTCTCTTACTTTTTCAAAAGCAAAAAGTACCAAAGTACACTTTATACAATATAAAATTCAAAAGATTCTCATCCACATCAATTTGCATTGGTTTTCCACAATATTCCATATGGGAAAATCAAAAGGGAACGGAGGGAGTATTAGATTTAATATCTTTCAAATACTTAACATAAAAAATGAATTGTATAACTTTTGCCAAAATTTGAAGCCCTAATCCCGTTTCAGGCGACCCAAAACCGAACATTTTCAATTATGGTCAATACCGGATATGACACGACACAAGAATGACCCAAACCCGAATATCCCGGTTCAAGTAATCAAACCAAAAGAATGAAACCCTATCAACTCTTAGAAAGATGAAAAGGACTATCTATCATTTCCCTCACAAAAAGCCAATGCAGCTAGATCCTCTCTTCCAATAATAAATTTGGATACCGGCACCAACAATTTAGAAAAACAGGTCGATCCATGCTTTTTCCAGGGTCTGATCAATTAGAAAGAGCATAGCCTTTGTTCATTACCTCATTCAACTTTTCCCATACTAGGTCAGGCTGATTCATGTATCCCTGATCAGTAGCTAAAAGATAGAGGTCGCCTTCCAGCTGCAACAAGCAACAGAGAAGTGATTATCCAGCAAAAGTAAAAGGCCTAGGTGAAATTGCACTAGGAAGCAAAGCGCAGACATGAATTGCTTGTTCGTCAATTTGAAATGCCTAGCGTTTCTTAGAACAGGTTTGATTCAAATAGCCATGAAGAAATACATACTCAGGCTTAGTACTTATACATACCTTATACATTGTACTGAAGTGATTATTTCGGAAAAAAACACATAGTTCACGTTCTTTGAGACCCTCTTGTAAACTAAATAAGCTGTAGAATGAAGAAAATGGAAATATTACTCCTAGAAGAAGTGAAAATTTCCCAACAAATTAAACAATAAAGACATGTGTCATACCCAAAAAAGGTCAACTGACTGGCATTGCTCTTCAGGAAGCTGTCGATTAGTTCCCCTTGAAATGGAAAAAAGATATAATTAAAAGTGGAAGGATAAAGAAGCACAAGTATAGCAAAAAACATGAGAAAAAATCGGAAACTTGCTGGATACAGAATTATATGTACCCTGTCTAAGTGAGATTGCTTCCTTTGAACTTGCATCATAAGCACCTTTGACTCCTTTATCAGCCTGTTCAGCCAAAACCACCTCGCCTTCATACACAGGTTCGCGATCTCCACAAACTGGTTTCCCTAGATCTAGAATACACTCCTCCCCTTCATATATAGGTTCACTGCCATCAAGACTTGATGTAAAGGATTCAACTGCTTCAATGCTGGGCATTCCTCCACTAGATGACTCAGAATCAGCATGACCTGTAATGACACCAGAAATTTCTTCTAAATTTTGATTACACAACCCTTCAGCGGAATCTATTGTAGGAGTAGACGAGTTTTCGACTTCTTGATCATGCACTGTATTTTTCTCTGGAGTGGAAGGTATAGCTTCATCGAGGATCGGTGTATCATGGTTGCATTCTTCTCCAAGTGGAACACTAACCAACTGATTACTTTGTTTTCCCCCGTCCTCGGTCAAGGTAGGGGTAGCAGCCTTCTCTTCAGAATTGCCATGAGCATCGTCACTGCCTGATACAGAAGACTCCACATTCAAATTTCCACTATTGCCATGTCCCTCTGATACATGTACAGAGTTAACAGGAATGGACTTCAACATATGCACATTTTCATCAGATGACATCAGCACATCTCCCGCGGAGATTGCTTCTGTAGACGGTAGATCATTTTCAGATAGTTTTAACACCTTCAACAGCTGTGCCTCTTCCTCAACATCTCCTTTTCTAGGCGTATGTTCATCAGAAACAGAGCGAGGGGACTCTTCAAAGGATCTGCCCCTGGGAAGACTAGGTGAAGGGACACCCAAGGTTGCAGTAGTTGCTGCTGCAAAGTCAATGCAATCTTCATCAGACTTATCTTTGCCCTCATTCTCCATCTTCCATGTTTCCAACGAAACTAGATCGCCCATAAGAGTGTTATAAGATTTTGAACCAATTGCTTCAGCAGTCTCATGATCCTGGCACACACGCACAAAGAGATTATGCCCAAGGGAATATAAGGACAGCATAAGGCTTCATATCTAAAACCGCAAAAGACATACTTAACAACCAAAGTAATATCTATTTTAAAGTAAAACCTATTCCCTTCAGCAATCTAAGTGAGTATTGTTTCTGTAAAATATAAATTTAAAAGGATAAGCTTTACACCAGGTCGTGACACGGCCTGATCCGCACCAAAAAAAAAAGATATACATACAGGTTACAATAATATAAAAGACCTAAAGGTCCTTTGATATATAGTAAATTAAAGAAAAGGAATCATGGGTTATTTGTTTCAAAAGATAGGTATTATCTTGCCCCAATTTATCTTTACCTGAGATCCCTCCTTCTAGTTGGTCTTTTAAGTCTTTCACTTAGGGTTCTGTAGAAGAATCAAATAGAGGGGTGAAAAACACATAGATAGATCTCACCATCACAATCTCATCCCACCAGCAAAGTCCTACCATTGTAGCCAAGTTAAACCAGGGACCACCACTGAGCAGAGCTAGCCGAAGAAATTGTGGCAACAACGGGAGCTAGATATTTTACTCTCTCAGTGGTTATCAATCTGCTGGTGGTCTGACGGGATCAAGAGACTCCCGTAGCCCTTTGAACAGAGAAAGCATCCCCACACTCTTAGCAGGGAATGTTTTGACAACTAACTACATAATGAACTTCCATTCGTCACCATTATCATTTGGCTTCCGTGGCAAAATGGCAACCAATCTGAGCAATGGTTGTGGGAAAAGAAATGGAAGGGGTAAAATATGCAGCAAGCCCCTGATCTACATAGTCGATACCCTGAAATTGACCATATAATTTTGCACCCACAGCCACCACCCTCTTACATGCTCATCAGCAACTACTGTGGATGAGTTTGAAAACAGCTTTTGGAATAGCCCACGGCCATGGAGTGCATTAAAGGGGCTGAGAGGTAGAGGGGGTTCATAAAGGCAATTAGGAGGAAAGATATCAGCAGCAGCCTATAGCAGATATTGATGATGAGGACGAGCCTAATGAGCAGACGGGGGTACTGGTGAGAAGGCTAAATAGGGAGATCAAATTCCTTTTCAACCAAAGAAATTAAAAGTGTGTTTAAAAGAAGCCAAACACCTCTGAATTTTAATTGGAATTACTTCGCCTCTTTATTCCTTTACGCGTATGGTTACTTTTTTATACTTCGAAACGCGGGCAAAGCAACGCAGAGGTTATAACCGATTAACCGATGTTTGATTAGCAACCCATGCATCTAAAGAGCTAAAGGACAGCACTACTGTAAACCCATCCCCTACACGGCGCAAAATTCCACGGGTCACAGTTGCACTTAGAAATATTCTCATCGGCTGTAAATAGCCGAACTGAACAAAAAAAAAGAACTGCATGAAAAGGAAAAAAATCAACTGAACTAGTGAATTTATCACAGAAAAGATTCAGAAGCACCACAGTGCACACAAAGCAGCGTATAGGCATAAACAAAAATTAACTAGCACTTAGCTGCCTTTGATTAGCAAGCAAAGCATCAAAGCTAGGGTAGGGAACTATTGTCGACCCCAACTGAACATATTCCCAAGGCCACAAAGGGTCCAGTGGGGCTGCCAATTGCGAATGCCACTACTACACACGTGAAACCTAGCAATGCAGGGCAAAAGATTGCAAGATTTAGTTCTTCTAATGTCATGAATGATCAATGCCATGCTCGGATGGGCCTGGCATGGCATGAGTGTGAGGACCGCATTACAAATATTAATTAATTCTTTTGACTTTTATTCTTCTAGGCTTGGACCAAGCTTGTAGTAATCAGATTGTAGCCGTAAACATAAATTTTCCTGCTCTATCTTCCTACTTTCAGTATCCTCCACAATTGTTAACTCTTCTCCTTTATTCCTGAAATACATATATACTATAACTAAACCTTCTTACACAAAAGTTCACTTCTCTGACACACAAGGAAAGACATGGTGGGAATCATTCCGCTTTGGGAAGAAGACAGGTGGGAACGAGCGGAGCAAGAGCAAAGCCCAGTATGTCTGCCGCAAAAAAGAAATGGATGGGCATAAGCTCTTTTATTGGGGGTTCAAAAAGTAGCTTCTCTTTCTATTAAGCTTGCTCCGTGCTAATGCTAATTTCACGAAAAAGGGGCGCAATGAAGACAAGATGGCAATGGTTGTTGCGGTATAAATTCTTAAGACCACCTGGAACTCATGAGCGCTTGAAGCTCGGGTAGGCTTACCTACCTGTTGAACCCACCCTTTGTCCACTCTGGAAAATTGACTTATCAGCTGTCACAGTGAGCAAAGAAGCAGCTCATGGGTCTTTCTTTCCTTTCTGAAGTTTTCCCGGGCGGTGACTGCTTCAGCTTGGTTGTCAGAAAAGAGAGAAAAAGTAGGTTTCAAAAGTTCCTTGATTAGTACACCTTGATGCTGGTAAGGTCGGGACCATGGTTGTCCGTCTCCAGTTTGCCAGCCGATATGAGGCTTTCCCATATATAAAAAGGAAGAAAGAGAAAACGAATACTAAGGTTCATGGAGTTTTATGAAATTGCAATCACAGGTTGTAAATTTCAGAACCAATTAAAATATATACATAAAAGGATAATTAGATACAGAGCTCTGGGATCTTTCTTTATACATCCTCAATAAAAGATGTCTTAACTGATATGCATCCAAATGAACTATGGCAAGAAAATGCTTTGCACCTTCAAATGCCTCATTTGCATTATTACAGAAAAGGAAAGGGATGAACCAAAACAACGGTTAGTGATAATAGAAGAAGACAGTTAAGAGAAAAGGAAAGTTGATTTCAAAATTAAACAACTGTTTCTTAACAACATATTTACAGTACGATTATAAGTCTAACTCTAAACCAATTAGAAAAAGGTATACAACAAAAACCACGATAGTAAAAGCATACCTGAGGATCAACTAACCAACCATGATACAATGGAATATCCAGAAGATCAAATATTGCACACTCGGGAGTAAACTCAAAATCATCAATCCTGTGACATGTGGGCCAACTATCTCAAGTTAACAAAGAGGTCCTAAACATAAGAGAAACCAATGATTCCAAAAACACTAATAAACAAGATCAGACCTACGGAATTTTATATTTACATCAATTCCAGTTGTAAGCCGTGGAAGCAATTCAATTGCATCAGCAATATTTTGTTGTTGGTTTTCAGCATACCCTGCATCTTTAGCCTGCATCCCATTACCATTTGTTTTAACCTAGCAAATAAAAGGCAAATGATATTTTGAGAAATTAAATAGACAAGATTTTTACATTATTACTGCTGTTTGAATCAATCAATCTTTCAGCAACCAATTGAAGTAGTTTCTCCTGGGAAACTTCACTTATATCAGGACTCAAATTCAGTTGATTCCTCAAGAGAAGTACGTTACCTACAAATAAGCCCCAAGCACCTTATCAGAAGAAGAAAAAAAAGAAGATCTCAACTATAATTCATCATAAAATTCTCATATACCAACATCTAATTCAGAGAGTTCAATACACTTGAAAAACTATTTTTAATAGTTTCCGTACGTCAACAAGTAGTTAGTATCTTACTAAACCACATTATAATTGATGATTCGCCTCCAAACAACTCAATAAAAACTTAACTTTCCGTCTACTCCAACATCAGAGTAAACATTCCACATTTGCTCCTCCAAGCTAATCCTCAATGCTCAATCAAAAAGCCACCACAAACTAAAGCAATCCTACTTACAAAATCTTCAATCAAGCATTCTTCCTGGTGATACAAACATGACCTAGCACTGAGATTCTCACACAAAAACCTAAACATTGTTCATTCAGATTAACATGCAATCAACCTAAAAAAGAACAGGTCATTCAGATTGGTATCACGCAAACAGCCAACGCAACCAAAATCGACCTCAATTAATCGTATTTTCCTCAGTTCTCATCCAATGAATCAAAAACAAACAAGGAAATTAAAGATTCCACTCAGAAACAAAGTTCCGAATTCAGCATTTCGTATTACGAGCAAAGAAAGTAATACGGCATACGTCACACCTCAATTAATTGTATTTTCCACAGTTCTAAGCCAATGAATGTTTCATCAGATTACGAACAAAGAATTTTTAAATATTCGACTCAGAAACGAACTTCTGAGCTCAGCATTTCGAATTACGACAAAGAAATCAATACTCATGCCGCATGCCGCATACCGCATACGGCATACCTCAATTAATCATATTTCCATAGTTCACGCAAACAGCCAACGCAACCAAAATCGACCTCAATTAATCGTATTTTCCTCACTTCTCAGCCAAAATGAATCAAACTAACAAGGAAATTAAAGATTCCACTCAGAAACAAACTTCCGAATTCAGCATTTCGTATTACGAGCAAAGAATACATCACACCTCAATTAATCGTATTTTCCATAGTTCTAAGCCAATGAACGTTTCATCAGATTACGAACAAAGAATTTTTAAATATTCAACTCAGAAACGAACTTCCGAGCTCAGCATTTCGTATTACGAACAAAGAAATCGATACGCATGCCGCATGCCGCATACCGCATACGGCATACCTCAATCAATCATATTCTCCATAGTTCTACGCCAATGAATTTAACAATCAAATTACGAACAAAGAAATAAAAAATTCGACTCAGAAACAAACTTCCGAATTCAGCATTTCGTATTACGAACAAAGAAATTAATACACATACAGCATACCTCAATTAATCATATTCTCCATAGTTCTATTTAACAATCAATTAACGAACGAAGAAATTAAAATTTTGACTCAGAAACGAACTTCCGAGCTCAGCATTTTGTATTACGAACAAAGAAATCAAAACGCATACCGCATACCGCATACCTCATTTAATCATATTTTCCATATATATAAGCCAATGAATCAAACAATCAAATTACGAACAAAGAAATTAAAAACTCGACGCATAAACAAACTTTCAAATTCAGCATTCCAGATCAAACAAACAATTCTAGGTTTCCAGCACAAAAACATGATTTTCACAATATAAACCGACAAAATAAAGACGAAAACAAGATAATCAAGATAATGAAACCCTAGAAATGGAGAAATTACAGATGGCGAGGAGAGGACAAGGTCCATTATCATTTTGAAGAATGATAGGAGTAGAACGACCGAAGAACTGAATTGTTTTTGTTTTGTGAAGAATGATGTTATCATCATCAGTAGTAGGTTCGTCTTTTCGCTGCTGTTCTTCCGAAGAAGCCATGGATGATGATCTCTGGTGTTAGTTTGGGGAAGAAAGAAAGAGAGAGAAAAGTAGTGTTTGATTTGGAAATGGAATGAAAATTGAATTTTTGATGTTTATAAGTAGTATTAGTACGTGCGGGTGCGTTGAGAGAGTCTCAGGGTGGAGAGAGAGAGAGGGGAAAAGACATCCGGTTTCGGTTTTTCTTCCGGACAACGCCACACTTCTAAGTTCTAATGCAATCACGTTAAACGATTGCGAGGGGTGCGAAAGTGGTTAAAAATGTATGAATTAATTAGTTATCGAATTATGTTCTATTCTCGTTAACTTATTTTCAGTAAAAATAAGTTTTATTTCTTAATAAATTGTTAAAATTTCTATAAAAATATGTTCAATTCAATAGTAATAAGTTCAGTTCGGTAAAAAGAAATTCAGTTTGATATAAATCGATTAACGAGAACATGGCCTTAATATGATAGAGAATTACCATTTTCTTTTGACCTTTTGACTTTTATACTTGACGTTTGCACAAATCTTTAGTGGCAATTTTTGGTGCAAGGTACGCTTCTTGAATCAATGGAGGAAAAAAGAAAGTACAAATTTTGATTTCTAAAGGAAGTAATTAGGCAGTTTGGTTGTGCCTTCTCACACACAGTTTTATTGATTCGATCCCCACACACATTAAGGCATCGTTCAGCTCAACTAATTTTTACTGAATTGAACTTATTTTTACTGAACTGAGCTTATTTTTGCTGAATTGAACTTATTTTTACTAAATTAAACTTAATTTTACTGAACGGAACTTATTTTTACTGATTTATGTTATTTTTTCTTCTTTGCCCTACTGAATTTTACTGAACTAAACTTTTTTTTACCGAACAAAACTTATTTTTGCTGAACTGAAGTTATTTTTACCGAATTTGTTTATTTTAAGATGAACTGAACATGGCATAAGTGTTGGTTTAGACAAAAATATCAAAAGTTAGAAAAAATACATAATAATCAGATTGTCTTTAATTCATGGTAACTCTTTACGTATATTGCCTTGTGTCTTTAATACATAATATTTTGCACTAAACAAAGTATTTATAGTCTAACAAAAATATCTAAACATGCACCCTTTTTTTTTGGCAACGACTTGCCAACGAGTAATGCAAATGAAAACTTACATGCCTATTCTCTCCATCTTTACTAGATTATGGGTGATTTTGACAATATATCTAGGAATCAGAATGGTTTGCTTAAAAGGTGAATCTTTTGACTAGTATTGATGCATTCCTTATGTGTGGCTCCTTTTCCTTGTAAACACAAAACAACATTATTTGAGTTTGTACGACAGTATGAGTAAGGATGTTTAGTTGCTTTGCCTTTGCTTCATTTGTTGCTTCCAGGATAGCCCGAGTTTCAGTTGTATTAAGGAAGCAGCGAAAAGCTTGCTTGCCCCCTTGGTGCCGTGGTGGTACTTGAAACCGCTTCCGACATCCATCTTATGGTCGTTCTTAGCTTCCTCCTAATTTTAGTATTTGAATCTGCACCCTTTTGGTAATACCAAGAAATATTTATCATTGTTGTCATTCACTTATAATACCTTAGAGGTTTGTTCTTAGGGGCTACTTGTCCTTATGATAAGGGATCTTAGCTAATGTACAAACACACTTAAATAAGAATGCCAAAATAGAAAGATCGATGTAGCAATAATAAATGTTGAGAGAACTTTAATGAAAATTGGCTAGTAACAGGGCTCATATGCTATAGCCGATATGTACACACTAGCATCTACAGATTCTACACAACCCTATCAAGGACCAAAAGTTGTGGGTTAATATTATTGGGTGGTTGTGACTGTGGTATTTGTCGATGTTTTTCGGCGACATAAGCATCCAAAAGCTTGACAATGGTTGATCATATGAATGTTGAAACATGTATTGAATCATCTGTTGGTTCAAATAATAAAGCACGTGACTCATTCTGATTAGGTTAACCGCTAAAAGTGTTATATAAATCATTAGAGTTAACTTCTGCCTCGTTCACTAATCACGTGTTGACTAACATTTATATTTTTATTATCTCCCATAAAAGAACTATTCTCTCTGTTGTTTGATGTAGCTAGCACATTGCTAGTGAACCACATAATTTATATGTATTCTTTATTGATTTTGTTCTGTATCTTTATTGTCTATTTAATCCGTCATAATGAATTTACGAAGGACCAAAGCTGAGGGAGAAAGAAAGAGAGTGAAAGCGGTGAGTTATAACATAACAAGTTCCATTTACAAAATTGAGCCAGAAAGTAAATTGAAGAAGAATGACCCTTTGGGCCTTTGTCATCTCACTCTACTGCTGCATGACACGAACGAGAGGTTAGTGATTTGGGTTTGGATTGTTGAGTTTTGGGCTTAAGAGACATAAGTTGAGGACACTAACGGGGCACTTCCAACAGGTCAAGGTTGGCTAACAAAAATATTTTGGTGTTTGGTCTATAAGAATTTTGGTCCATAGACAATATTGCCAACAATATTATAGCATCTGTCAGTTTTTCTCACTTGATTAGCAAGAATTAAATTATTGGAGTAAAATTAAAGAATACAGAGTGATTTACAATATGACTTGGGAATTTATCTAAGTAAATAAAATTGCAATTTACAATGAAATTCATAACTCCGATAATAGGAGTAAGTTCTGACACCTTCGATAAACTCGATATGCTAGAGCTTGTTCTCTTCAACTTATTTTCAATTTAGTTCAACTCTACTAAATAATTTTCAATTCTGCTCAGTTTAGTTTATCTCTTGACAATATTTTTACTCTCACATATAACTAATTCTTTCAATTTAATCCAATCCAATTCAGTTCATCTAGATTTAAACAAAGAGAACAATCCCTGAGTTCTATTGCATCCATCCCAAATCTTACAATAGTACAATGGAAAAACGTGGCAATTAACCATGACTATCTTCAATTACACATTAATAAAAGTTATAGGAAGTTGATCTCAAAAAAAAAAGTTATAGGAAGAGGATGTTTTGAAGATATACAATTAGGACAAATCAAACAACATCTTACATAATCTTATTTAAGGTGCAAAAGTTATTAAAAGAGGCGGTCAAACTTTATATTAAAATAAAACTAACTTAAGCCTATTACTTTTCAAAAAGGTGTTTTATTCTATTCTTTCTATTGAACTTGGGTTATTGCATAATTTTAAATTAAAATTAAGCGGTCTTTTATAAGACCATGTGAAGAAGTGAACTACGTATTTCAAGTAGAATTAAGTATTGCATGTATTAGTAAAATTACATGGTCAAAAGTTGATTTAAAGTGAACTTAACGCCTGTTCTATTCGGGTAAAAACAACTGAACTAAACATAAATGAACTTATGAATAGTTAAATGTGAAACTAAAAGTGTTGTACAACTTGAATTGAACTGAGAATATGATAGAGAAAACACGTCCTAAGTATTGCGAGATGCTCTGAAATCGAGGGAGCAATAAATTCAATTCGGATAAGTTATAAAGATCACATATCATATATTTAAAAGACAGTTAAAATCAAATAAGTTCAAATCATAACGAATCAAATCAAATAAGTAGATTTTTTTTTGAGAACTAGCATAATCTTTTCATTCACAAATTAATCAACTTATGTTATTATGAGTTGGATCCACATCCTCTACTCTAGTAACAAGAGCACAACTTTATCCTTGTTAATTGCCCAATACATGAAAAATAAATATTTGTTCATAAAAAAAGTTAATCTGGAAAAGCTGAAAGAGCCATGGCAGCAACGCGTCGCACAAGGAGGAGCCACGTGAAGGAGCCTAAAAGAATGTATGTGGTGGCACCATCCCATTGGATAAAGCTGATAGAAATTGTACGGACAATATGGCCCACTAAAGTACGGAGGAGCCAATCAAATTCATTGACGATGATCAAAAATCCTTTTTCACCCTTCTTTCAATATTTATCTGATGAATGACTCGTAAATTTCGTTCAATTCATTAAAATGCCAATTAGAAACCGGCAACCGACAGAACTGTCTCCTATTTACATTCCACCTTCTCCTTTCTCTTTCCTCGAGATCACCTGCTCCAATAGGTTGTCAGTAAAGCCACTCTCTCAAGTTTTTTTAAAAAATATTTCATCAGTTATTTATTAGTTCCGACACTTTCAATTTCATAGACTCCTAGGCAGAGAAAGAAGGAAAATGAGAGTGTCATAAGACTAATAACTAATTTCAAACTTCTTAAAATGTCACAATAAAAAAAACGGAAGAAATATATTTATATGATAGAAGTTGTAA
Source organism: Patellifolia procumbens (assembly GCA_947645195.1). Taxonomy (NCBI): domain Eukaryota; kingdom Viridiplantae; phylum Streptophyta; class Magnoliopsida; order Caryophyllales; family Amaranthaceae; genus Patellifolia; species Patellifolia procumbens. Next base: position 1,371,096 of record CANSGD010001373.1, on the reverse strand, counting down.
AATAACTTAAAATTTGTCATATAGAATATAGACTGTAATTATGTTTGTTTTGAAAATTGACTGGAAAAAATTGTTGGTTTACATATTTTGCTTTTTGGTTTTCAAAAATACTGGAAATTGAAAATAATTTAGAATAAACTTTTTAGTTTTTGTCTAAATTTAAAGAATAACTTTTCATAATTTTATTAACATAAAGTTGCAAACTCTTTATATGAATAACATCTAGTTGTAAAAAGCATATGGTAGGAAATTTAGAATGGTAGGAATACTACTTGTGTGATAAAAAGACCCTTGTTAATGATTTTATTGTCCTTTGAGCTCTTTAGAACTCTACAAGCTTATATAAACTTTTTTTTGTGAACATGAATTAGTTTTAAATCTCATGCAATGCATGTAAGGTCATAGTTATGATGAAGTTTAAGGAATCAAAGTTGTTTTCAGGATTGGGAAGACTAATTAATTTGTGAATGTTAATACCAAAAAAAACAATGTATTTTGCTACATAATATGGAATGCAATGTAATAGAGCAAATGATATATTCATATTAGAAAGACAAATTGATTAATGAATTTTAATGCCGAAAATAATTCTCATATTAAAGTGATAAAAAAAATAAAATTGTTTCTTACTCATCAGAACTACTTTTTACTTATTTGAGTTGATTTTATAAGATGAAGGTACTAAGGCCCTATTTAGTTCACCTTAAAATAATAATATTCAACAAAAATAAGTTTAGTTCAGTAAAAATAAGTTCAATTTAGTAAAAATAAGTTCGGGTTCAGTAAAAGTAAGTTCATTTCAGTAAAAATCAGTAGTGCAAAGAAGAAAAAATAACATAAATCAGTAAAAATAAGTTCACTTCAGTAAAAATGTGTAGTGCAAAGAAGAAAAAACAACATGAATCAGTAGAAATAATTTCAGTTCAGTAAAAAAAAGTTCATTTCAGTTCTGTAAAAATAAGGTGAACTAAACAGACCTAAATGCATAAAACTGATTTCTACTGATTAATAATGAATTTCATGGGTTAAAATTATTGTTGTTACTGAATAATTTTTAAAAAAATTAAGGAAATAGTGGTTATAAGGAAAGTGAACAACACAAAAGTTAGGAACTACTAGGTAATTATAATTCATGATCGATCAAATATGTGTTGATAATATTTATATTAGTGTATAATAATATATGAAACACCAGCAATAGGAGTAGTACATAAAAGGAAGTGGTTTCCTCTTATAGTCAATTAGTCATACATAAATTTGTAAGGATCGTATTTTACATTTTAGAAGCTCGCAAATTGTGTAATTTAGAATATAATGTACGAAAAACAAGAGATATGAAATAATAATAAGCAGTAAAGTTTTTTTGAGACATTCATTATGCAATAGGAATTAACAATGTTTGAGATGACTATAAACAAGTAACCACGATCTCTCTAGGCACTCTAGTTTGTCTCTAGGATTCTTTTGGCATCTATAGATACAAATCACTTTGTGTTCTACTCTATAGTAACATAAACGATTATCTGGTATCTATAGGGGTAAGGAAAAAGCAAATAAAGTAGTGTTAGGAGAAGAAAATAACAAAATCCCTCGTCGCTAAGCCGCACGTCGAAGCTTGAAGGAGTTCCCATTCATGTAAGGAGTGCACGTCTGAGCATAAAGGTCTACGACATTTCCGCCTTGAAAATCTGCAACATGCTCGCCCGGGCCATAAATTTGCCTGCTCGGGCCATTTGTCGCAGCTAGGGCACTATGGTAACAACGTCTTTGTTTTCTTCTTACTTTTTTCATTCATCTTTTCTTCGCATCTCCACACCAACCCAACAAAAAACACCTATAATGGAATATATGATTCTACTTATTATTGATTTATCGTTCCTTGTAAAATTCATCTCCTTTATGACGAGAATTAGACACAACATTACAACAAAATGTAACGATAAAGAAAAAAGACTTGATGTATATTCTATAATCTGTTGGCCTTGTAGACTAGTTAATTTAATTCTTGCATTAGACACTGAGTTGAGTTGCATTCCACTATAACTATTTATTTCACTCTCTATTAGTGGTGGGTAGCCTACTCGATGGGTAAACATACTTTTTTCCGTCCTATGGAATGTATGTATCATTCAGGGAGCAAACTAGTTGACCCATGGGTTAGACGACCCGGTACTAATAGAGAAAGGAGATGGTAGATTCCAACTCATTTGCAAAAAATTAATTTTAATTGTCTTTAGTCGTGTGCTATTACGTCAATGTAGGGCTTGTTCCCTTCAGCATTAAAAAACTGAACTGAATAATGATATGTGAGAGTAAAGTATTGTCCAGAACTGAATTGAACAGAAATGAAATTAAGATAGGAAGAACAAACGGGTAGTACTGTCCATCATCTATATATATATTAAAAAGCGTAAGCATAGGATGCAATCCGCCACGTGGCACTCTCCATTCTTTACAACAATATTCTATCAACGTTTCTCTCATAAAAAATACAAATTGTCCATGAAAAGTTTCGAACCCGCGACCTCGAATGTGGAAGATAAATGATCTAGCCAATAGCCATTGTGCTACTACATTTTTGTTGTTTCTTTTTACAATACTAATAATGATATTAATGATATTATATGTTTTCAATGAAAAACAATAATTAAGGTACAATATTTTAATTACATTTATAAATAAACTATTAATCTATGACTTTTTACCAATATATTTCTACGCCAAATTTTAATTGTCTTAAAATACTAAAATATAATATATATAAAATCTCATAGCATCGCCTCGGCCCAATACTAGTTAACCATTAAAAAAAGAAAAACAATCTATAACAACAATAATTTCCATCCACGCGTCAGTTGTCACCTGTTAATGGAATCGCACCAGGTTCACAATCACAACGCATCGAACTTCCTTCCATTTACTATCATTTTTAGAAATAAATCCCAACCAATAAGGACTCCACAATAGCACGATTTTATGTACACAAATATTCTCTTTTTCCCCCTCACACACCTTTATAATACTCTAATCTAATAAATTATGCTTTTTCTGGTTTTCCTGTTTTCTTATCAGATTACCAAAAGAAGAAAGAGGATGAGGTTCTGGGTCCTCATCTTCTCCCTTTATTTACTTTCTTTTGAAGAGAGAGAATTTTTCACAACCAAAAAAAATAAAAAGTGGTTGAAGAAACAGGGAACAGTAGTGTCTTTGTTTTTTCATTATTCTCCCCTATATACCCACAATTTTAACCATTTTTACTCTATCTTTTTTTAGGGTTTCTGCAAATTTTTCCCCTCTTTTTTTCAGCTTATTAAAGATCTCATCTTTGAGCTTAATCTCATCTGGGTCATGCCTTAATTGCTAGATTAAGGCTCTATTTAATCTGGGTTGTTTTCGGTTTACGCCGAAAGCGCACTTTCAATTAAGTTTTTGTGTTAGAGAAAATGGTGAGAGGAAAGACTCAGATGAAGAGAATAGAGAATGATTCAAGCAGACAAGTTACTTTCTCTAAGAGAAGAAATGGGTTGCTGAAAAAAGCTTTTGAACTTTCTGTTCTTTGTGATGCTGAAGTTGCACTTATTATCTTTTCTCCTACTGGTAAACTCTATGAATTTGCAAGCTCCAGGTGCGTTTTTTTTTAACTTCTCTTGTAGGATATGGTTCGATATTTTATGATGGTTCATGTTAGCTGACACCAAATTATTTTGGGAAAATCGAAAAACGCTTTGTTGTTGTAGTATTTTTTTTAAATTTTCTGCATTAGTCGACCCTGAATCATTTTGGGACAACGTTTTGTTCTTGCTAGAGTATTTTTCTTCAAATTTTCTTTATTATTAGCCGACTCTAAATCATTTTGGGACAATTAACACTTTGTTGTTGCTCTAGTATTTTTCTCCTAATTTGCATCATTAGTCGACCCTGAATCATTTTGGAACAACGCTTTGTTCTTGCTCGAGTATTTTTCTTCAAATTTTCTTCATTATTAGCCAACTCTGAATCATTTTGGGACAAGTAACAGTTTGTGGTTGCTCTAGTATTTTTCTCCAAATTTCCATCATTAGTCTACCCACAATACTTTGTTCTTGTTGCTCGAATATTTTTCTAAATTTTCTTCATTAGCCGACTCTGAATCATTTTGGGACAACACTTTGTTGTTGCTGTAGTATTCTTCTTCCAATTTCCTTCATTAGTCGACCCTGAATAATTTTGGAATAAGATTTTGTCGTTGTTGTACTATTCTTCTTCAAATTTCCTTCTTCAATGATCATATTATAACTCAGATTCAGTGAAGTCTTTTCAAATTTCTTTTATATGCTTCTCTTCAAATTCCTTCCTTTTTTCTTGTTTCACTCATCACAAAAGTCATGAAATGTCTCCTAATGATTCATGTTAGCCGATCTCAAATTATTTTGAAACAACTCTTTTGTTGTTGCTGTAGTTGTGTAGTATGCTTCTTCAGATTTCCTTCATCAATGATCATATCAAATCAGATCAGTGAAGCCTTTTCCTTCCATTAATTTAATACTCGATTACATAATCCACATATAAATTTGGGTTTCTACACCTTTGTTTTGATATCAATGCAAAAACTAAAATTAAAAACAAAGGAAAGAATCATAGTGGAGAGTAAATTTTTCTCGGGAATTGCATTCATCTTTAAGTTCTGGACCTGCTGAATGCTGATTGGTTCATCTTTCACATGTAATTAGTAACTAGTTTAATAATTTAATTAACCTCTATAATTCATGCAATACCTTCTTCAGTTTTCACCTCCCAACCCCAAATTAATGCTTTTTTTTTTAATATCTTAATTTTTTTTAATTTGGAGAATAATATAGGTAGTCCTTAGGCCTTAGCTCGATAGATAAAAAAAAACTAAAACATTGTTCTTTTGGACTCAAACGAACTTATTTAAGGGAAAACTGTGAGGCAGATTCAAACTAATATTATTAACTAACATTATTAACTAACATCGATTAACGCGTGATTTTATCTAAAGGATTTGAAGAATCTTTTGTGATATTATGATGAGGGTGGAGGTGGTCCTTTCTAGTATAATGTTCATAGAGTATGACCACAGTTAGCTAGCTAGTAATTTAAGTATGGTGTTACAGAAACAGTTGATGAGTGGGACATTAATATCAGATAGTACTACTACTCTAGTATGTGCACTAGCTACTATATGTCACAGAGAAGAAAGACATCATCTTTTTTCCTTTTTTTGGAAGGGGTGGGGGTGTATTTTTCCCAGGCTTTGCTGTTTTTTGTTCATTGCATCTGTGTCAGTATGTATAGTTTTCATTATAACTTTAAGCTTTTGGCAATATTTTAGGGTTATGTGCTTGTATTTTTTTTGCCTATTTATATATGTATATGTTCATTTTAAGTAATGTACTTGTATATTCCATGTTTATATTAAAATAGCTAACTTTAGCTTCATTTTCAAAAATCTTGCATCAGATTCCATAGGAAGTATTGGCCTAGAACCGGTATTGGGCAATTTTGCCGAATAACAAAATATATTTGATCGAGTATAAAACGACTATGTCACATAAGGTTTGTCGTGAGTTAAGAGGTTTTACACTTACATAAGCTAGCTAAGCTTGACCAATACCGGTTATTAAGCTTTTACTCGTTTAGGTTCAAAATATTTGCATCATTTTCAGTTAAAAATACTAACTTTTTAGCGAATTATCTGAAATTGTATCATAGTAGATCAAAATCTAAATTTAGAATTTCGAAAAAGACTTGTATTTATGGAATCTATAAAGATATACGTGCCTTACTATTTTGGGGTGTGATAAAAGTATAAAACTAATCTACATTACCTTTATACTTACTAATATATTAGACTCTTTTTTCTAAAAAAATAAAATTGCTCAATATCATATGGGGAAGAAGCCCTTGGCTCTTACTTCCAAAACACAAGATAATGTACCTTTAGCAGAAAAGAGATTTTTCTTGTTAATGTACATTACTTCTAAAATTATGATTTCATAGATAATAAACATATATACATATATTTGTACCTTTAGCGGAAAAAAGATTTTTCTTGTTAATGTACATTACTTCTAAAATTAGGATTTCATATATAATATACTTCATCCGTTCCCAATTAAATGCAACAATTCACCTTTTACACTTGTCGAGGCATAACTTTAACGGTTAATATCTACTATAATATATAAGTAAAAATTATAAAAAGTTGATATTACGAAAGTATTTAACGAGACGAATCTAACAAGATCCTACTTGACTATATTTTTCATTATGTGTAAAGCTCAACTTTTAGTCAAAGTACATACTGTGAATAGTGCAAAATATTAACTGTTGCATTTAATTTGGAACGGAGGAAAACATATATACATAATATACATGTATATATAGTATATAGTATATATATATATATATATATATATATATATATATATATATATATATATATATATACTTCATATTTTAAGTTTCTAATATGACACTTTATCCTTGTCTAAGCATGAACATGTAGCATTAATTACTTACCTCTTTTGGTAGTAGCAAAAACAGTGGGCTAGAATAAAACTGAATAATTTTATAAGTGAAGCAAGCTGAAATTGAATGGGATGTGTGTCTCTCATGCTTTACTACCTGCATATATCTACCTATTGTTGTACATGCTTTTGGTTGGTTGTATCTGTAGTTCAAGAGTTTCACTAATGGAATATTTAGTGGAAGTCAGACATAAATGCTACTGCATATACTGTATTTTCTTACCAAATACTAAAACCCTCTTCAGTTTTACTTCACCTGAATTTTGTACCCAATTAAAACTATTTTTACTTATTTTTTACTAACGGAAGTTTTTTTGCTAATTAAAATTGTTTTTTGCTGATTATCTATTGTTTTCTCTTAGTTGCTTTATTCATTTTTCATTTAAATCTATTTTTTCCAAACTACACTTATTCAAATTTAATCTATGTTTTGGATATTATTCACTTAATAAATATGTCGATGAACAAAATAGTACTCCATATAGTAGATTGATGACTAGACTGATAGCTTGGCATGTTTTATCCTTGAGGCCACCCAAAAAAAAAGTTCATAAATGCAATTAAATTATCAGCTATATATGAATGATCTTAAAAAAATGCTCATTTTAAAAGCTTATGAAATATATATTTCTATGCTATTTATATTCTCTTATGAAGCAACTGTGTGGTTCTCTCTAACCTCACAAGGTCTAATTAACGCGGGATCAAGTTCTCATGGAAGGATAGCAGGATTTCAACGTGGCTAAATATCGTGGAGTTCGATTAATAGCACCAAGATCCATGCAATATTAAGATTGATTGAGTCTATCTAAAAGTTTTTTTTTGACACAGGCGTCTATCTAAAAGTTAAGGACAAATAAGTTCAGATAAGCAAAAATAAATGACTCCTATAAAACCATAGAATAATGATGGTATATCTCCTTTTCTTCTTTCCTTCCTATTCTCTCCAAACCTTCCATATCCAAAAAAAAAAAGAAGTATAATGACAAAATTAATTGTAAAGTTTTTGACTTAAAATTTTGTGAATAATTGTAAGATCCTTTGGTTAGGACTGAAAGCTCACAATTTATGCAATCAAATAAGAATAACATGTAACTAATAGATAACAAAAGGAACACACAAAGAGTATACGTGGAAACATGAGAATCGAGAGAATATCCATAAGAACGCTGTAAAACTTTTGTGATGATGTATGTTTAACGATAACAAGACTCTTCAAATTTCTCTCTTGAACCTCATTGAGTAACACTGACATATTTGAAGTTGAACTTGTTTTGTTATCATATTAACCTCATAACAAAAGTATGCAAGACTAACCATCATTAAAACCCTAGATATAAGTTATGCTTATAAATTTACCTAAATGAATATAGTCTATAGACATGTCAAAACCATCACGGATGTGTCAACAAGTCAATATCATTACAAGGAGTTTTTGCATCCGCATGAACTAACATAACACAAGTGTGTCTATGGTGACACGGGCGTGTCACTCACCTTGTTGTTCCCTTTTGTTAATCTCTTGATTCTTAACGTCAAGCCACTAACCAAACAACGGATTTTAACCTTTGTTCTGAACTCATTCAAATATCATCATACATTAAAGATAGTTGGTATATATATGAAGAATGGATCTGCGGCAAAAGAATGTCATATATACATACTTTCCTAGTGCACGACACTTCGTGATCACTATGAATAAAGACCGAGACTAGGTTCTTTTCAATGTATTTTGACTTATTTTGGAAAAAAGTTAAGATAAGTTCCATATAGAATTTCATATATCTTCATATGTGATGAATCTAAAATGTATTCATCAACTAGAGAGAAAGAAGAAGAGAGAAACAGATTGTAGAGAAGTTTCTATATTTAGGAAAAATCAAAAGTAGAAAGCTTATTACAAGACTAGTGCTATTTATAGCTAATCTAATCTAACAACTCTAACAACTTTTAACAACTAACTATGTACATGTAACAAACTAGTTATTATATAACTTATACACCCCCTTCAAGCTTGAGCTTAGTAGTAAGGCCAAGCTTGAGACTAAGAAGATGATGCTGATGAGAGGGAAGAGGTTTGGTGAGAAGATCTGCTAATTGATCACAACTAGCCACATGAGAAGTTTGCAAGAAACCAGCTGCATATCCCTTTTAAGATGCTTTGTCTTATCATGGAACATAGGATTCAAAGCTAAATGCTCAGCAGATTTGTTATCACAGTGCAGAGTAATAGGCAGAAAGATTTTAATAGCCAAATCTTCAAGTAAACCATGAACCCAAACAAGTTCACTTGTTGTTGTGGACATACTTCTATACTCTGCTTCAGTGGAAGATTTACTAACTGTTCTCTGCTTCTTTGTTTTCCAAGATATGAGATTAGAACCAAGAAACACAGCATAAGAACTCAATGATCTGCTGCTAAATTGACAACCACTCCAATCAGAGTCACTGTAGGCTGTTAGTTGTAAAGGAGAAGCAGCTGAATAAAAAAGACCTTGCTCAAGAGTCCCTTTGAGGTATCTAACAACATGCATAACAGCTCTTAAATGAGGAACTCTAGGAGCATGCATAAACTGACTAAGATGTTGGACAGCATAAGATAAATCAGGTCTAGTGATGCCCAAGTATAACAATCTCCCAATAATTCTTCTGTATATATCAGGTTCTTCAATAAGATCCCCAACTTCAGTGGACAGTTTGAGACCAGTAGAGAGAGGAGCAAGTGTAGCAACACAGTCTTCCATATTACAGTCAACCAAGATGTCTTTGATATACTTCTTGTGAGAAAGAAAAATACCTGTTTCATTTCTGAAAACTTCTATACCCAGAAAAATAGTTTAGTTGTCCCAAATCTTTGATGGTGAATTCATCATCCAAAGCATGTTTTACTTCTTCAATTTGAGCCAAAGAAGTACCAGTTATCAACATGTCATCAACATACACAAGGATCACAAGAAAATGACCATCTGATTTTCTAGTAAACATTGAGTAATCTTGGACAGATTGTATAAAACCAATAGTTTTTAGAAATCTAGTAAGCTCTTTATTCCACTGTCTAGATGCTTGTTTTAAACCATATAAAGATTTTTTTAGTCTGCAAACCTCCCTAGTTTTAGCTCTTGAGTAACCATCAGGAGGCTTTATATAAACTTCTTCATCTAAGAAGCCATGAAGAAATGCATTGTTGACATCTAGTTGACAAAGAGGCCAGTTCTTGACAGCAGCAATAGCAATAACAATTCTAACAGTAGCAAGCTTTGCAACAGGAGAAAAGGTATGAGTAAAATCCCGCCCTTCTACTTGTTGATAACCAATTGCTACTAATCTTGCTTTGTGTCTTTCTATAGAACCATCAGGGTTCAATTTGGCCTTGTAGACCCATTTAGAACCAATAGCATGTTTCCCTTTAGGAAGAAGAGTCAAATCCCATGTTTCATTCTTCTCTAGGGCTGCTATTTCTGTCTTCATAGCTTCAATCTAATTGGGATCATGTTTAGCTTGATGATAATATTTTGGTTCAATCACTTTAGAGGAATTAACAGCAAAAGAAACTGATTGAGAAGGAGAATCAGAGGTAGGCAAAGTCTTATGAGGGACATAGGTGTTAACAAAATCTTGTAATTTGGTTGAAGGAATGATTGTTCGGGTAGTTTTTCTGAGAGGGGAAGTAGGAATAGGAATATCTGTTTGGGAAGGAGTAGAAGAATGAGAGTGGGAATGAGTAGGAAAAGAATGTGATGAATAAGGAGATGTTTCAGGTTGGTTTTCACTATTTGAGGAGGACAAAGGAGAAACATAAAATTCTGGTTGTGTGACAGTATTATTTAGAGAAGGAAAAGAATCAGATAAAGTTGGATATTGTTGTGGAAATGAAGGAACAACATGAGGAGTAATGGAATTATTTCCAAAATCTACCAACTTGATAGAAGATTTGGAATGTGTAATAGAAGAAGGAGAAGAAGCAAAAGTAAAAACTGTTTCAAAAAATATCACATCTCTTGAAACAAAACACTTATGAGTGTCTAAGTCATAAAGCTTGAAAGCCTTTTGACCATATGGATAACCAACAAAGATACATCTTTTAGCTCGAGAATCTAACTTATCCCTTTTAATATCAGAATTATATGCAAAACATAAACACCCAAAAATTCTCAAACTCAGCATAAGAAGGTGGTTTGCCAAAGAGTATATCATAAGGTGTTTTCCAACCTAGTAATTTGATTGGAAGTTTGTTAATAATATGAGTGGCAGTAAGAACTCAATCTCCCCAAAATTTCTTAGGTAACTGAGCATAAAACCTAAGAGCTCTAGACATTTCCAGTAAATGTCTATGTTTCCTTTCCACCCTACCATTTTGCTGAGCAACATAAGGCACACTTTTCTGATGCAAAATCCCTTTACTAGCAAACAAGGCCAAACACTGTGCTTTAATCAACTCAGTACCATTATGTGATCTAACCATCTTGACTCTCTTATTAAACTGTGTATCAACCATTTCCAGAAAAGAAGCAACTGTGTGTTGTACATGCATTTTATTGTGTAATAAGAATGTCCAAGTAACTCTACTATGGTCATCTAAAATAGTGAGAAAATAAGATGCACCATTTAGAGCCACAACCTTATAAGGTCCCCAGAGGTCCAAATGAATGAGATCAAAGCAAGCAACAACTCTACTAGTACTAATAGAAAATGGGAGCTTGTGACATTTAGCATGTAAACACACACTACAATTATATTCATGCACTCCTACACAATCACAATCATTGAGATGTTGCATCTTTGAAAGAGATACATGTCCTAATCTTGCATGAGCAATATCCAAAGAAATTTTACTATTTCCTTTATTCTTGATACTAGTACCAGTTTTGTCAGGCAAAGAAACCAAAGAGGTACAATCTGTGTTATTTACAGCAGCACAAACTGTACTTACAGGAACCTTATGTAACTCTTCCTGCTGAAAAGGACCTGTCCCAGTATTGAGGTAGTACAGACCATGTTGTTTGTATCCCACTCCAATCACAACATTACTAGAAAGGCCCTGAAAATAACATCCAGTTCTAGTAAAAACCACCCTAGTATCTGTTTGCTCAATTAACTTGCCAATTGAAAGTAAGTTATGTTGAAAATTTTTGACTAACATAACCCCTTTCAAGATTAAACCATCATTAATCTGCACATCACCAACTAAATCAACCAGTCTGTGTGTTCCATCAGGCAAGCCTACTTTTATAGGTTTAGCTAATCTTGCTTTGGTCATAAACAGACTTTCATCAAATATCATATGATCACAGGCGAGTCAATTATCCAGCTAGATCTATCATTTTTCTTGAAAACAGAACAAGAGATAGACTGAAAATTACCTGAGAAGCTAGCAAAAGCACCAGAACCTCCACCAGAATTATCTTTCATGGATTTTAAGACTTGCTGACATAGAGCAGAAAGCATTTCTTGATTTATAGGCCTGGTATCAGCATCACCAGTATCATCTAAAGGAGAATCACCATTAATGTGATCACCAGTTGTTTGTATAACTGCAGCCATTCTTGTATTTGTATTGTTGCCTTTGGATTTGATGGCATTATACCATTCAGGATATCCAATAAGCTTAAAACACTGATCAGCTGTGTGTCCTTTCCCTTTACAATGAGTGCATTGCTTATCAAATTTCTCCTTCTTCCAATCTTTTCTGCCAGTATACTTCTGAGATGCTCCTGGATTAGAACCTTTAAAAAAATCTCTGAGCAGCCATAGCACTACTCTCTGCAAACTGTTCAGACACTCCAGTAATTTCCTTCTGTTTTTCTATTTGTTGAACAATAGAAAATGCCTTGTTGATAGTAGGTAATGGTTCCATGGAGAGAAGATTTGAAATAGGAGTCTCAAAACCACTATTGAAACCAAGTAGGAATTGAATGAGCTTATCCTTAGCTTCAAGATCATTCAATTTTTTAAGAAAAAAGCAAGAACACTTAGCAACAGCACCACAACTACACACAGGCAGCATTCTCAAACTTTGTAACTCATCCCACAACTTCTTGATCTTACCATAATAGGCAATGATAGTCATATTCTCCTGCTTCAAATTATCTAACTCTTTTTTTAATTGAAAAATGAGAGGTCCATTGGATTGACCAAAGCGTTCATGTAATTCACTCCATAATTCAGCAGAAGTTTCAATAAAGCCAAAGGCATCAGCTAATTCAGTAGACATGGAGCTTAGAATCCAACTAATAACCATATAATCAGCACGTTTCTATTGTTGAAAAGTTTTATCCGTAACAGCAGGCATAGGAAGTAATCCAGAAATGAAAACTTCTTTGTTCTTAGCAATCAATGCTCGTCGCACATTTCTACTCCAACGCATGAAATTTACACCAGTAAAAGAAGAAGCAACTAAAGCTGAAGTAGGATTATCCGAATTTGAGATAAAGAGAGGATCAAATTTACCTCCAGATGAAGCTCCAGGAGTGACAGTTTGATTAGATTCATTGTGAGAGCTCGTCATTTCAAGAATGAAGAAGAAGAATCACAATCAATGAAATCGTAATTTGAAGAAGTGAGAAATAAAGATTGCAAGAAGAATTAAAAACCTAATTCGTCACAATCAGTAAAAGAATCTGCAAGAAAATCGCAGAAATGTTGTAGATGAAATTGCAAGAAAATTCAATCTGAATTTTCGCAATTTCAATAAGGAAAACTGCAATTGCAGCTAAATGTAAACGCTAATCTCATGAGAGAGATTGAGCTCTGATACCATATAGAATTTCATATATCTTCATATGTGATGAATCTAAAATGTATTCATCAACTAGAGAGAAAAAGGAAGAGAGAAACAGATTGTAGAGAAGTTTCTATATTTAGGAAAAATCAAAGTAGAAAGCTTATTACAAGACTAGTGCTATTTGTAGCTAATCTAATCTAACAACTTTAACAACTTTTAACAACTAACTATGTACATGTAACAAACTAGTTATTATATAACTTATATTCCAATAAGTTTAACACCTCATAAAATAAACTTCAATAAATTACAATAAGTTTAGATAAGTTAAATAAGTTAAGGTAGTGTTTGGGAACATGTATTTAATTTCAAATTACGGAATTGAAATTAGGAATTCTAAATTATTCATTTCAAATTCAAATTCCTTGTTTGGCAAACAGCGGAATTTCCAATTCCAAAATTTTAAATTCTAATAACTGTTTGGGAAACATTGGAAGTTAACCCCGGCTTTAGCACAAGCATCAATAACAGCATTATAAGAAACCAAATTAGGTCTCAAACCATTGGTCTTCATCAAATCAAAAACAGCAATAGCATCTTGATACAACCCATTTCTACCATAAACACTAATCAAAGAAGAGTAAGTATAAACACTATTACCATAACCACCAATAAGAGCATTATCAAAAACAAACTTAGCAGAATCAACATTACCTAACCTACCCATAACACTAATCATAGTACTGGCTAATTTACCTCTGTCACAACGTTTCCTCTCTCTTTGAAGAGCAAATTGATAACAAAAAAGAGTTTTAGAGGATTCACCACGATTAGCAAGTTCACGAAGTAAAAAGCAGTAATCTTCAGACCCAAAAAGATTATTTTCAAAAGAAAGAAGTAAGGACTCAAATTGAGAATCATCAATGGAGGTGGGTTGAATAGATTGGCGTAAGCACGATTAGGCGTTTTTTGAAGAAGACTTTAGCAGATGCGACAGTGAAGAGAGAGTGAACTAGCGCAGAGATCGAAGCTTCATGGTGGTACTGCCGCATGGAGGACGACGAGAGAGAAGTCTGGAATTTGGAAATGACGTGGGTTGAGTTGGAATTTCTAAATTAAAGTTATTGGGCTATGTGGGAATTGGCTAGAATTTGGGCCAATTCTAATTCTAATTCCTAGTCTTTGCCAAACAATTGAATTGACCCAATTCTAGAATTGCAAATGAAATGAATGTTCCCAAACATAGCATAAGATAAGTTGATATGAATTGAGATAAATTAAGATAAGCTCGGATATATTCAAATAAGTCAAAAGAAGAAGGGAACACACACTAAGGTCTCACTAGACCCCAGGTCAACCACACACAAATCAAGGGCTTTGAGCCTTTGACTTCATAAGGGAAACAATCTCACTATGCTTCCACCCGCACGAACCCCCTTCACAGAACTTGAGTTGTCACTTCTAACACCCTTGTGTGCCTTTTTCGCCATGTTCAGTTTTCGGTCTACACCCGCCTTAGAGAAACCAACTTTACCACCATGATTCCCTTTTTGACGCCCACTTTATAAAAAGTTCCAACTAAAAGCACCCGCATTTGTACGCCCGAAACAACACAACAATGATGTATTATGATGACACAAACGTGTCATCCGTAGCACAAACATGTCATATTGATAAACTTCATTTGCACACACAGGCCTACGCGAAAAAGAGTCTAACCACACATAAGCCTATATGGGTTCCATTATAAAACAGTTGGTGATAGGTGGAGTAGCCCATACCAGACTTATATGTGTGTCATCCTCCCTCTCCTTCAGCGATGTGGGATCCCATGTGGTTATTTTTCCTTGACAGTTCCCCTCACTTGCGCACCCATTTTCAATTTTGCAATATGGATTGGTTACAAACATCCTTGTTGGACCTTCTTTCTAAACTTCCAACATGAGGTCAAATAGCCCTTACTTCGAGCAATCACAATATCGTTAGGCTATAACTGTAATCTTTAGACAATTGTAACCCTACTTGGTACGGGTAATGGGTCAGGAACATCTGCTCTGATACCATGATGAAACGCAACAAAAGGGATGTCCAAGCTTAGCCCTAATTTATTCATAAATCAAGGTTTTATATTACAAAAAGCACTTGCCATGAGATAGACTTCTACTTAGCAAAGGATACTTTAAAAATATTACACTCAAATATATATATATATATATATATAACACCCCTCTCAAGTTGTAGCATGGGGATTAGACTGCCCAACTTGTGAAGTAGCAACTCAAACTGTTTCTTCCCAAGTGCTTTAGTTCAAATTTTAGCCAACTGTGAAGTGGTACGGACATGTGTAGCATGAGCGCGTCCCTCGCTTCACTGCTCCCTTCGTTGATCTCTTGCTTACGAAATTCAAGCTACGAACCTCCTAAGTCACAAAGACTTTTTTGCCAACTCATTCAAACATCTCCCCCAACACATATAGGTCTAACTTTATTAGAATGTATACGCTTGTTAGATGAATTAAGATGATGAAAAGTTGTTGTATTGAATTTCTTAATTGATCTCAAATCCAATCTGCACTGAGTCAAATGCATGTATGTCCATTGTAATTTCTAGTGGCCCGTAGTAACACGTTTTTTTTTTTGGCTTGGAGATATTGCAGTACAACCAAGACAATAGATCGTTACCAAAATCATATGAAAGATATACGTGGATTCAAGAGCAAAGTGTCCGATCAAAAAAACATGCTGGTAATTATCTCCACCTTCTCCATTTGTCCCCCTCCACTCCGATCATTACATTCATACTTATTTAAGATACTAAGAATGCTAATTGAGGTAAACTCTTTATGTAAGAGGCCCTTGAATATGTTGGGAATAATGCTATAAGGGGCAATCGGTGTGAATAAATTTAGGTGGTAATAGAAGAGATAACGTTGATAACGTTAGCGGGAGAGATGGAAGAAGGAATACTTACCCTTTTTGGGATATTATTACACTAACTTAGGGAGTGATAGGAACCATAACCCTAGATTTGCGCTAATAAATTTTCCCTCCTTAGACAATAGTTACATCTTCCTATCACCTACCATCTTCATCTATTTTTTTTAATATATTACCGTCAATCCAAGCATGCCCTATCACTGCTTGAATTTCATTTTCTCAAAAGACTGAAAGCACCATACTTGAGTGAAAACTCCTAAACTTCATTTGTAGAAAAAAAGAGAATCAAACTTGCCAAAACACCCCCTAATTTTACAACTTTTATTATACACACGGGTGTACCAGCATGATAAACCCAAGACTATTTTTTGCTCATTGCTCATTGCTCATTTGGACATCTCCAAATGAGCAAATTCAAATGAGCAAAAATTCAACGTCCAAATAAGGAATGAGCAAAAAAATAGTCTTCGATATACCTTGCTCATGAATATTATTCCTATTTTGAATCTCTAGTTTACCATAATTTTTTCTCATAAAATGCTTCTATGATACTCCGGATATAAATTAGGGCAAGCTTGACTAGAGCGGTTTGGAAAACAAACAAGCTGATAGTTGCTCCTTACATATATTCTATTCATGTAAAATTATGTATAAACTGATAAACACATAAGTATATGATTTGCATAGTTAGTACCAATATTAGTTACTAGATGAAATTTTAAACTAGTAATAGAAAAATGTTCTGTTTAGCTTTAATCATGAAGACATTTATTTAAGCAAGAGTACTAATCCACTTTGTGCAGCAACTATGTAACTTTCTGAAGGGTGGAAAAGACAATTCACAGCAGGTGAGAACCAACAAACTTCTATGGTGAACATTGGAAGGCTTTTGATCACCAAAACTCCACAACTAAACATATGATTATACTAGAAAATTTCTCAAAATCATCAAGTGGAATTACTATTATATCCTTTAATAGTTGAATACTCCCAATCTGCATGACTGATCTGCATGCATTAGCACTTGACAACTTACAGAAAACGCATTTTTCATGCAGCAATTCAAGGAAGATGCTCTTGAACTTGAGAAGAAGATAAAAAGCCTTCAACTTTCTAAACGGTTCATAACTCAATCAACTAATTATATTTTCGATCAGAAATTTCTTAGCTAGCTCTATATAATACCTCCGTTTCAAGTGTATTGCAACATAGGGGGTTGACACATTTATTAAGAAAAGCAAAAAAAGTGGGCCATCTTCCCCACTTGCATCATGTGATAATAAGTAATGAAGACAGAGAAAGGTTGCACATGCGATCTTTTTGGTGATTAAAATAGAAAGGTTGCAATTAATATAAAATTGCCAAATAAGGTAAAGCTTGCAATACACTTGGAACGGAGGTAGTATAACTTAATGCATTGACATGCAATAACTTTTTTTTGTGTGGTTTCTAGGAAATTACTCGGGGATGGTCTGGAGGCGTGTTCCATTGATGAGCTTCAAGAATTAGAAAAAAAATTAGACAAGAGTCTTTCGAACATCAGAGCAAGAAAGGTGCATCGTCGTATATTATCTGAACTTATTTTAGTTGCGAGTTGTGACTTGTGAATGAAATCGAATAGCTCATATTGTTATTCAAACTTATTTTTTCTCAAAAGCTAGTTGAAGGTTAAAAGAACAAAGCCTACATGTGTATTTGCTTTAACTAATAGCACGTGGTTACGCTACTGTGCAACTCTCACATATCAAATAGGGGGATTTTTCACAACAGAATTAAAGAAAAGATTATATATTATTTGCCGGTTGATATGCACTTGATTGTATCGCATAGGATATTCGAAGGTGGTATAGAAAATTATATGATCAATTTATTAATTTTTCTTTCTTTCAGATTGCCGTATTCAGAGAGCAAATTGATAAATTGTATGAAGAGGTAAGATATACACAAGTTTCACTGATTGTAGTTTTTATTTAAATGTTAAATTTTGATGTTTATGTGTATATTATGGATTACGCAGGAGAGGAACTTAATCAAAGAAAATGCCCGGCTGAAAGAGAAGGTAATTTCTTTCTCTCTGTCGGTTTCAGCCATTCCTTGACGAAATAATTCTCATGTTAAGGTCGGACGATCTTATCAACTGTTAATGGGTTGGTACCATGTGGCGGATTATTGCATATCTTAAGTTTGACGAGTATCAAAAACTGTTGCTGATATCTTTATACATGATGTTGATTTGGTGTGAAAAATGTTATATATAAGAGGGAATAAAACTCGTAATTTTTGGGTAAAACATCAATAAAATGAACTTAAATCTAATATAAATAGGTTTGTTAGTCATTCATTCTTGTTATTTCACCATGCCACATACAATCTTTATTGGTTTAAGATATTATATATGGTCTATCATCGAGATATAAAAGTAGTACTCATATAAGTTAAGATTTCATACACGTGTATTTACATGAACATATTGGTTGAACTTAAATTGAATTTTTCTTAAGTTAACTTAAGTTTAAAATTATTCTAGAAGTTTTTTGTTGCAAAACTTTTTTTTTTTGCAAAACTTAACTCAATTTTACTGAACTTATTGGCGGTATTGCATCTCTTGTTGTAACGGGCCCAATTACTTCCAAAACATCTATTTAATGCTCTTCTTAAAGGTATAGTGAGGTGTCGCTCATTTCTAGTGGCGGAACCAAGATTTTTTTTTTTTTATAGAGGTCAAGTCTATATAACATTTCAGTTAGATATGAATATATGATCGTTAGTTCTTTGCTTCTTTTTACCTTCAACTTTTAATAGATACCTAAGACATTACAGAGGCCACGACCTACACCAACCCCTTGGTTCCGCCCCTTGCTCATGTCATTAAAAAAGGGATAAGATGTTGCTATTGTAACTGTGCTACAGTTTTACTAAAACTTGTATTATGTGTGCATGTTTTACTTGCAAATATTAGCAACATTCTAATGGTACTTGCTGAACTCAACGTTGCAGCTACTCCTTTCTTCACCATCTCCGGTACGACGTCGACAAGAAGCAGATGATGATGATGAGCAAGATGTAGAAACTGAACTGTTTATTGGACTGCCGGAAAGCAGAAACACTCGATGTCTGCCATAGAGTTTGACTAACTTAAAACAATAGCATTGGCTGGCTGCATGTCCATCAGTTTATGTTTCATGCATTTACATCTCTGAGTGTGTGAATCTTGGTTGCAAATCAAATCACTTTCTAAATTGTGGTTTGGCTGGTTAATAATGAGTTCCCTAGCTGAAGAATTAAGTGTGTTATAGAGAGACTGAAATGACTATGTATGTTGGTCTCTTGTGATGATAATTTTAAGGTTAACACGTTATATGGGTTGCTACTTGCTTCATGTCATTGTTATCGAATGTTAATATTATTGTTTTTAGAAGTATTTGGTGAAGCGAGTCATAACAACACATTGGTGTGGAAAAAAAAATACTACGAACCAAATTACACCTATACTAATGGTACCAGGGGGAGTGATTTCTGACACTTCTGTAAATCAAGAAAGAGAAGAAGAGAAAAAAAACAATAGTTAGAAGGAAATGTGATGATATTAGAAGGGTTTTTAAGTGAAAACACAACAAAATTAACGAGCAAATGACAGGCTAGTCAATGGAAAACATGGAAAATTGTATACATTTGGGATATATAAGAAGTATTTAATATTTTTGTTATAAAAATTATAAAAATAAGAAAATTTAAAACATTGGTAACATGGACCACATGGTACCTTATTTTTTTCTTATATAATATGACATAGAATAAACGTGATAAAAAATGAGACCACGCATATTTGAGCAAAAAAGTACGTCCAAAACTTGCATTGAGCCGTACTTTACTGATCAAAGTAGGTTTTTTTGTCTAATCGATACAATTTGGTCTAAAAACTCCACTCAAAATTTCTGAACCCATAGTTATTTCGAGTTGGCCTGGTCAAGCCAAAGGAGCAGACCATTCATAATCACCTCTAGAACTAAATAAGGACTCTACAGATCACCAAATTTTCTTTCTACATAAGAACGACCATTCATAATCGCCTCTAGAACTATATAAGAACTTTACATATCATCAATTTTTCTTTCCATATAAGAACGAACAACGTTTCATAATCTCTTCTAGAACTATATAAGAACTTTACATATCACCAAAAGTTCTTTCTATGTAAGAACGACCGTTCAAAATCACATCTAGAACTATATAAGAACATTACATATCACCAAATTTTGTTTCTATATAAGAACGACCATTCATAATCCCCTCTAGAATTACATAATTTTACATACCACCAAATGTTCTTTTTATATAGAACGACCATTCATAATCCCGTCTAGATTTATATAAGAACTTTACTTATCACAAAATGTTCTTTCTATATAAGAACGACCATACATAATCCGTTTATATATCACCAACCATTCATAATGACCTCTAAAACTGGGTGCGTTCTTTTTCGTCTGATCTGAACTAGTCTGATCTAATCTGAACATTTTTTATCTGAATTTTTCTTATCTAACATGATCTGAACTTATTATAATTATTTTAATTTTTATTATTATCTAATCTAAACTTTTCTAATATGATCCATTTTTCTTTTATCTAATTTAATCATTTTAAATAAGTTATAAAGAACAGAACCAAACAACTTTAGACATCACCAAAATTTCATTCTCTTACCAAATTTAAGATAATAGTATATAAATTAAGGGTATTTTCGTAACTTTATACCAAAAAATTTACTAAAATAGAAATGATTTAAGTTTGATGCATTTATTTTATTACATCCAAAAACAGCAAAAGGTGCAATTAATTCGTTACGGAGGAAGTAGTAAAATTTAAGACAGTTGGACATCAAAGTGATTTTGCCAAACAACCCCCGAAATAAATTCAAAAAACATTAAGACATATGACTAAGTCAAGTATATTTTAATAATGTCTGTTTTAATCTTTTCAGAGTTGACCATATAATATACAAATATAACACTAATCTATAACATTTTTGACCAACATTCTTCCCCACCACATCCATTCTCTTGTACAAAAAAAACTCCCCTTTTCAGCCTCTTTTCCGGTCACCTCTTCCGGCCAACGGCGGCGGTGATACGGTGGCGCCTCCAATTTCCTCCATTTCCGGTAATTCCTCTTTTTCAAAATCAGGGTTATTCTTTATTATTATTATTGTTTGTTGGTTATGATTTATGATGAATTTTATCTTTATCACATGGTTTAATTTACATACATTTTTACATAATAATTGTTATTCATTATGATTAGTTTATTCTGATGATAACCCTGTTATTAAATTTAAAATTGTAATATAGAAAAGTCATAGTCTTTTGTTTTACCAAGTTTTGAATGAATAAATTATGATGGAATTGTCAAAAAATGTGTATTGTATGAAGCATTTTGTTTGGTTTATTCTTTCGCCGGCTGTTTGAGAAGTTTTCGGGTTTTTCGTCGAAAGTGTAAAGATTTAAACTTGATTTACAATTGAAGGCTGAATTTTTGGATTGTAATTCAGGTTTGTTTTTGTACAAGGTTTGTTTTTTGGATTATGAATTTTGATGGATTATGATTTAAATGTTGTTTATGTGGTTGCTTTTTTTTGGGTGTGTTTTGGTATGAGAAAATGGTGTAACTGTTGTTTATATTTGAGATGAGTATGTCGAATTCCGGGTAGAATGCAATTGTGGTTGGTTATATTCAATGGGAAAATTGGATGAATTGTTGAGTTTTTGTTTGAAGATTGCACATTTGCGTTATGCTGTAAATGTTGCTTTATAAACCAAATGTGAAAATCAAAGGTGTGTTCTTTGTAAAGTTCTTGGTTATATCATATAGTTCTTTTTTTAGGAAGAATTTTCGAGTTTTCTTGTTTGTGCCGTTGTGCGTGTTAGAAATGGCTAGGGAAATATTTTGCAATCTTAATGCCTTAGGGTGGAGGCTAGGAGTTGACATTTGGTTCTCGAAGGATGCCATTGTCTTCCTCGCTGCCAGTCTTCCACATCTCCATATAGGGATTGAACATTGAAGGGGAGGTTGTACAGAGAATGCAACGCTACAGCTATACAAATGTCTCCATGTAGTTTTCCAGTTTTCTTCTTTTCTGACATCGGTGCTTATGATAATTGAAAATTAAGTTGTCTATTATAGAAGCAAAGTATACGGACATAAGAGTTTTAGCATTGTGGACTTTAGCCCCTTTCTTCCGACAATGTATAGTGAGAATTTATAGTTGTTGATCTCGGTTTACGTTTTTTGCCAATTGAGCCAAAGGTCCTTTAAGAGAGTGATTAAGAGCAGTATAAAAGATTTTTGGTTTTTGTGTTTTGGAACAGAATGTTATGTATCAGCCTTGAGTTCTTGACCCTCCATATATGGCTGCTTGTGCTTTGTAGGAAATAATCTTTTGCTTTAACCTGAAAGTTCTCCTTTTCTTTTCTTGAGTTTCTCCAACCGAGGTTTCTGGGTTTATTTAGCTGTTAAAAACAACTGATGGAAGATAAGTATCCTGGAGGATAATGCCTGAGATCTTGACCTTGACTCTGATCTCATAATGTGTTTTTCTGGGTGATTCTTATTCTCTTTGTTGTTTACTGTTAGACATTAAGGAAGTGACTTTTTGCTTAAAAGTCATGAATCTGCAGTTCATGCATACTGAGGCGTAAACATTAGCCTCCAGAGTGAAGGGCAACTGATATGTATGGCATAAAGAGAAATGGAAGGATCTCACTCCAGAGGTGAAAGAGAAGAAAGAAAAAATGAAAGTATTTCATCCAACTCTTGAACCTCGTACCTTATAGTGAGACTTTGGCTCTGAGTAGTTTCTTGAATTAAGCAGTTAGTTAATTTGTAGTGGCTGCCTATTGTCCACCAACATTTGGAGTAAAGTTACAACGATACTATGAAAAAGGCAAATATGAAGGTGGCATATGATGGGGGGTATGACTGGAAGCAACCCTTTTTAAATAGTGATGTAATCCTTGAGCCACGTGAATTATGGAATTTTGTCATGACAGAGCTCAAAAGAACACTGGATATGACAACCTTAAGTTGGAGGGCAGAGGGCTACATCATTAGTGGTAGCCTTGGTTGGCTTACCTTAAGAGAGCTATTTTGGATAGATTTATGTTTGGCATTGTATGTTTGTAGTTAGATTGAAGTTTTCCGGTACACAATGCAGTACTTTATCGAGAAGGAAATTGCGAAATTGATATAGATGGTGTGTCGGTACTTCCTTCCTTGGAAAACTACCTTAATTTTTTAGTTGTGAGCTGTACTGCTGGGTTTTGCTTTTGGCAATTTTGATGTGATATACTCACTTATATGATTAGATCCACTGTCATAAATAAAAATATTTGGCTCATTTGGCTTCTGGCGTTTAGTGACTAATTGACTTCCCGCGTTACAAGTTTGAACAGGCATTATTACCATTGAGATTAATAAGTGTAGTAAAATTTCAGTAAGTGGATGATATGCACAGCTGTGTGAGGCTGATGAGTATCGATAATATTTCTTCTTCTAGAGCTTTACAATGGGACTTGAGGTTATGGTATTTAAACTGTAAAGATAGTGCATAGCATATTCCATTAATCTAAGAGCATTGTATGTCCACTTCATGCTAAATGCTCTATTATTTGCCCGAATCTAAGAGCATTGTATGTCCACTACTTGCTAAAAGTATAAGCCGATTGCCTGTTGCTATAGTATTATACCTGTTAAATTCCCTCCTTGATCTTCATACTTTCAGATTCACTTGTCATCTGAGATGTTGCTGTAGTGAATGGCCATTGTCTTGTTTCTTGTTCATCAGGATTTTTGTAGCATTAAATAGATATTCTCTTATGAGGCGAAGTTTTTGATGTATAATGATGGCAGATTAGTGAAAGGGAGAGGATATGAGCTGCTTTGGCTGTTTTGGAGGAGGTGCAGCCCATAGACTTGCCGAAAATGGTGGTGGTTACATGCCCAGAAATCCAGGAGGTAATCTAATGCATGCTGGCCTTATTGTGTTTTTGCAAAGTATGATGCTTTATATATATAATCAGGAATAATTGAGTCGATTTTTTCTTAAGCATGTGAATTTCCCCCCACTTGTTAAGTGATAGAAAGAGAGAAACGCTAAATGGGAGCTTTTCCCTAAGCTTACTGCTTTGTTCAATTTGCCAAAATATCACTACGAGTTCTTGAAGGTCCCAATACTCGTCGACTTCGTCGTGACTCATCTGAACCCACTGTTGTCACTTGTCGTGATCACTACTCAACTGCTGTGAGATGTACAATAGTGAGTAGAACTGGAACCCTAGAGTCCTAGACATCTTAACCAGTTAATTCTAAAAAGTTACTTATGTAAGTGTGTTTGAAGGAAGACTTGGTGAATGTGAGATCCTCTTGGACATATCTTGGTCTATCTCCTTTTTTGTGTGCTTCTACCTAGTTGTTTACTTGTTTCTAAGTTCAATTTGTTTATAATCGAACATTATTTTGTAGGGCGTGATGGAGCGTATCAGATAATTGAAAATGCACCTACCAAGCAACCAGTGAAAGTCCAGCCTATTTCTGTCCCTCAAATTTCTGTGGATGAACTAAGGGAAGTGACAGATAATTATGGGTCCAATGCTTTAATCGGTGAAGGCTCATATGGTAGAGTTTACTATGGGGTGCTTAAAAATGGCCGTGCAGCAGCAATTAAAAAGCTGGACGCCAGCAAGCAGCCAGATGATGAATTTTTGTCTCAGGTTTGGAACTTTAGAGATCACATTGAAAGTTGGGATCTGCTATATCCACATTCACAGTGCCTAGTCTGACCTTTCTAATTGCAGGTTTCTATGGTTTCAAGGCTAAGTCACGGAAATTTTGTTGAACTGCTTGGTTATTGTGTTGATGGCAACCTACGTATTCTTGCCTATGAGTTTGCTTCAAATGGATCTCTGCATGACATCCTTCATGGTAAGATGGGCTCTGTGTTGTGTGGTTTCTGGACACCTCAATATCTATGGTTCCCAAGCTCTGGGTTCTATGATTAAGCTCCGTGTTATGTTTGGATGTTGCCTTATGTGAAGACTTATTGAGTTATATCAATAGCTTACCTAATGCCTATGGTTATCTTTAGGTGATACATTTTACTATCGTTAACTGATTTGATACCTTAGTTTTGCTAGATATGTGAACTCTTGACTGTCTAACTTTACTAGTTTAGACCAAAAGATATGCTTAATGCTTAAGTGAACAAAAGTTGAAGTTTTATCACAGAGGCCTTGTATAAATATGGTCATCTTTTATTTTTTGATTCAGAAGTGATAATTATTCGTCAAATTTTACATACTCCTATTGCATCTTGTATAGGGAGGAAGGGTGTGAAAGGAGCACAGCCTGGGCCTGTTCTGTCATGGGCACAACGTGTTAAAATTGCAGTAGGTGCTGCGAGGGGACTTGACTTTTTGCATGAGAAGGCGAATCCCAACATTATTCATCGTGATATCAAGTCTAGTAATATACTGCTATTTGATGAAGATGTTGCTAAGATTGGTGATTTTGATCTGTCAAATCAAGCTCCTGATATGGCAGCACGACTTCATTCTACAAGAGTTCTTGGAACGTTCGGCTATCACGCGCCAGAGTAAGGACTCCAAACTCCTTTTTTTGGCGTTGTTTGTAGTATGATGGGGCATATAGGTAACCAACATTGGCTGTCAAGTGATTTACTCAATTAACATTTGCTAGTAGCCACGTAAAATTTTTGGCTGACAAGGACTTATAAAGTCACTAACCCAGTTTGGATTAGGATGGTTACTATATGTCTTAGATTAGACCCTTATATTTAGTTTGGATGGTTGCTGAACTGGCATTGTCTTCTCGGAGTTTAGTGACTAAGACTCAATTTGGCTGGGACGGAACACAATTTCAACGTAAAATGGTTTCCATCAAAAGCATTTTCCAGTAAAACACAAATGTAGCCTTGTAGGTTAAATTTCCTTTGTTTGGTTCTTTTAAGAACAATTACAGGCTATGTTGCTCAGACTCGACTACTTGTATCTGACATGGGTATGTGTCCGAGTGTCGGACTCGGCTATTTTCCCGAAAAAAGTGATATTTTTCAACTAAAATAAAGTGTCCAGTGTCCGTACCCATGTCCGAGTGTCCGGGGTCCGACACGGGTACTTGAGAAAAAAATGAAGAGTCCAAGCAACGTAGATTACAGGTTATTTGGATAAGAGGAAATGGAAGGAAAGGAAGAGAAGGGAAAGGGAGGGGGACAATATCACGTGTTTGGATACATGGTTGGGGGGAGGGAAGGGGAGGGAGAGGGGGTGATCCATTTTCCCTCCTTCTTTAATAAGCATAATCCCTCCAAAATTGGAAAGATTTGGAGGGAAAATGGACCACACCTCTCCCCTCCCTTTCTCTTCCTTCCCCTTCCCCCTCTCTCCCTCCCCTTCCTTTCCCTTCTTCTTTGCTATCCAAACAAAGCGTTAGAGAGAAGGAAGAATGAATATGGCAGAGAGATCATGGATGGAAGAAAAGAGGAAGGTAAAGAATAAGGAGGAAATTCTTTCCTTCAAAAAGGGTAATATCTTCCTCCGTTGGGAGAGCTATTTTCCAATCTTAGAAAAACCACTTTCCATTCTTCACAAACTGAACAACGAAAAATGGAAAACCACTTTTCTAGAAAATGGTTCCCTCTTAACTGTAAGTACAAACACTCTTCGTTTCTCCTTGACACCCTTGAGACTAAACAATAACGACAAGAGACCTAGTGAGCATTACACCACTGAGGGGTATTGCTTCGGGCCTTGACTTTTCATTATCCAGAACAATGATAGTCCTTTCTTCCCCCAACTTCTTTTTGGGTATTCTCTCCTTTCATTTTTGAATTAGGAGCAGCATATTTGTTTTCTCTTTGACCACCGAGGCCTTTGAAATGCTTTGACACTCTTGACACCATCATGAGCCTAAACAACAATGACGATAGACCTAGGCTCCGTTTGGTTGGGTGTTAAACTGCTTCAATGTAAAATGATTTTCACGGAAAACCATTTCAATAGAAACCATAATCGCAATATTAGTTTTCCATTGTTTCGTACCATGTTAGAAAGATGATCGAAAAAAGGAAAATAAAAGGGAAAGTTAAGAGGTGGTGGAAAAAGTGTAAAAGGGAGGTAAGGAAAAAGAAGGAAAACACTTTTCCCTTCATTTTGAGGGAAAATGGTTTTCCATCATTAGGGAAGTTATTTTACTCCAATGAAAAATGGTTTTACACTTATTTGTCATCCAAACAATGTAAAACTAAATATAGAGGAAAACAATGTTCCTTGAAATTTTTTTACACCCTACCAAACGGAGCCCTAGTGAGCCTCACGCAATTGAAGGGGTCTTCCTTTGGCCCTGCAGAACAATGACAATCCTTTTATTCCCTTTTTTTGTGTGTGTCTTGTTATCCTCTCCTTTCCTTTTGAGTTGGGAGCAAAACATTTGTTCTCTTTGCGCATCAAGGCCTCGTCAACTGTTTTTACATCCTAGAATATTTAATTGTTGGTTGCCTCTATGTTTTTCCTTTTGTAAGGAAGTCAAATGTACATCTTACACTTTATATAGACTTGTGACTTGATGCACCGGGAAAGCTTCTTCCTGTCACACCAAAGGCATTAGCTGCCGCTTCTTTTATAGAGTGATGGTGGTTGTTGGTTTCCTACTTGGCCCTTATACTGTCCCTAACTTAATTAGGATCACTAGTCATTGCCGCCTCATTACCAAAAACCTAAGAGTATCTCTGTAATGTTTAAAATACTATAATTATATGATGTCTGTATATAAAATTTAAAGTTTGACAGCACTTAATAGTACTTACAAAACTTGCCAACGCATTGTTATTATGGTATTGAATGAGTCCGCTTCCCCTTTCTCTCCTAGGCTCCCGCACTCATTGCAAGTGGGGTATGATGGAAAGTTCGATCACAATCTAACATTGTTGGACGTAACAATTGTTTTCTGGACATCCAAAGTAGTATTATGTGTGATTACAATTACTAGTTGGAGGGAGTATTATTAAAACTTTGATCAACTTTAGTCAATGTTTTCTCTAGTCATGGAAATATTGAACACCATTAGGGTTATATTTCTACTCTATTTTAACTGTATTCTGTTTTTCAGTTGTATTCCCTGATATAGTATGCAACAGTTCTATTGAGTGGAGGAGAGGTCTATGTAACCTCCGCATCCATTGAGAACTAGCGTAAAATGCACGCGATGCGTGTGAAAGCGGTTAAAGATTTAATTTGTGAAAGTTATTGTCTTATTGGTAAAGCAATTAGGATATTATTTATTTTTTGGCATCCACCCCCTCTTCCCTTATAGAATAGAGAAGAGTTATTCATTTTATCTTTAATGTAAGCATTGTTGTTGTCCATAGGTATGCAATGACTGGGCAGCTTAATGCCAAGAGTGACGTGTACAGTTTTGGCGTTGTCTTGCTTGAGCTTCTTACTGGCCGGAAACCTGTTGATCATACCTTACCTCGTGGACAGCAAAGTCTGGTGACATGGGTACTTGTTATTTAACTCTGTTGACTGATTTCTTACATATGAGGATTAGAATTTTCTCCCATGTCTTTGTGCTTATGGTATATGAACCTTTTGATGGCTCAGGCTACACCTAAACTCAGTGAAGACAAAGTGAAGCAGTGTGTGGATCCGAGACTTAACGGAGAGTACCCTCCCAAGGCTGTTGCGAAGGTATACATTTCTTTTCATGCTTTAATTTTCCCCGTTATTTCTTTCCTCTTTTCTTTTATGCACCAGAAACCCAGTTGATGGTGATGTGGACTCTGTTGCCACTGCAAGCTAACCCTGTTAACAATGGACGTATATTTAATGCAGATGGCTGCAGTTGCTGCACTGTGCGTACAGTATGAAGCTGATTTTCGGCCAAACATGAGCATCGTCGTCAAGGCTCTCCAACCTCTGCTAAATGCTGCACGGAATGCTGCCAGCCATGACGTTCCAAGCTCATGAACTACATGATTTCTCGTCTTCCTTGTAATTTTTTTTGTCTCAATATGTGCTTATGGTTTTTGGTATCGCAAGGTATACAGAGATGTAAATTGTTCCAGAAGATGGATATATTTAAGCTTGTGCAGTGGTCTCTTTTGGTTGGATAACATGTAATGGGGTTTGTTCATAATGTGATTATTGGTTTATTGTGTGGTATGGACGGTTGACGTGGCATTATGTCAACGTATACCCTTCTATTGAAACAAATAGTCGATATATCTATATCTATATCTATATTTATATAATATAATTACACTAATCTTGTGTCGCAATATCTTGGTCAAAAAATAAACAAACGTAAGAAGTGCAACAAAAAGAAAAACTAATTAAATCCAATCTGTCTCATTCTAAGCGCAAAGATTAATATTTCTCAACCTCTATGCACGTATTTGGAAAATCCTCAACAATCTTCCCCTTTTCACATGTGAGCTTGCAACTCCTCCTTTAATTGATGTTGCTGTGCACCCCCAGCATGTCACCACATCACATTTGTCCAAGTCGAACTGTCGACTCTGATACCACTTCCCGGACTACTCATAATAGCTTTTCAAAAGTAAGTCAATAGACTATCCACAGCCTACTAAGATTCCATTATAAAACCAATTGGAAATAAGAGTAGTTCACTAGACTTGAAAACTAGCCTCCTCACCTCTACTTCTATTATCGATATAGAACGATATCCTGGACGGAAACTCTCTATATTATCTTCATAGAGTACTATACTACTACCAAGTAAGTGTTGGTCCAGTGGTGATGGGGACTGAATTTGGTAGGACGGACCCGTGTTCGAATCCCCGCAACACCCTTAGGAGAGAAATGGAACCTAACCACCCCGAACTTGACCTCGATCTGGATGTAGCCCGAATGGTGAACCGGGTATAAGCACCAAAAAAAAGAGTACTATACTACTAACAAGAGAAAAAATACTTAATTGAGCACTATGTAATTACTAAATATAGCAATAATGATGATTATTTTGGCACTGTCATTGCCGGTGGGTTGTTAATAATGACAAATTGAAAATTATCACTTTTCCCAAAGGCCAGACAATCTGACCGTATTGAGCCCAAATAAAAATAAACGTTTTTCATACTCGTTGGTAAATGGGAAAGAGGCAACCATACAAATTTCAAGGACGGGCCTGATTAGGACCAAAGGTGGCCCCGGCCCATC
This sequence comes from Patellifolia procumbens, assembly GCA_947645195.1. Classification (NCBI taxonomy): domain Eukaryota; kingdom Viridiplantae; phylum Streptophyta; class Magnoliopsida; order Caryophyllales; family Amaranthaceae; genus Patellifolia; species Patellifolia procumbens. The sequence continues at coordinate 1,340,657 of CANSGD010001373.1, read as the reverse complement.
TCCACTTGTTTCTTTGATTTTTTTCCGAGAAATTAAACATCCATTATCTCTATCCTGTAAGGGAAGAGGGGTGGGACACCAAACTTAATATATTGCCTAATTTACCCTTTATTGTTTAATTAATAATTTACAGAAAAAAAATAATTTATCATAAAAAATAAATAAAAAATTAATGAGAACAATTGCATAAATAAACCACCTATAATCATTCCACAATCCCACTACATCACGAAAAATAACTACCCACTCAACCACTCACCCAACCTCAATAAATAAATAACATAAAAAAAATTGATTCAAAATACCAAAACTACTGTGATATAATTTTTGCACACATTGTGTGCATATAAGGCTAGTATACGCAATGCGTACACAAACATATAAAAATGATTGTAAAAAGAAGGAGGAAAAACTTGTAGTTTGTTTAAGATGCTCTTTTTCCTCAAAAATAATAACAGTTAGTTATGGAAAGAGAAAGAGTTGTGCCCTTTAATTAGTAATTCAATGTTGATAACAATTTATTAGAGAAAGACAGTTGTTCCGTTTAATACTAGCCTTGTATGCACGCGATGCGTGCAAAATCAGGTAATTCTACATAAAAATGTAACATTTAGTTTATTTAGGGTGCTTTGTATTTCTTTATTCAAAATTTAAAAATATGAAAAGAGTTAGTTATGGTAAGAGTTGTTTCATTTAATTAGGAATTAAAAAAAGAGATAAATGTGATTTTTGGTGTCCCCCTGCTCTTCACTTATAGAATAGAGATATATATATATATGTACTCCTCTGTCCCATGTTTGTTGCAACAATTTGACTTTTACATTATTCATATGCATACTTTGACCATGATTTTTAACTAAGGTATAAAACCAAATGTAGGTAAATAAGATGTTCTCAAATCTGTCTTAATGTATCATTTTGACATACGAATTTTTCATAATTTTTACTAATTGATAATTTGATATATTAATGTTCAAAATTGTGTATTGGCAAGTGTGCCAGTCAAACCGTTACAACCCGTAAGCAAGAGTTGCAGCTTTGCACGTGTAATCTCGTATCAGTGTTTTCTTTTCGATGTTTCCAAAATGCACGTAATAGGTTTTCAACACATGACCTATTAGTTGGAATAGACTTATACGCATCCTCCTTCTCCCTTCACCTATGTCGGGCCACATGTAGGTATTTCTCCTTAACACTCCCCCTCACGTGCGAGTCCACCTTCAAATTGCAATCTAAATTGGTTATAAACATTCTTGTTTGGCCATCACTTGGGCTTTATACCCCCTACTTGGGGCAAACAATATTGTTGGGCTATGTGCTTTATACAGTTGTTCAAATCCTCTCTAGCTGCATTCTCCAAACACTTGAGCCCTTCCCTACGTGGAACTGATGATGGAACAAGATCTTCTACTCTGATACCGCGTTAAACTTCAGTATGCTACAAGCACAAGCTTATATGAAGAAGAGTTTGAACATAAGCCCAAATGAGATACCATCCTAAACAATTGATAATAGGTGGAGTAGTCTACTGTTTACCAAACTTATATATATGTCATCCTTTTTTCCTTTCACCAATGTAAGATTGCATGTAAGTATTTCTCTTTAACAAAACTAAAAACAAGGGGTGAATAACATTCACTTACTTTGAAAAGAAAAGTACTAATTTTTTTATGGGAAAGGTAATGTGGTGGACCCATGGCCAGATCTCAACTAGCATAGTTTCTTGATCTGATGTTTACGGACCCGACATTTGAAAGTAGGGGGAAATGGTAAGGGAATCCCCACCCTCCAAATACGCGTAGGTAAAATCTAAGGTCACAGAACTGCCATGTCATACCCTATGTAAATGCCCAAATGAAGCACAGGAAGGTGAAACACGTGTACATATACATCTCTGATCTCACCATCACCAAGTAGTAGTTGATGACTTCAAGTAATTTCCTCCATTTTCGGAAAGAAAAAAGCCTAAACTCAAAATCCCAACTCAAAACTCTCTAAAATTTCCACACTTCATCACTTTTCTCTCTCTTTCACACCTCAACTTCCCTCTCTTTTACATAGTGCAACCAAACAACCCCTTCAAAGTTTCCCCCAAAAAAGCATTTTTAGTATACTTCACTTAGACGGCTAAGCAAAGCAACCTTAACACACAAACTATAATCCTCTTTTCTTTCCTTAAATATTCAAACTTCAATTAATAAACTCATATTATATAGTCATATTCTTTATTAAATTTTGATAATGGGCACTTTGACTACCTCTTTGTTGCTACCATCAAAGCTGAAATCTTCATTTCTTGAAGATAAATCCTATCTTTTTCCCACTAGATTCAGCAGATCTCCACCCAAGAAAAGCCACTCTCTTTCCCCTGTAAGTATCTCTCTCGATATCGTTAAAATTAGTTGTCACGTTGATAGTATAATTTCAACCAGGTCCGTAACAACTTGTTACGTTACGGACCTGGTTAGAAATAGGTAGATTATTATTAGTGTAACAATCTTGATGATGGATGGATTATTTATTTATTTGTTTATATATATGATAGGTGATGAGATTGTTTGGGCCAGCAATATTTGAAGCATCAAAATTGAAGGTTTTGTTCTTAGGAGTGGATGATAAGAAACACCCACCAAAATTGCCCAGAACATATACTCTTACCCATAGTGATATCACCTCCAAGCTCACTTTAGCTATCTCTCAAACTATTAACAATTCCCAGGTAAATTTTTTGTTAATGTTTTATATCATGATTTTAGTTTTAATCCATCTTAGTTATCTTCTTTTTTAGTAGATACTACCTCCATTCCATATGTATTGCAACATAGGGAGTTTTACGCCTCATAACGCACTACTTTAAACGCTAATATCTCTAATTTTATTTAAGTAAAAATTATAAAAAGTTGATATTAATTAAGCATATATCGAGAAGATAATGCGAAATGTCAAAGGTTGCAATACATTTGAAACGAAGGTAGTATAAGTTACTACCTAAAATTCTACCTAACTAGTTGTGTTATAAACGTAATTGAGAAATAGTGATAATAAGAGATTGAGTTTGGGAAAATTCTTATGAATAATCCCAATTATGACCGTCTTCGCATCGTAATAATCTTATTTTATACTATGAATTATTTCGTAATGAATGCAATTATAGGAGTGTTTTCTAATCGTGTGATCTTAAAGAGTCAATCAAAAATTAAAGGTCAAATTTAGATCAAAATAACCTATCATTGAGATTATCATGGGAGACTATCATTAAGGGAGAGTATTTATCAAACGCCCCTTATACCATGAGCATCTATTTTTTTTTCTCGTTGCTCGAGCAAAGTCTAGACGTCTATATAAGCAATGAGCAAAAAAAAAAAGCCTTCGGTGTACCAAGATCATGGACTTCATGGTGCATCCGAGTGTATAATTAAAGTTGTACTATTAAGCAAACAACCATATGTAATCCCACATAGAAGCAGAGGAATGATGATTAGCATGTAAGCTTGGTGGGCTACTTCACCTACTACCAATTAATTCTAGGATGAAATCTTGTCCGCATATATATGTGGTCAGACTCCAATGCAAGCCAATGACGATCTTATTAAAGAATTTCACATAACTAGAATTATTCTTTTAATATTTTCCTCATTAGTATATAGTTCAAATATTGTTGTGCAATTAAATGTTAAATCATTTCCTCTGAATCTTGGATATGATATTGGTATATGCAGTTACAAGGGTGGTATAACAAAGTGTACAGAGATGAGGTAGTGGCAGAATGGAAGAAAGTGAAAGGGAAGATGTCTTTACATGTTCATTGTCACATTAGTGGAGGCCATTTTCTGTTAGACTTGTGTGCTCCTTTGCGATACTACATCTTTTGCAAGGAGCTCCCTGTGGTACTCTCTCCCTCTCTGTCTCTGATTTTCTTTTGGCTCAGCTCATAGTCGTCTTCTTTATAAGCTGAATGTAAACAAAAAGAAAACGGCTAAATGGAGAACTGGTTCACGCGTAAGTAGAAGAGATGAATTAGTATGCGGCGAAGCCTACACCGAGTAGATTTACTAAGTTGATGTCCTCTTACATGTTTGCTAGTGGGCTGCTCTCCATTTAGCCTCATAGTCCTCTTCTTTACAAGGTGAAGGTAAACGAAAAAGAAAACGGGTAATAGGGAACTTGTTCACGATTTTCCGATGGAATTTGGATTTTATTAATAGGCCAAACCCAAAGAGTAATATCCGTCATATAATACAGTAGCAACAAGCTTACAAACCAAAAAATCACACGGCCATATCCACTCCACATGAACACCATTGCTATTTGCTAAGAGCCCCATTTATGCTAATTCATCGGCTATGTCATTCACTTTCCATCTTTGGATTTGAAACTTCACATATTTCAATCGCCCTTTCAAAACATGTATAATATTTTCAAGTTTGGTCCCATACGGGTAAGTAGAAGAGATGAATTAGTAGGGGCGAGGCCAACGCCGAGTAGATTTACTAAATTGATGTCCTCTTACATGTTTGCTAGTGTGTTGTTCTCTATTTAGCATCATCGAAGACAAAAATATTCCACCTATATTTTGAGAAAATTTTTGTCCAACGTGCTTAAATTCAGGGGCATTAGGAAACGAATCAATATCTTGTAATAGTTGTAAGCCACAAATAATGTTGATATTTTATCACTATATGACTGACTCACATAATTAATTGATGTACTATACAATTATAGAAGCGTATTCCATAATTGACCGATACGAGTGAGTGACACTCAAAGTAATATGATGGGACAAAAAGATTTTTCTTCTTCTTTGTGGCTTATATCACACAATATACTGTCACGAGCTTCATTTGGCCGGTGGGTTCGAGGATGGACCCACATTCTTCTTTAAAAAATGTACTCCCTCCGTCCCAATTTAAGTGCCCCATTTTGACCAAAACATACTCTACATTTTGGTTAAAATGGGGCACTTAAATTGGGACGGAGGGAGTAACATTGTCCCTCTAATAGAAGGTGCATTATTAGAGCTAATAAAAATTGATCTGATCCGACCTAGCTCGTAAAACCTAATAATAACGGGTTGGATTAAAATTTCTAGCTTGTTTAATCATAAAAGCCGATCCCATCCAACTTGTTAACTAGATGGGCTTGATCGGGTTGGAATTTAAACTTGATTTTAACCCACTTGACACATTTACTTAAATGGGTCATGGTTGTGTTGGATCAAGGGTAAACCAACTAACCTACTTTTATTTTCTCCATCCAAAAATCTAATGTTCCCAAGTGAAATGAACAATTAAGAAGGGTTTATTGTATTTGGATTTATTTTTTTGTTATGTAACGACTCTTTGTACTTTGAAATTCTTAGAATGTGTGGTATTTAAGTAATTACTAATTAGATTATCCTCTCGGAATTAGAAAATATTATAAAATGGGTTAGTATATCGTTTTTAGGCCGGTCTATTAATTATCAGGTTGGGTTGAGAATCCAACCTATTAAACTAAATAGGTTGGGTTACGTTGAGGATCTCAACCGTTTAAGTAAATGAGTCAACTCGAATATAACCCGGGTCAACCCAGTGTCAACCCTGTACATTTTTTTCTACAAGGGGAAACTTAACGAGTTTAAACTTATTGAAATCAAAATGAGATACAACCATTGATAAAGGTTATCAGATGTTATCAAAGTAATATATTTTCGCAAAATAAATTATATGTATTTGTTTAAATAATTACTCCCTCCGTCCCAATTTAAGTGCCCCATTTTAACCAAAATGTAGAGTATGTTTTGGTCAAAATGGGGCACTTAAATTGGGACGGAGGGAGTAATTAATGATATTAATGATTAAAATAATATATTAGCAAACGTCAAAGTCAATATGGTAAAAGGTAGTATCTGGATACTAGAAGTTTTAACATTTTATATAGGATTTGATAATGGCCCCGTGTTTGATGGCTATCCAAGAAAAGATAATTGTTTGATAAATGTAAAAGTCAATGTAGTAGAAGTCAATATTTTGATACTAAATGTTTAAAGCCTTTTCTATAGTATCTGATAGTTATAATTGTTCCAATTCAGAAAGCTAAATTGGATCCTTAATAGATTTTCCATTTAGTTTTACACGACCTCCAAAACACATACGTAGCCATGTATATGGGGCACCAAACTTAAATTTTTTCCGAATGTTGTTTTTTCGGTAATTATTATCTGCAAAATCGACATTGATAGAGAAATTGATACAACAAAGACGGCAGCACTAAATAGCCAAATAGTGTGAAGTGTATCGATTAGGTTCACACAAAATGATGAAATCAATTTTTTCCAATATTCAACAGCATTGGAAAATGATAAGAACAACCCTTACGGTTTGTATTTCACAACCTAAAAATGAAAATTGAAAGTAAATTTTCAAACATTAATAACACTGATTCACGCGTGATTTCAACATTATTATATACAGTCTTTATCATTACCCTAAGTTATGGGTCATCAAGAAAAGTAAAACTAAGTCCAAACATGTAGCTAAACAATATGAGGTATTGAAATGGACAGGTACTGAATGCATTTGTGCATGGTGACGAAAATTTGTTCAACAACTATCCAGAATTACAAGAGGCCTCAGTATGGGTATATTTCCATTCAAGCATTCCAGAATTCAACAAAGTTGAATGCTGGGGACAACTGAAGGATGCCGTGGACCCGGCCTCGAAAAATAGGAAGAAGATGATGATGATAAATCAGCAAGATAATAAACAAGAACAAGAAGAAGCAGCAAGTAACTCAAAATGGGAGATGTTAATTCCTTGCACGGAACCATGTAGATGTTGCTTTCCATCAACAAGTTTGATTCCTTGGACTCCTTCACTGTCACAAGAACAGCAACATGAGGAGCAGGATCTTCCTGGAGACGTTTCGATCCCTCCAACCGGGACTCGCTAGAACGTCGAAATTTGGATGTTAATATTCATGATTGATTTTGTATATAACACAATTAGAATCTTATACTAGGTAAATTTGGTGGGACAAACTACAGAGGAGCCTAAATGAAGTAGATTTGTCTAAATCACTCTCACTATCAGTCTCAGTCTAATCTCTTGGATTGAAAGGATTAGATGATATATCTATGGCCTATTGTACAGACACGTTCATTGTTTTTGGTGTTAAGGAGGCCATAAATTAAAGACAACTAGTTTTCAGCTCGTGCAATGTAAGAGTTGTATGACGTTTATAGTTTTTTATGTTTTATAATTATTTAAAATTTCATTGTTTGGTTTGTCCAGTACTATACTTTTATACAACACATTTTTAGTATCCCACACGATTTGACATTACTTTTTATGTCTCATTTTATTTGTTGCATTTGGAATTTGAGCATTATTCGCATTACAACTTACCGCCATTAAGTTTATACACGTAATGAAAAACATACATTTTGTTTGATTCGTCTCAATGTATAGTTTCTAAATATATACTTTTTGTAATTTTTTTTTCTATATCATGCTGTTCATTATTAGTTCTTGTTTTACATTATTAGCCACGCGTGATTAGTCTTATAATCTAGGGTTCTATTGAACCATAACCGCAATTTGATAATTTAATTCTTCCCAAGCCCCAACCGATCATTTTTTGTTCATATTTTTGTTGATTGTTCGTTGGTTACTCTTTCAGTTAGAAATTCTTGTTAGGGTTGTTAGCAAGATCACCTTTTTATCATGGAAGTTGGATGAGGTATTTAGCAATATATGTAAGCTACTTATATGTATGCATAGGTATGAGAGGAGGTCAGGGAAGCTACTTGACCTTGAGAGAGACAATTAATTTTTCCAGTGAATTGTTCGTTGAGTTGGATTGGGAGAGTAATTGGATTCGTCACCATGTTATGTTAGTGGGGATGTAGATCCTAGATGCTTTAAATATTGATTCATACCTAAAGTTATTAGTATTAGTTTTAGTAGTCCGTTACTATATTTTTTTTTATAAATATGAGATTATATTATGGTAAGAAGAATAATCCTCTGGACTGCCCTCGCTCAGGGCCCCCACCCAGAGGCCCATTACAAGACATACACTCCCCAACAATAAGAAATTTGCTTCCACCAAGATTTGAACATTGGTCTCCCATGTGGGAGAAAGGAAGCTATACCATTAGACCCAAGGGTCCTTGGTAGTCAGTTACTATATTATATCTCCAAATACATTTGTTTGGTTACCTTGAATCGGTTACGAGGACGATCATAGTCTGGCTCCTTTGTGTGAGATTGACCCTTGCTTACTTTTGTGTAGGTTAAGTAAGATTGTTAGTTTGACAGGTTAGCGAGAGTCTTTATCAGTATAAGGTCACATGGTTTAACAACAACGTGAATTACAATGCACCACAATTGAAGAGATCCTACAAAGATGCATCCTGGTGTTTTTGGTGGCCGGGGGCGGGGGGCTCAGTACTCCTACCCTCATAGGCTTTACTCTCTTACAATACGTGGGTTGATCACCGAGCTTCAGCTATCCTTTCTGTGCTAGTCCTTCCACCACCACCACCACATTGTGTAGCAAATTCCTTGCTCAAAAATCACCAAAATTTCTGATCACACTAGAAAAATCAGAGCAGATCAAACCCGGAAACCAAATCGTATATACCCCACCATCTCATATCCGGTGAAGATAACATATCCTTCGAAAGTTGTTCAGGTCTCAATGATAAACATCCAACCTTCATCGATCTTATTAAGTATTGAAAAATGGGGGGGAGGAAGGACTGTTAAAATGAGAGCAGAAAAGTGAGCTCATCTTATGTACAAGTTCGGACGTTAAACACCATGTCCTGCCATCTTTGGGCACCTATGGGCATGTTTAACATTATAACAAGGGGAGTTAGCAAGGGTGTAACTCCCACCCTATACATATAATCAAAGATATATATGAGCAATTTCCATATACTATAATGACAAAATTGTCGATCTCCACAATCGTTCCAGATGAGATATATGTTAGACACCCGGGCTTCAGAAGATCATAAGTTGGAAGGCTTGTGTCAGGAGGACAAATCGCCATCATTTTGCGTTCTCGCACATCCGTATACGGAACCTTCAAGAGATGAGGGATCTCGTCTGGCTGATCAATTCTTTGTTTAAGCTTTCCATAAAAAAGTGGGAATGGTGCAGTTGTTACCGAATTTGAGCTCGTCCAAGTGACAGAAATCCAAGCTCACTGTCCGTGTTCTGAATGTATAATATAAGGTGTTATTAAGACATTGCAAGAACCAACAGTAGTTCAAACATCTATGTATTGACAATAACAAATGTAAGAGTTCATGAAAAGGGTGCTCAACAAAACCACCTTCCATGAGAGAAGAAAGAAATTCTTCATTCCCTCAATAGCTAACCCCACAACCCATCCACCATCCCAATCCACTCCCCATCACCATTACCACCTACAATTGCACGTCCATACACCACCCATCAACGACCACCACAGCCGAACAAACACAGTTACCAAGACCACCCTATCACCCACTAAAAACTAAACCTCATGCACCATTCATATGATTTTTTAATACCATCAAATACCATTCACAAAGCGTCTGACAAACCTATAACCCCTGGTAAACACACGTATCATATACTACCTTGGTTTCAAATTAATATACACACTTTGATTTTCACAACACCTAAGGAAATCGTCAAAAACATGAGAGAGAGGGGGGGGGGGGTTATGAGAGACGAGAAAGTAACGAGAAGATACATAGCATGGGGATTTGATTGGACTAAAGCGTGCGGGGACACCGCACACGTCCAAGAGGGGTACAAAAGTATAAATTAGACATTATGTCCAAGCGAGAAAGTATGTACTGTGTAGCTTAAAAAAAACGGAGTAGCTCACAATTCAACCACCCTCATATCCTAGCCACCATAAGATAATCCTTTTCATCATAACAAAATTGTCAAAAAGAAAAGAATTGAATTTTCTAATTATTCTTTTTGGCAATCATTTTTTTCTAATGAAATTAAAACATGCACCTCACATTTTATTACAAACCGTTCTAAATTTTGAGGCTAGAAATAAACCCCGAACACCCCCACATACACCCCAGATACAAGCTCATTGGACCACCAAAATTCAAAGTTAATTGAACAAAGACCATCAAACCTGAACAAAGACTGTGAACCCCAAAAAAGCTGACATTTTCCATCTATGAAAACATCGTAATTTAGAATAAATATGAAAATAAGGGTTTTTCCATCTTATACGATTTCTACATTGTACCTTCACCTTTTTAACAATGCTAGTACCCTGGAATTCACCTTTTTAATGTCCAATGCCCTTACCGTTAACTCGACGTCAATAATTTTGTGAATTTTATGCAATATCGGGGAACTACTCTTATGATATACCTTTTTAAGTATCGGTGGGAGATTAAAAGATTACCTAAAATTGGTAAAAGTTTGATTAGTCCCCCCAGACTACAAAAGTTAGCTAAGCACGAAGGCATTATGTATTAGAAAAAGGTAAGTTTGAGGGTACCAGATAGAACACTATAACTTTCAATAGGTTGGGGGTACAATATAAAAATCGAAAAAACACAAGGTGACAAGGGTATAATGTAGAAAAACCCAAATAACAATTAAATGCTCATATACACTTCCGAGTACATCATCCACATTCATTATCATGATCTGAAAGTTGGTCTTCATCCATTTTCAAAGGAGACATAAGAAAAAAAAAGAGGGAAGTAATGGAGGGTGAGGGAGACAGAAAAGCCCTATCACGAAATTTTATCACTTTCCCCTAAGTTTTCCTTTTCTTTAGCTGATATTACTATAATTCTAAATCACTAATAGTCTTCGCTTCCCAATTCCCCGAAGTGTGCACATCTGAATTACAGATGATAAAACATATAACAGCTTGAGCACATAAATCAGGCAAAGAGATATACAAGGATATATACTGTATAATCTCATATATCTGTTCTCTAAGTATCAACTGGGAAAAAAAAAGCAGTTTCTACTGATATAATGAAAAGGGTATTATCTTATGCATTTGAGATGAAGAACATAACTAACCTGTGACTTGGAAGAAGGGAAGACATTCCAAAATCTAAGTGTTTCATCTCCTGCTCCAGTTACAATGGTCTGAAAACAGGAAGCATTATCAAAGACGTCAGAATATCAAATCAAGAAGATGAAACTGGAGAGACTGCTGCATGGGCATTTGTTACATCCATGAAGAAGCAGAATAAGCATAAGTGGGGGTTTAAACAAAAACAAGAGTAATAAATTAGTGGAAAATCACCTGCCCATCTGGTGAAATTGCAAGATAGAGAACCCTATAAGTATGTCCTGTAAGAGTTGCCAGCTGCGATAGCAAAAAGATATTGTGAGAGAATAGTGACCAAAATTAAATATAAGGGTATTCGCCATAGCCTGGAAATAATACCTTCGACATGCTAGGATATCTCCACACGATTATTTGGTTTTGGGAGTATCCGTGAGTGCTGACAAGTTCATTGACATTTTTAGACCACACGAGATTGCAAACCTGCAATGACAACGAAATCAATCTCTTAAAACTGCGTCATGCAATGCACAATGCACACTATTGAATGCGTTAAAGATACACAAGAACAAGAAGGAAATTTGTCAATTACTACTGACTTAATAGGTCACTTAATGCATTATTTCCTTCTTAAAATAGTAAGTTATTACTAATTCAGACACTTATGTATTATTGCTACTTCTTGATGGATTTAGGAAGATTTTTTTTGTTACAAAATAACGGCATGATATATTCTAAATTCTAATGCCATTATGATGATTTGGCCCCTTGTGGTTTTGGGCCCATAAAAAAGTTTGCCGAAAGCCGGAAGAGTTAGCAATAGTGTAAGTATAGTGTTTGAAGAGGCAGTAATTTGCATTTTTTCAGAAAAGGATGAATTGCACAGAGAGAGGTATTACATAGGTAATAAATTGACATTTTTTTTCCTATCTTTGGCACGAAAGTGTGGTTTTGGCCCAAAAGAATACTGCAAGAGGTGCCAATATTAAATCTCAAGCATTTGAAAAGTGTGGTTTTGGCCCAAAAGAATACTGCAAGAGGTGCCAATATTAAATCTCAAGCATTTGAAAAGGTAGTTATTTAAAAAGTAATTTGTCACAGAGTGACCTACTGAAAAGGTAATGTTTGGCAAATTTTCCGAACAATTATTGCATTCAGTACAGAGATTACATACTGAAAAGATTATAAACATCTACACATTTTTTTGTCTATAGCACATTCCTATGTATAAGATCGCCATAGAGTATAGACAGAATGCTAAAGATTTACTAGGACTACAGGCAAGTTCAGAGCCCTATGTTTCAATAGATGCATTTTCTGTATGTTTCTCAACACTATATATCAAACAAATCATTTTATCATTGACACTAGAGGATTGAAGATTAAGAAATGTGAACATTATAGGAGGAGGGGTAGGGAGAAGGGAAATAAAAGAGCGAGAGACACCATAACATGTCTAAAGCCAAAAAAAGTTTTACCCTTTAGTTTAAAGTGGGACAATGTAATTCAATTGGAACAAAAAAATTTCTATTATATTACAAAGCTATGTTTTTTGGTTCCATTTCTCTCTACATTGCGATTCTCTCTTCTCTCTATGAGATCACTCCTTCTCATTGTCACTATGACCATCACTAAACCTCTTTACCATCATCATCACCATCACCTATGTAGCGCGAAAACGGTTGAGGTTGGAAGCGGAAACATTTGGGAGATGGAGAAAACTAATGTTACAACAATTTCCAGGGTTCATTAACAAGGAAATGGATGGAATATCGGGAAATGGGAACGAAAATGTTTCGGAAAGGAAAACACACACGAACTCCCTCCACTCTCCACTCTCTACACTTTGGCACCTCCGCTAACCACCACCACCATGCTCAACTCAGCTAGTCAGCTCCCCTTTTCTCCCTATAACCCATTCCCATCACCACTGACAATCACAAGTGTCGATAACTCCTTCTTCAGGGGAACCTCCAGAGATTTCTAGACCTATAGGTGGTGACTGGTGACAGAAATTATACTCAATTAATCATAGCTACTAGAAATGACTATATTGGGTTTATGGATACTAAAACAAATCGGGGCTTCTAGTTTGACTGTTTGAGGCATCACCCCTCTTGAGTACATTCTTTCTTACTCGATTTACACTTCAAAAGTTTGATTGGAATGCAAATGGACGGCCACAATTGTTGCTTGGTGCTACTGATGCTTTACTTCCTCTAACTCATTCTATGGTATTAATCTTGACCTCATCATTGTATTGCCACCGCACCTTAAACAGTTTTCGAGCTTACCACGATGTAAAAATGTTCGGAGTTCTGACCGTTATTATGATCGTGACTGCATAGAGATCTAAAACCATGAATCTTTCTCTCTCTCCTTGTTGCTATAAAAATTGATTTTACACAAGATACTTTGAGGGAGGATAGTCAATCCCTTCTGCCTGCTTATAATGTTTCTCTTCCTCACACTCATGTTTTCTTTTAATTTTCCTTCCCTTTGTTCAAAGATCAAGTAATGGAGGAAAAAACAAGGAATAAATTATTGTGATTTCCCTGTTTTGTTTATGGCCTTAAGATGGTTCCTCCCCCTGGATGACAAGTTCAAGAAATTGGGAGGATATATGCAATGAATTCAACAATAGGCGAGAAAAATCTATGTTTATAGCCCATGTGACAATCATTCTAGGGCTAGGTTCAAAAGAGGTGGAAATAACGAAGCTCCTTGGAAGGGGTGAGAAGAACCATCCAAGGGACTGCTCAAGACAAGCAATCCAGACGGGAGAGGGGGGTGATGGTGACGACGGGTGGGCGATATAATCGAAGTTGTGGTAGAGAAAGTATATACTTATTAAAGAAATGACCCACTCAATTTACTGAGAAACACCATTACTATTCCTTCAAGTTAATGAAAATACACCTCTTCAAGGTGACCTCAGAAAGTGGCTAAAATGGAGTCAGTTTCAGAAATGACCTAACTGCACAAGTATATTAGATATTTCCTAAAAAGAAGCCCATTCATTTCTCATAATGCAAATTCCAAACATAATCCCAATCAAGAAAGAAAAGTAAGACACATCTTACTTCAGCTCCTTCATTCAGAAGAATAACATGTAGGCACAATGCTAATCCATCAAAACAGAAAAATGCAAAGATTTTGGTCTAAATGATGCCAATCACAATAAATATCTCTAAATCACCCCAAAAACCCGTCCTCAGTTCGGATTGCAGGCTGCAACTCGTGACGCAAGTTAGAACCTGTGACAATTGGATGAGATGTAGAAAGTCTACAAATCATACGCAACATTGGCAACCTAAACCTGTGCGCGAGGGCTGATGAAAGGCTAGGGGAGTACAAGTTTAGGAAGAAGAAAGAGAAGCATAACTGAAGAGGTTTGGAACCCACCTTCTTTTCAAAGGGACTATCTGATGAGCGATAACTAGACTCCCTTTAGTTTAGTGAATAAGAAGTGCCACCTCTTTCGAGGAATGGGACAAATTGCTTATTAAGAAGAGTTGGAGCATATAAATCAATAGCATAGATTCTTCCTCTCTCCCTTAGGCATTTAGCAGGGCTAAAGAGAGCGATCGGAGGGGAGTCCCATGAAAAAGAAAAAAAAATTTCTAAAATGCACATTTTCTATATATGGATGTCCAAACAAAGTTCTAAATTCCAACTTAAAGTAGCCTTTTTCTTTCTCCATCCTCGTACTTTCTCTTGCTTCTTCTCTCATTCATCCACACGCTTTCTCTTCCTCTTCTCCCTTCACTAATATCTTTGAGAAAAACCCAAATTGGAAAATTTTAATGAACCCGGGTACTTTCTCTTGCTTCTTCTCTCATTCATCCAATAGCTTTAATGCTCATAATAGGAAAGGCATTAAAGCTAGAGTTTATGGAATCTACAACTTCCGATTCAGTTTGCAATCTACAGCTTCCATTTCAGCTTGCAAACTTAACTACATGCAAACACATATGACAGGTAAACTTTGCTAATCGATATATATTCCTTCTTACATATCCGTGTATTTTAGGTCTTCTCGCGAGCTAGTTTTGGTAGCTTAAGGTTGACAATTAATTGTGTTGCTAAGAAGTAGAAAGGAAAACTAACGGTGTCTTTCAATCTCCCTAAGCCTAATAGCCATCACTCTTCCTAGTCCGCACCCTAGCAACCCCCAAACTCCACAACAAAAGCAGAAACATACATATACAAAGTTTTCTATAAGAGGATCCTAGTGTGCCCAATCCATACATTTTTCATAGCTTCTCGAGCACTTGATGGCACCTATCCACAAAGTCATGACACTCTTGACAGCCAGTGACATTAACTTCATACTACATACACATACATAACATTTCCATCCTGCATTGATTTCATATGTGCTCGATTGTGCAAAACTCCAGCCCGCCTATGCACTTCTAAAACCCTAACAAAATAACATTTATCATAGCTTTCAACCTATACCATTTCTGGCAACTAGAAAGGGATACTAGAGTCCGATAACTTTCACCAAGTTCTGAAGTGTTATACAATGTTCACTGCTGAAATATCCACATGGCACGTTTACATAAGAATTTAACTTAAACTACCATATCACGTGAATGGCAACATTGGTTGCTTAAATTTGGCATAACTTGCAGTCTCCTACTACTCAAACATTGGTCATTTTTGTAAAACTACTACTACTCAAAACACTTTAATGGTAATCTTAAAAAGTTAAGATAGCCTATATCCATGCAGTTATTTTACAAAAAAAACCGTTGAAAGGTCCAAAACTAATAGAAGAGCAAAAAAAATGCAAAAAAGAAAAAAGCTAACCTGACTACCAGTGTCCATGCATCCTAGCTGTGAATTAGTGGTTGTATTCCAAAAACGTATGCATCGATCAGCAGTACCACCACCAGATGCAAGAAGACCATGAAGATGGGGCGACCAAGCAATTGCTTTAACTGCTGCTGTGTGTTCAGAATACTTCAATACAGGCTGCGTTGAATGTTGGTTCCACACGAAAAGCTGAGAAGTAAAAAATATTGTAAGTAAATCAATCTACGAGCTGCCAGCATTAGTTCCTACCAACAGGTTACTTAGGAGACTCACTCTATTGTCATTCCCGCCTGATGCTAGCTCACGGTTATCATATGACCACTTAAGCCCACAAACCTAAATATAAAATTAAGTACAAGAACCAAAAAGAAGATATTCAGCATATCATTAAACGTGGAGGAAAAAGTCATACAATTCCAAAAAAAATCAAAAAATAATATTTTGGGAGTAAGCGTGAAGCAGTTGATACCAACCTCCGACTTGTGCCCAGTTAATTTACTAACATAATCATCCTGAGCACGTATATCTCTTTGTAATATGTTCTTATCTCGGCTACCAGAAGACAACACAGTCGAACTCCACGCCAGCGCACCAACACGGAATCGATGGCCTTCCATAGTTCGAATGCTTTTGCATCGAGAAGCATCCCATATCTGATACAGCAATGTCACACATAAATGCTAATGATATTCATAAACAATCTATATCATCCATTTGTCAACATCTACCTTCTTAGTTTCCAAAGAAACAGTATTCAGTTATAAATACATTACTTACTTGGACTTTGCCATTGTTTGTACCGACAGCCAAATGTGTTCCCCGCTGAGCCCACCCCACTGAGCATACGCTGTCATCAACCCCCAGATCACATAACTTAGTCACCTGCAGATACACATTATTCCG
The DNA here is from genome assembly GCA_947645195.1 of Patellifolia procumbens. NCBI lineage: Eukaryota > Viridiplantae > Streptophyta > Magnoliopsida > Caryophyllales > Amaranthaceae > Patellifolia > Patellifolia procumbens. Next base: position 1,323,889 of record CANSGD010001373.1, on the reverse strand, counting down.
ATCAAGGAAACAAACAGTATCATGAGAACACTTCATACAAGCAAAGCATTCATAAACATCTTATTGTCTGCGAACAAACATTAGTCGCCCCATGATATATGAAACTTATAGAGCTTACCTTGCTACTGCAAGCATTCCACAAGTAAACACAACTGCCTAATCCCACAGCAAGTACATTGTGAGAAGACCAATCCACCAAGTTTAAATAAAAATCATCCTGCAACTCCGGTGCATCCAATACCTAATACAAACACATCAACAAAATCCAACATTATAACAACCTTTTATTAAACATAAAGGCCACATAACTCCCACTTACAAAAACACAAATTCCTGTCAATCCAAATCCCATCACCACCTTAAAGACCACAAACAACCATCAAAGATACAATTTCTTGATCATCAACCATCTCACTTCCTAAAACATCACATTGTGAGCCAATCATACAAACATTCGGAAACCCAATCAAAAATTTCAGTCAAGAAACAAAATTTCCTCACAATTGCACAAAATTAGCACATACCCACCAAATTTCCACACCCAACAAACAAAATTAAAGTCAATTCAGCAGAAGAACACTTGGTGGGCACAATTTCTTGATCATCATCCATCTCACTTCCTAAATCATCACATTGTGAGCCAACCATACAAACATTCCGAAACCCAACCCAAAATTTCGGCCAAGAAACAAAATTTCCTCACAATTACACAAAATTAGCACATACCCACCAAAATTTCACACCCAATAAACAAAACATAAGTCAATGGAGCACAAAAACAACAAACAACACCATTTCTTTGAGCATAAAACCATCTTAAACTCATCAAAATCACAGTCTTTATAACAATTTCCTCACAATTAGACAAAATCATCTTATACCCACCAACTTTCCACTCCCAAGAAACAAAATCAAAGTCAATGCAGCACAAAAACATTTGTTGGGCACAATTTCTTGATCATCATCCACCTCACTTCCTAAATCATCACATTGTGAGCCAACCATACAAACATTCCGAATTTCAATCCAAAATTTCAGTCAAGAAACAAATTTCCTCAAAATTACACAAAAATTCCACAAAATTAGCACAAACCCACCAAATTTCCACACCCAATAAACAAAACATAAGTCAATGCAGCAAAAAAACAACAAACAACACCATTTCTTTGAGCACAAACTCATCAAAATCACAGTCTTTATAACAATTTCCTCACAATTAGACAAAATCATCTTATACCCACAAAATTTCCACACCCAATAAACAAAATTAAAGTCAATGCAGCAAAAAAACCTTACCTTATAAGGCGACCGGGGTATCTTCCTAGGAGTTTTAACAGGACTATAACTAACACCGGGCAATGTATCATCGGGCCCGAACGGCATCAACGACGGCAATGTCCGTTTCGTCTCGGTCTTAAACCGAAAAATATTCCGATTCGGGTTCCCTTTATCCGGCGTCCCAGGGAAAAAAGACCCGGAATCCGGCCCGAAAAGCGCGGCACGAAGAAGCGAAGTATAAGCACTAGAAGGCGAAGAAGAAGAAGAAGAAGAAGAGGAAGAATCATCAGCGGGTTTAATAGAACCCTGAGGAGAAGAAGAAGGGGAAGTAAGATTAAAGAGTGAGAAATTAGAGGAAGTTCTAGAAGGTATGAATCGATCACTGAGAATAGTTCTAGAAGGAGAAGTAAAGTGATTAGAATTGATCATACGATCGATAATACGAGAAGGGGTAGTGGGACCCAGTTCATCAATCTGGTCTAAAGAGAGAGATGGGCGTGCAACTTTTGATGGGTGATTTATAATATAAGGTTTTGATGAACGATCTGAATGTAATGGTGATGATGATGGTGTTAGATCTTCCGCCATTGTTGTTCTTGATATGGGTTTTGAAGAAAATAAAAAAGATGGTAGATTTAGATTTGGGATTGAATGAATGAATGAATGATTGATGGGTATAAGAAGTAAAAAAAAATGGAAGAAAGACAGATGAAGACGATAATAAAGAGATCTATACCATGTGAGTTGGTGAATGAGAGAGAAAGAGAGATTGAAATTACACGCAAAGATTTGGGATTTGGGGATTTCACCTGGGGAAGTTTGTCGAGTGGCTGTTAATTTTTCCCGGGAAAATTAGGGTTGGATAGATGTGGGGGGAATATATGCTTTGCGGGAAAATTTTTACATAGAGGAGGAGGAGAGTCATATTATCATATCATATAGAGAAAATAGTCTTATTCTTATATAGAGTCATATTATATAGTCTCATATTAGAATGTTGAATTGTTTTGGTCTTTGGGGGTATAAATGGTCCCCTTTTGTGAGTTGTGAATCAATATGAAGTATGGGAGTGTCAGATTCGGTACACGGTTTTTTTGAAGCGGGTAGAATATGATAGTGAAATTAAGGTGTTTTTCTGAAGCGAATAGAATGATGCATGTATTAAAGGAGTATCGTGTTAGGGATGTGAAGTAATAGTAGGAAGTAAGTTATAAGAAAATAAAAGAAAGAGATAAAGTAGAAGATACAACAAAGACAAAAAGAATAAGAATATTAAACAAGATTGAAGCTTCCCATGGAAGCTGGAAGGAAGTTAAGCTTCTTGAAGAAGTTGTTTAGTGGATTTGTGGTTGTGGTCGCAAGATCGGGCTGAGGCGATGGTTTAGCTGGAAAAAGAGAAACCACAAGATCTCATTGATAATGAATTAATCTCAGAGGAACCACTATCGGTGACACGAATGATGGTCTGATGGGGAAGCTCAAGCCCATGATGACTTTGATGTAAGGGGTTAGTAAGAAGTGAGTTGGCGGCTTTCAAGGTAATATCATGATTCTCACTATTGTTTTATGTGGTTGCTAAATGCAAATTTATTTTAGGAAAATTATCATTTTGGGTACCTGAGGTTTGACTATATATCATTTTGGGTACCCAAGTTTTCAATAATATCGATTTGGGTACCTGAGGTTTGACAATAGGTTCAATTTAGGTATCTCCATACTAACGGCGTTAACTTACCGTTAAGTGTGACCCACTTTGACCGGTCAAACAGCCGGTAAAAAAAATCGGGTCCGGGTCCAATAAACGTTGAAAATCTCAGGCGTTCGGTTTCGGTAGACCCAACGGGTTAAAGGATGTGAATTTGTCAAACGAGTCGGTTAGAATAAATTTTTTTCAAGTTCGGGTCCAATAAACCTTTAAGACCCAGTTCAGTTTCGGGTAGACCCAACGGGTTTAGGGATTTGAATTTGATCTTTCTTTTATTTAGTTTTTGGGTCATATATGTAAAAAATTCCCATAATTTGATACTATTGCTAAAGATATAATGATTTTCCGGTCGGTCGAGTAAAAAACGGCTTTCTCGGTTCGTGTAAAAAAATTTGTGTTCAAAACCAATATTTTTGGGTTGGATTTCGAGTCGGATTTTGACAGGTGTAGACCCCACTTCTTAAAATGATCAATGACCCTAATCTATTTCAACAGTAGTATTGGATTTGCCACTTTTTTTTGATAATAATAACAACAATTACATCTTTAAATACATTAGAACCGTTGATTATCAACCCGAAGCTGAACTGAGTCTTAAAGGTTTATTGGACCCGAACTCAAAAAATTTCTATTCTAACCAATCCGTTTGACAAATTCACATCCTTTAACTCGTTTGGTCTACCGAAACCGAACGCCTGGGGTTTTCAACGTTTATTCGACCCGGACCCGATTTTTTTAACCGATCGTTTGACCGGTCAAAGTGGGTCACACTTAACGGTAAGCTAACACCGTTAGTATGGAGGTACCTAAATTGAACCTATTGTCAAACCTCAGGTACCCAAATCAATATTATTGAAAACTTGGATACCCAAAATGATATATTGACAAACCTCAGGTACCCAAAATAATAATTTTCCTTTATTTTATTCAATATTGTGAATTAGAAATATAAATGATTAAATTTGTGCAACACCTAGTGTAAAAAGTAAAACTCTAAATGATGTAACTAAAATACATGGAGGATGTAACTAGATGCAATTATACCAAGAAGATTTACCCCCTCATATGCCTAATCCATGTTCTCTCTCAAGCATGCAAGAGGCAACAATAATGAGCTATCTCCCTATACTGATAGCATTTCCGGCTAGGACTCTATATATCCAGGATCATCAACGACTCAACCCTCCCTCACTAATTATCTTGTCGTCCATTTGTCTCACATTAGGAGCAAAGAACAAACTCTGTTTTATTGATGGTACTTTGCGAAAACCATCTGATACTTCTAAGGACGTCCAAAAATGGATCCTCAATGATTATATGGTAACCTCTTGGATTCTCTTTTCTATGAATTCCTCCATTTCTGAGAGTTTCATTTTTGCTCCATCTGCTCATCTTTTATGACAAGAAATTGAAGAACGATATGGTCAATCGAATGCTCCATTGCTTTATGAACTACATAAAACCTTGATTTCTATTAGTCAAGATGACTCTTCTATTGCTGAATATCACACTAAATTGAAAATTGTTTGGAACCAATTGCAAGTTTTAGAGCCTTTTCCTGATTGTTCATGTGAAACCTTATTGAAGTGTAGTTGTGGTATATTAAAGAAGATCTTGGAGGCTGATCAACTTAAAAATTTGATTCTGCACAAAGACTATGAGCAAGTTAGAACAAATTTGCTGAGTATGGATCCCTCACCAAATGTCAATAAAGCGTATCACATTCTACAACAAGTTGAAAAGCAAAATTGTCTTAATCTCAATTCTTCATCTATAAGCGCGCTCATGACTATTAAAAGCAACTCTCCACATAATTTCTCTTACAAGATAGTGCGACTCCAAATTAACGAAGTTATCGCCATTAAAGATGATCGTCCTAAGCTGCATCCTCGGATTATCACCATGAGAAAGAAAATAAGGATCATCGTAGTTAATTGCAGAATTTTGAGAGGAATTTGTTTCAGAATTTTCAGGCATGTTGAAACCCTAGAAATCAATCAAAGATCGCAAGAAAAAAAATTCAGAGAAATTCAGTGGAAGATTGAATAAGAAATTAGAGAAGAATTAGAGACGTAGCTTGGTACCATGTGAATTCATCAAGAATTGATGATTTCCATGATCTGATTAAAGATCATATAGAGAGAGTAAAGAAGGGGAGAGAGAAAACTTAATTTCATTTATTAATTCCTTGCTTAACAAAGAAAATGAATCTGCTTATATATATATGAAAGAAAAGCCTAACTAAAACTTATGTACAGCTGGCAACTAACCACACTATATTATTATCTCTATTATATAAGTGAAGAGGTGGGGGTGGACGCCAAAAAGAAAAAAAAAGGGAAAAATAAATAAAATAAATAAATGTGTTTATTAAGTAATTAAGTTTTATTTCCAAATTTAACCATCATATTTTTAATAAAAGATGTTAAAAACTTCTAACTAAAATATCTAAAAACCTACAAAGTAAAAATAATTTTAAAAAATATCAATGATTATATTTCCTTGAGATCTATAGATAGACACCCACTTTGCTATACTTTTATATACTTTTAAAATTTTTTATTTTGAAATACATAAGTAATTGATTGTTCATGAGTGAAGGCACATTTGATCATGATAAAGTGTTTTAGCATGAGTGATAAAGTGTTTTCAAGTACTTTTGAATTTTTTCTCATTTGCACAATGAGCAAAAAATACCTTATCAGGTATTGTATAACAGAAGTTGTAGTTGATGGTGGGAGTAAGGGATGTTTGCAAAGAAAAATAAGCCAAAATGAATTAAGCTTGAAAACAAAATATGTTGTGTAGCTTCACATTTTATCATGTTACAGTAGCCAAAACACACATCTTATGCAAATAAAATTAGGATTTTTTGTTCAAAACCACCTAAATTTTTCACGTTTTTATAAACCCTCACCTTAATGAATTTTTCTTTTAAATTTCCACCTATCCTTCCCAATTTTATTAGAAACTCCCACCATTTAATGATTTTTGTTAAATCCGATAAAAACCGTGAACTGGGCCCCACATATGCATTTTATTATTAGTGTTCGCTGAAATTGAAGTCAATTTCATCAATTTAAGGGCAGATCATCAACAAATTTTGAGCAAATTTGGAACGAATTACAACTATTTGGAAAGAATTGCAACTATTTCAAGTTCCATTTTGTTAACAAAATGTATATGTGGGACACGTAACGATTTTGTTAATAAAATTTTACAAAAACCGTTAAGTGGTGGAGTTTTTAATAAATTGTAAATGGTAGGTGGAATTTTTTTTTAAAAAAATCATTAAGGTGGGAGTTTCTAAAAATATGAAAAGTTATGATAAGATGCGACTATCTATAAAATTATCTAGCATAAATTATAAAATTTCATAATAAAGTTTTTGTCGCACGCATCGCGTGCCTAGAATTCTAGTTTATTAAAAACTAACTTCTAATAGATTGTTTGTTTTGGTTGTTCATTATGAAATTAGAGATTGGTTTTATTGTCAAATTGTTGTGCTATTTTGAATGTCTGAACACTGAAGTGGTAGGTTTTGTGATGAATTGGCAAACATGGAAAATCCCCCGAATTTTGTCCGAATTTTTCAAATTAAAGCCGTTTTAAACGCGTATCCGTACGTATCTAAATTTTAAAAGTCAACGTTTTTTAGTCGGATATTTGACCGCATTTTTGAAATTTTCGTTGTTTTAAGCTCCCCTCTAATTTTGGACATATTTCAAAATCAATAATAGAAAGTTGTTTGAGGCAGTGGCGCAGTGCAAGTCAGGGGCTCAGTTAGAGCAATTTGCTGCTCGCTAACATATGTTTCTTGGAACCTTTCAACAACCCACAAAGCTCACTTTGACAGCTTCAATTGATCATCAATTTAGGCACTCACATAATAAAGCACTTCAATTTCCTCTCGATTATGCACCACTGCTTGCATTTCAATTCTCATCCATATAAGTACTTTCTACTTCTTTTCTTTTCGTCCTACCCTTTTATAATATCACTTATCTTACGTGTCAAGAAACCAACTCAACCAAAAGCTTAAGCTGATGGTTAAAGGTCCAACAATAGATTTATACTCTATCATTATGCTAACTTAATCTTTGGAGCTTATTTCCATTATTCGTCCTAAAAATATGGTTGATGAAGGTTATTTCACAAAAGCATGAGGAAATTGGGATCCGAGGTTGAATAACTCAATGGTTAAAGGACATACTTGAACCTTGATTGTTCTTTCGTCATTCTTGTACTTTTAAATTTGTATAGTTTTTATAGTGGTTTTAACTGCATTCTCTTCCTTTCTTGATTGTTATTACCCAAGTTCTATAATGCCAATTTGAGGATAAGGGTTTTCTCTAGTTTGGTTCAGGATTTTGCTTAGCTGAATTAATTGCATAATTAAGTTAATTAGAGTTCTAAATTGTAGGATCTTATGGTTTGACCATGTTCTCTTTTTTCGATAGATATGCATGTTGATACGTTTGGATAGGTTCAATTATGTCTTAGGAGTTTATCTTCATTTCAATTGAGAAATTACATGTACTGCGCCTAAGTTGAAGAAGCACCAAAAAGGAGGAAACCAACTTAATCTAGATAGTTTTAAGAAAATCATATATCGAGACAATTTTATCTCCACCCTTTTGGGTTGCATAACTTAAACTTCAAATTTTAAAAAAGAAACAAAGGGGGGTTTAGTTTGAGGGTAGTAGAAGTTGGAGAAAGTAAGAGAGGGTATGGTTATACTTTGGGTCATACAACTTTGAGATAGTAGAAAGAGTTATGTATTTGCATTTTAACTCCGTGGATAATAAAATTCATGCTCAAAAACATTACTTCAACAATATTTTCTATAATTACAAGCAAACATCAAGTCATAATCAGACAGACAATTCCATAATCACATAGCATCACATAACATCACATAGCATGGTTTTTGTCCCTAAAACATGCTTAATGAATAAACCCTATACACATACTTTGTGATTAAACACTGTAAACTATAATAAAGCATTAAAACAGAAATTCGTAAGCCTTATATGATCTAATTTTCATGTTTTAAAACTCTTTGTTATCCGAACAACATTAATCAATAAAACCTTGAAGTAAATTATTGGGTTTTAATCGACTAATGCGTGACCATCCCAGACACGACGGCAGCATTCGGCCAGCAGGATCCCCCGGCCTCGACGAGTACATTGAGGCTTGCTGGCGTGGGCCCTTGATGGCGGCACGACAAAAGCAGGGTTTTCGAGCACACTTTTCGATGCGACTTTTACATCTTTTTGGGGATGAAGACGACATTTTTTTTAATGGACACCATCATGCACTCATATGAGCACAAATTTCGTGAATACCTACAAAATGAGTACCAATAAGCCAGTTTTTGGACACACACTTCGAGACGACTTTTTCGGCTTCTTTTGTGTTGAAGCCATGTTTTTTTTTCTAATGATGCGAAGTCTCAAAATTCGTGCCCCATAAAGATGCACGACAATATACACTTTTCGAAAAATTATTGTATTCAGCATAAAAAAAGGGAAATTTGTCAAAAAGGACCTTCAAAAAAAACATTTTGTGAGAACGGACCTTAAAAAAAAATTTTGGCTTTTAAAGGCCAAAAACAAAAAAAGTTTGTGAGGAGGGACCTTATTTGCTAATTAACACCTAATTAAACACTAATTATATATTAAATATAATTAAACAAAATTAATGTCTAATCAATATCGGATATATGCATGTATCCATCGGCTCACTTTTTTGACAGTACATTCAATGAAAATGGCTGTACATTTCATGAAAATGGCAGTACATTTATTGAGAAACGTAGTATATAAAAATCGATATTTTTACAGCTATATAACTATATAGTTTGTATTTGGCATTTTCATTAAAAAATGTACTACCATATATATTAGAATATACTACCATACATAAGAAATATACTGCCATTTTCATGGAATGTACTGCCAAAAAAGTGAGGCGATGGATATATGCATATATCCGATATTGATTAGGCAACCCTGATAGTGGAAAGAGGAGAGAGATGGGGGTGATGGTCTGCTGGTGGTGGGTATGACAGAGGGGGAAAAATTTTATTAGGTATAATTTTGTTATATATAATTAGTGTTTAATTAGGTGTTAATTAGCAGATAAGGTCCCTCCTCACAAACTTTTTTTTGTTTTTGGCCTTTAAAAGCCAAATTTTTTTTTAAAGGTCCCTTCTCACAAAATAATTTTTTTTAAAGGTCCTTTTTGGCAAATTTCTCTAAAAAAAATGCAATTAGTTGTTTCAAAATATATGATAGTAGATTGATTGAAAAGTCGGCCCGCCTTCATTACCATGTCACATATCAATAAAATATAGGAAAATTCCCAATGGTGGCCCTTAGGTTTCAAGAATTCTCAGTGGTGTAAATTTCAAAAAACTTTCCCGCTAGTAACCCTGCTTTACAAATTATTCCCAAACATAACCTTAATGAAGAATATTTCATTAATAATAAAACATATTATATTAGTTAATAGTTAAAGTAGTTACTCGCACATAAACGAGGTATTTTGGGTCGTTTTTTGCCCTTAAGGGATGATTTTAGTGGGTAAGTATTAGCCCTTAAGAGTTGATTTTGAGGTCGAAATTGGCAAAAAACGACCCAAAATGTCTCGTTTTATTTGCGAGTGACCACCTTAACTATTAACTAACGGAATATGCTTTATTATTAACGGAATATTCTTCATTAAGGTTATGTTTAGGAATAATTTGTAAAGTAGGGCTACCAACGGGAAAGTTTTTTTGGAATTTCCGCCACTGGGAATTCCTTAGACCTAAGGGCCACCATTGAAAATTTCCCTAAAATATATTATTAAAAAATGCAATAAAGCAAAAAAGGAATTTTCAAATGTTAATCATTGTTTTTTAATAATATTTTTTAGCATAGAAACATAATTTTCATTAAAAATCAAATAAAATGGGGGAGGTTTGACCGATGACCGATCATTTGACAAATCAAAGAGCAACAAACCATACAAAAGAGACACACATTAATCTCAGGTTGCTGGGTCTACGAGTGTTCAACATCCCACGCCAGAACGGTTGACTAGTACTGACGGAGCCAGTCTTGAATTTCGTACACTCCATCAATTTCATCTTCTTTGTAGAGGCCTAGACAAAATCACATTAGAAAGAGAATTACTCGATCTGCTTATGCTTGTTCATTAACTGTAAGCTACACTACAAAGAACATGGACAACTATTTATAAGTTCAACAAGACCAAAATATGAATACTCAAACAATATCAGTAGATAAGCATTGAAAACAGATGTGATTGCTCACTAAGTCTAATTGAAGTTCTTATTGATCACATAAAACGTTGCCAGACTTCAATAACAAATCTAGCAAAAAAGAATACCAAGTAAATTGAGTTCTCGGAGTACGATACGAGTCTAGATTACTTTATGAATTTCATATAAATTTAATTACAAAAAAAAACAATTAAATTCTTATAGCCATTCTGACAGCAAGTCAGAAGGCGCGTGTCGTCCGCTCATTCGCTGAAGCTCTGTTGGCTGACTACAGCTCACAACAACGTCATTTTGACCTGCTCTCAGCCAAAAACGACACATTTTCGGTTGTAGTCAGTCGAAAAAAGCAATTATTCGGCAGTGTGTGTGGGGCCCATTCCCATGACTTGTTTCATGATTTATCTCATGGCATGTATTTTTCTTACCTTATGGCCAATAATATATATGACATATACTTCCTCCGTTTCGCAATACTCGCAACGTTTCTTGTTTGCACACTATCTAATGCAATACTTTGAACCTTAATATCTCTAATTATTGATAAGTAAAAATTATAAAAAGTTGATATTATGATAGTATGCATCAAGACGAATCAAATAAGACCCCACTTGACTATATTTTTTCTTATACACGTGTGAAAAAATATAACATAAGAATAGTAAATGAATAGTGGTTACTATGCTTATGTTGCGAGTATTGCGAAACGGAGGAAGTATTATTTTTGGGCATGAGTGTGAAGCATGTATTTTTATTGTTGTGTCATCAAATATGATTCATGATTAAAAAAAATGAGTGGGAATACTCTTACAAGTAATCTATTAATATAAAAAAATGTATAGATTATAAGATACATTAGTGCAACTAAATTTGGTGAAGAGAGAGGTCCCTAAAATTTCCTCGCCTTTTCATTTTGTTGGAGTGCCTTCCCATCCCTTCTAAAATCTGATGTAGCATGTCTAAGACTAATAACATTCACATCACACGCAATGTCATCTCCCTAAACTATAGACAAAGATGAATAGCTTAGTAAGAGTAAAATCCATTAGAAGTATGATTTTCTTCATGTAATAAGGTCTAAGGCTAAGTATTGATCAATAAGTAGTTGAAATGGCCTAAAGCACTTCTACCAGACTTACTACAAATAATTGTGCATTCAACCATTAGAATGATATAAAGAATGATCGATTAAACGTTAAATAATGCAAACTAATCTGATTACCAAAGCAAGATATCTAATTGATGATTGAAGTATTTTGAGACCGCGAGCATGGAGTGCGGGCCAACAACTATTAAGTCTAAAGCCAGTTTTCAACAAATGTAACTAAGCTCAAATCATATAATATGGATGTTTGCCCCTAAATTTTATTTAATTTGGATCACTTCTTTAGACGCAAAAACATACGATATTTCTGGAGAGAATTATGCTTACATAACTATTAAAACCATAAATAATTTGCATTTAGGTCTACATTTCCATTAACTAATACTCTTATTTGTTTTTGGAAAAACAGATTGACAAGAAATTAGCAAGAAAAAAAACAAATCAACGTTTTTTTGGTGCTTAAAAGTCAACATATTGTGGAGATGATTGAGGCGAGCTCCAACCATGTATGTTGGGTCTCCCTCGTTTGCATTCGAGGTTACCACTTCCTTTGTTAATAAAACTACTGAACTGGTTTTCAGTACAATTAGTGAGGATCGTTGGTTTTGGGTTCCGGTGTCGAATTTCAGTGCCGAGGATGTGATTTCTGTCAGTTTGAGGGACTGTTTTATGTTGTTGATCGTAATGGGGATGTTGGTGGTTTTCGTGTCGGTGCTGATGGGGTTTGTGAGGTAACAGTATGGCAGACTGCAGCTGTAAGACCTGGTGATCTACGGTATTTGGCGTTGCTCGATGAGAAATTTGTGCTGCTAATTCGGCGTATGACCACATAAGTTGATATCAGAACGTACTGTGAGGTGTATCAGACTGTTGGGTTTGAGGTGTATAGGTTTCACGAGTACAAATCTGGGAAGGTGTCATGGGAGCCGGTGGAGGGCTTGGGTGATAAGGTGGTGTTTGTAGGTGAGAGTTCGTCGTTGGCTTTGTCTGCATCAGATTTTCCCGGGTGTAAAGGGAATTGCATATACTTTACAGATGATCATTGTAAAAGTAATGATGTTGGGGTTTATGATTTGGGGGAAGAACGTATCGATGCATTGCCTTGTTTTCCAGAGGATGCAAGCTTGCCTTTGGACTGGGAGCCACCCATATGGATCACTCCTAATCTTCACTAACTGGCTTACAGCAATTGTAGTTTATGCAGATCAATATTTGTATGGTAATTATTTACTGATTTCTGTAATATGTATCCTGTAATACGATAATGCTAATAATCAATTTTCCTGTTGTCAACCAACAATGCTAGATTTGCATCATGTATATCAGTATGTATGACAGTATGAGAAGACACCTTATTTGTAGTAATGTTCAAAAGTAGAACGATGCGCATGTTGCCAGCTAAGAAAAATTGCAAGCACTTACACATACGAAAAAGATGCATTGTTTCTTAATCAAACCTAAGAAGTTCGATTGGAGTAGAAAAATGGAATTACTAAGAGATCTTAACTTTTTCTCCATAATTCTGCCAGTCTCAACTAGGAAACACTACCCACCTAGCGAGAGTAAGCAAGCATGCAGTATAGGCCGCCATCTTTAGTCCAGTCGAAATGAAAAACAATCGCACCATATGTCTACCACGCCAAGCGATTTTTCTTTGCATTTTACGGGGTTGCCTCTCAATGCCGAAAGACGGTTAAAAGAGGAAACACTTCAAGGAGCTATTCTTTACTAGTTCTTGGCCCTAACTGCATTGTTTTCCTTGATTCTTGCTCGATTATCCAGCTTAACATAACGTTTTAGATCTTCAACAGGGAGATCTTCAGCTTGCTTCCGTTGTAGCTCACTCAAGGCTGGTCGCTTATCAAGAAGGCTATAGAGCCAATCTGGGTACTCAGAGTCAGGTCGAACTTTAGGATCGGTGCCATCTTTTAAAATATTAGCTCCCACTACAGTGGTGGCCTTTACTTCTTTTGTAAGAGAGATCTTTGGAGCTTCAGAGGTTGCACCTCCTTTGGGCCCCTTCTTTGCTTTACCAGCAGCATATGTCCTTGATCCAATCACCACCCTCATTGGCTCCATCGGATTCGTAAAGATTCTCAATGACCTCACACTATTCATCCCCACTTCGTCTTTCTGCTGCAAACATGTTGAATTATGAACATAAGTTTCATGCTTACAATCAAACTTCAGAACAAAACTATGAAATGCAAAATGAAAGACGAATCAAGACTCTCTTAAAACGGTTCCCCTTCAGTATTTACAAAACATATTCAGATTTGGTTTTTTCCCACTGCTTTCTTAAACCATAAACAGACAGCATATTCCAGTATGAAGCAGGAAAAAACTTGCTATAGATTACAAATAACAAGTGTGGTGATTTAGGCAATGTTTAGGAACTCTAAAACAAAGTTTCAAGCCTTTAATTTGCAATGCAATAGTAAGCAGATCCTTTCATTAGATACGTCAAAATGTATCCGAGTTTTTCTTGTTTGCAATTCACTGCATATGATCGCCTTCCTCCCCATACCAAATCACTTGACCACCTCCCTAAATTTCCAGCAAACTATCATTTAAGGATCGAACAAGATATCATAACTAGCACCAAGGCCCCACTTTCTTTACCAATACGAATATACTCCCCCATCCCCTTTTAGTTTGCCACATATTAGATGACCATAGGGTACCGCCATTTTACGCACAATTTTAAGACTCCCTTCATTCTCCTTTTGTTTGTTCTGTATTAAAAATGACCTCATAATACCAATTCATTCTACTTTACTCTCACATTCCAATCCATTCGTCCCGCCACTTTTTTCAACTTCACTCAACCAAAAAAAATTAAGAAGTAATTAAGCTTCAGAAGGTGAAACTAATGAGAAAGGAGGAAGTATATAACCAACAATCCCTTATCCTCAAGCCGATAGATTAGGGGGTGGAATCATAAGAGAGATCAGACGACAAAGACACCAAAAGAAGCACCACTACCATCACGCCACACCCCACCTGCACCCTACCCCCAAAATAATATACACAAACGCAAAGCCCAGAAAGAGTATTGCACAATTGGAAGCCATGTCTAAAAGGTATGACTCCAGCGGGAGTTATGTGGTGAAGAGATGTAGAGATACGTCTAAAATTGCTTTCCATGCCTCTTTGACTTAGTAAGCTGACAAGATCAAGTGAAGCGACCAAAGACTCACCACAAAGACCAACTTAAGTCGAGCCAATTGCTTTGGGCATGCAGTGTTTTCTTTTTTCTTGGATAGAGACGGGAACACAGGAAGCAGAACAAAGGTAGGACTGTTGTCAATGGTTTAAAAAGACAGAGGAAATGTCCATGAGATAGCTGATGCACAAGGGAAAACTAAATGCTACTATGATTTCTGAATTCTGATAAACAGAATCGCGGAATCAAAAGAGGATGGCAGTTTCATGTGATCGGGGTGAAACTAGCATCTTTAAGAACCTACAGAACTTCTCAACCTAAAAATAGAGAGCATAAGCTGCAGTAAGAAAGCATAATATGTGTAGTTTAGGACACTTGCTCTAAAAGGGGAAAAGCTTAGTTCATATCTGATAGATGTGAACTAAACATCTATCAGATACAAATATACTACGATTTTCTATAAGTATACTACATTTTCTATATACTTTATATACTACAAGTTCAGTAAATTCTAAATTTATTAAGAAAATATATTATCTTAAACTTTTGTTAAATATACTACATTATTTATAAAATATACTACATGTACCTATAAATATACTACGAATAAATTGATAGATGCCAAATTTCCTATATATCTGATAGGAATTGAGCAGCCCTCAAAAGGCCACAAGAACAGTCAAATATTTGACAAAAAAAACATTGGCTTTTGTAATGCGGATGCGTATATATACGCTTTTAAAACGGTTTCAATTCGAAAAGGTAGGCAAAATATCCAGCTATTATTTTTCTGCATTTTTACTCATTATAATTTATTTCGAGAATACAATTATATAACTAGACATCATAAGTAAAGGTCAATATCTCCGAAAAACATATGCCACAATTCCGATAAACTTCCTCTCTTCTTTAATAACTAGTGAGGGCTGCCTAGTTCATATCAGATAGGTGGGAGCTAGGCACATATCAAACTATTTTTTAAAAAATGTAGTACACTTATATATCTATGTAGTATATTTTTCACGTAATGTAGTATATTTATTTATATATAGTTTGGAGTAGTATAGTTTCTGAAAATTGTAGTACAAGAAAAATTTGTAGTATATTTTTTTTAAAATGTAGTACAGACCTATCTGATAGATGTTACTGTTCATAGGTCTTTGGCTTTTCCCAATAACTAGTGCATATAGAGTTTCAAGTCTTCCAAGGCACAACTTTAAACGTTAACAACTCTAATTATGCTTATGCTTAAGTCAATATTGTAGAAAGTTGATTTTAGTTAAGCACGTGATGAAACGAATCTAACAAGATCACATGAATATGTTTATCTTTATCATTGTGCATAAATAAATCATTATAGTTGTTTAAAGGGAGATGAACGAATAGGAGAAATGTAGTGGTTATTAAAGAACGGGGGTAGCATTACACGATTAAAGCAAATGCTTAGCTAAACGATTCCCTCAATTACCAGTAATTTGGTGAGCATTATAACCTCTTTTACCAAACAATTAAATGGTAAGATTTCACATAAGAAACTAATCGCAAGGGCGGATTTTCTGTAGGGTAATCAAATAATCAAATTACAGCAAAATAAGTGATAAACAAACTTACCTTACCACTTCAGGCGGTCTGCCGGCGAAAGTGCTAGCGGCAGCAGGAGAGCAAAGGTGAGGAGTGAGGAGTGAGGAGTGAGGGTTATGAAATATGAAGGGCCTGAAGGGGGAAGGTTTGTTTGTTTGTTTTGACACTAGAATTTTGGAAGGGTATTTTATATGTGAATTAAGTAATTAAGTGTGTAGTTACAAATAATTTAATTATGTCCTTTATTCTTTATTACTTCCTCCGTTTTTTTAGTTGTAATAATTGAATATTTTATCTTTAATAAATATTTCCAATTGTTGCAGGCTTGCAGCTAAGAAAAACAGAGGAAGTACTTTTCTTTTCTAGGAAATACTAAAAGTTGTTTAATATTTGTTTTTTTTCTTGTTATATCAATTAACTGAGGAATAATTGTAGTATTCGAACTAGTATTTAGACAGGTGCAGAATGCACGGGAAATTCTAATGTTCGGGCAAATTAAAAGTACACGTGATACAAAAAGTTTTTTAGAATAATCTTATCCTGTAAAACTCAGGCAAGAGTAAACAATTATGATTTGAGTATTTTGGGTCACATTTTTAACTAAATCCATGATAAAGAAGTTTCAATATATTATTGCCTAGTTATGTGATTAATAAGAATAGACTGATACCTCCAACGTTTTTATTATTTAACTCGAGAATTTCAAACTCATTATTCTTTGTGTCATGGCACAGACGTGTGGTATAAACGTGTTTTCCACACGTTCAAGGGTCGATTTTTTTTTTTTTAAAAAAATTTACCTCGCCGCCGCCGCCACTGCTGCAGCCGCCAGAAGAGTGGGCGGGTTCTTTTCCTTCCCTTCTGTTCATTTATTCCGATAGGTGATGTCAATGGTGGTGATGGAAGGTAATTTGTGGTTAAGGGGGAAGGGTGGAATTTGATGTCAATGGTGGTGATGGAAGGTAATTTGTGGTTAAGGGGGACGGGTGGATTTGATGGAGGTAAGGAGAGTGGAAAGAGAGTGAGAGTGTAGAGAGTGGGTTAGGAAATAAGAGGAAAGGGTAAAAAATGAAAACATTACAAAGTTAGGACGGCATGTGGATAAATTAGGGCGGCGAATAGCTTTTCACATTAGAAATTACACTAACTTCATAGAAAAGGGAATATACTTCTTTTAAAAATCACAGTTGGCATTAAAATGATTACTATAAGAAATATAAATAAGCCGGCAACAAAAATAGTGCTCAATTAGATTAATTTGAATACAAACATATTCTCTAATTAGACATGATCAAATCTAATCAAGAATTATTAAATATTATAGGCATAAATCATAATACAAAATCACCGGACTTGAGTCTAAGATCAGTTCGATAAATTGGATAAGTTCAGGTGGAGAGAACACGAAACACACGGTAATGATCCTTCTAAGTCCTAAGTAGAAGGGTGGCATCCTATGTACTTCCTCAGTATCATAAAGATTGCAACGATTTGACATAAAGTGTGAGTAGAAAGTGTCAAATCGTTGCAATCTTTGTGATACGGAAATAGTAGTATATTTTGCCCTGTTTGTTGGCACTTGCCATTGTTGAGAGCTTCTCTCTCTATAAACCCTAACGGTTCAATTTACTCTGCAAAATGCAAATCCCCTTTTTTTTCGAGGTTTCGCAATGAGGTACGGTTCTTCAATCTCAAACTCACTTTGATTTTCAAGTTCCAATTTCATTTTCTGTTCTCATCAACATTGAAATAGCTTGATGATGCTTTACTTTACTTGATTTTTTTGCTTCATTTTCGTTGAATTCTGAACTACCTAAAAAATTACTTCAATTGTTTGCATATTCTGCTCTGATTACTTGCTTATTGCAATCTTATCCGTAATTGCTTTAATTACAATTCAATCTGAATTAATTGTTTGCATAATTGATTCAACTGTTAGCTGTTCAAATTCATATTCTTCAATTATGGTTTTCTCTCGCTCGTATGCAGTATGCTAGCTTGAAATGGATTGTCGTTCAATTCTGAAACTTTTTAGCTGCTAGCAGTTTTTTGAAGATAGGAAAACATAAGTTTGTTGAAACATTTGCAATCTTCATTGAAACTACGGAAGAACAGTGCTATTGTGCTGTGATTTGCAGAGGCAAACAAAATTAGTTTAGATAGAATTAGTTGAGAGAAAACATTATGTGGATGTTACGCCAAAAGGTTGGTCGTATGGATTCCTTCAGATTTTTTTTGTGATTTTTCTAGCTTATTTTATGACGGCACACATTCTAGATCTGTCCTTAAATGTTCAATCAAATTAACATTAGCGCTCTACTACATAATTGCATAGCTGATTAGGCCATAAATCATAGGTGAAACAAGGTTGTTTCTCTCGCAATATGGGGAAGTCTTGAAGGCCCAAATGACAACTTATGGTTGTGAGAAAGAAGATGGTGGGAATAGAAGTAAAGACTGATATATCCTACAAAATCTGTGGCTTCTTGAAAGTTTAGATAGGTTGGAGCACTAGGGATCCTTGACTGAAATGTCTTTTCTATGTATTTGTATTATTTGGTTCCTACAATTGGAAAGATATCTTCATGTAGATCCCTCTTCCCTCCCTTAATTGCAACATAGGATTGTGTAAGTCGGTGAAGAAGTGTGCGTCACTGCAAATGAGCATGACGGCTCTGTTTAGAACCAGTCTCCAACTTCATGGCTTCCTCAAACGCCTCAAGCTAATAGCTGTATGTTGAGCATGGATTAGAAGATCATCCAAAAATCCCTAGACAATAGGAACTTTAATGATAATCAAGTCCATTAGGCAAACTATAATGACCTCAGCTACATAACCATCGAGGATTTCTAGATTTCTTTCTTACAATCCAAATAACCTAATATAGAACTTGTCCTTTAAAATAATCTAGATATCAAATCCCTCTAATTGCGTCGTAATTGAATATTATTGCAACACCAATCAAACATGCGCTTCTATGGTTCGTGAGATATCAAACTTCACTACATATCTAAAAATAACAAAAGTAATCTCCCAAACTGGTAAAAAGGATACACTAAGGGGACGTTTGGTTCAAGCGTCGGAATGAAATCGAATTGGAAACAAAAATAAGAATGGAATGGAAACAAGAATCATTACTTTTAAAACTTGTTTGGTTCAACAATCAACGGAATGGAATGGAATCACTTGTTTTGGGGGAAGTGTGGTCTAGTGGTGCTGCTGCAATGCGGGGCAACAAGGCAAGGCAAGGCAGGCCAAATTGTGTGGCCTGTGGTGTATAGGTTGAGGGGAGAAGATTGTTAGAGGAGGGAATCAAATGTGTTACCACAAGTTAGAGTAGAGTTTCAAATGGGGGGATTGAGTTTACCTAAAGAAAGGGAGTAGAATTTTTTTTATCTAACCAAACATGGAAATGAATCAATCCATTCCATTCCATTTCCAAATACTACAAAGCCTCCAACCAAACATGCTCTAAGAGAAGATGGAGGGAGGACTAAGCTTGCAACTGTCAACCGGAATCATACAGACAACAACCCGGAGGCAACAAAACTCTAATGTTGCTCAAATAATTGAAATAGAGTATGGTTATGGGAAGAAATGCTGAAAAGGGAAACATAAAATATATTAGAATTGGTCAGAAATGAAGAACCTTCTAGCAGATGGAAGAGCAGCAGATGGGTCATCTTATCCCATCTTCTCTCTGAACCCTGAAAAAGTAAGCCTTTTTATATGCGAACAAAAACCTGAAATTTTTAACACTTACAAACTGAGGTGATTCAATTAGGCAATATCATTAATAAGGATACATGTAGTTTTTTCTCCGTGACATATAATATTTGATCATAGTATCATACTATTAAAAGCTAATTGCAGTATTATGATTTTATGAATGTTATGAAAAGCGATGTTCTCCCTGCTTAAGATTATATATGGTTGAGTAATTAAGGAAACATTCAAAGATTCCTTTTTCTGCACTACTGAATCAATCTAAATGCATCGTAAGAAATGGTTTGAATTTTTTTGGTTATATGTAGCCTTGTAGAAACTCTAGGAAGATGATAATCCTCTAAATAAGGCCATACATGCAGCAAAATAATATGATGGAGGGAAGAAAGGAAGAGATACAGGACATGGGAAACAACCCATAGGGCAGTGCTTGCTCACACGCTGAATATATTTGGCTACAGGTGGCTCCCTGTTCTTGATTTCCACTTGTTTCATGAGAGACATGTAAGTTACACAGTGCAGACATGGTATTTGCTGGATATAGGTCAAGATAAATTCAATTTTCAAACCTAAAGGAACTTGAAATTGTATTCTTCCGTAGTGGTACTTGAAAAAGTTTAAAGTCACCATTGATCTATTTCTATAACGTATATAAGATATGAGACCTAAAGACATATGGAAAGGCTATAGATTTACACAAAGTATTGTTTCTAATTACCACTATTACGAATCAGCAATATAAAAAGAGTAGATAGCTTATTTAACAACGTATATATGCAATCAGCAATCTAACTCCCAATTTCATACGCCAGTAAAAAGTATAATAACCATTAAACAACCAACCATGACGATTGTTTTTTTTAAATCTAAGCAAATTAAGTAATCTAACTATTTTGCATACAAACTATTCTAGCTAATATGGATTTTAGAGTCTTTATGGCTATCAATAATTTAAAACAATTTGAAGAGTTAGTGTCTAGCAATTATCCTAGGCATTTTGAAGAGTTAATGTCAAAAGAGTATCCAGCCATGAAATGCATATTTTTAACATCTTTATTTACAGACATTACTCCAATAGCTGGTTGTATGGAATCCTTCAGATTTTTATTTGTGATTTTGCTAGCTCATTGCATGGTCTTATGACGGCACACATTGTATATTTGTCCTTAAATGTTCAATCGATTTAACATTAGTGCTCTACTAAATAATTTCAAAGCTGATTAGGCCATAAATCATAGGTGAAACAAGGTTTTGTCAGTTTGAGGGAATGTGCAGCTGAAACTTTCAGTTCTTATGTGAATATGGTTTATGGAAGGATCCTTTCTTTTTAGTTCTTTTCCTATATCTCTGTCAACTGCTGGTGTTTCACATTTTATGAGTGGATTGTGCCTTTGCTTGTTTCAAGAGGAATACAAAATGTTTTCTGGATGATACTCGTTCGTAAAGGTTGCAGAAGTGTGACTTGTATGCTTTTGTCCTGATGCAGTCTTGTGCAATATCGGGAACTAATAGTTCATTGTGGCCAATCCACTGCTGATGGAGATTGTGCATAGGTCAAATTCCTTGCCTTCTGGGTATGTCCACACTTTTTTCTGGAGATTACGGTTTTAGTTAGTTGGAAGACTGTTCTTGCCTGGCCTTTGCATAACCATTCTGCGCTGTATAAGTTTGTGAAATTTGTTAATTGACATCTGCTTTTCTGATTTTGTTACTTTTAGTAAAATTCCACCTTTGCACCTAATCTGCTCATAGTGGTTGCCCGCAACTTGATTTACCTGTTAATTACTCTTCTTCTCCTTCCTGTACGTTATTTAACTTAAAAAACTAACCTAAACCCCTGCACCCACGACCACCGGAAATCCCCCTGCCCCTTCTCTTCCCTTTCACACCTCCATACTTCCTCCTCTTACAATTATAGAAGTTTCCAGTGAGATTTCCGGCGACTTTGGTGCCGCCATTTCACCAATTGATGAGGTTTTTGGCGTCTTTGGAATCGCGAGAAATTGCGAGCGCGTCGAGGAGAGAGCGAGGACTGATTCTTTAAGGCCGTATGAACCTCGATCGTGATCTAATGAAGGTAAGATGAGGCGAATTATTGGAAAATAATCGCTTGGTTTGCGAAATTTTGGTTTGGTGGGTTCTCACCGGCGAGATTTTCATCCGCTAAGGTTGTGAGGAGGGACGTCAGTGGTGGTTGTGGGGGGAGGGACTTCAGTGGTGGTTGTGGCGGGAGGGACGTCAATGGTGGTTGTGGAGGGGGGTTGAGCGTGGTCCGTGGTTGTAGCAGTGGGGTGGAGTGGGGTGGGTTTATATATATATTTTTTAATTTCATAGTTTTTTTAAAAAGATTTGATAAATCTAAAAAAATTAATAAAGGACCTATCATAATGCGCCATGTGGCATAATTAACCTATATATGAGGTATCCATTTTACCTAGGACTAACATGGGAAGATGCCCTAAATACTTGAGATTATTTTGGGAATTATTAAAGGTGGGATTAATAGCGGAAGACGGGTCATAGTTCGGATCATAACTGTTAATTTTCCCTTTAATACTTGTGACAAGAAATTTCTAATTTTAGGATGACCGACCCTTATAATCCAAGCCATATAATGTTTTATGTTGTCAATTTAATTGGATTTGTCACTAGTTCTTTTGAAAGGTATTTGATGTTAGAATTTTGTTTATAGATAGGGGTTAGCTTGGTGGTAAAATTTTGACACTTAGTTAATAAGTAAGGCTGCTAACCTGTTTGCAAATCTTTTGATCATTTCTTGTTCGCTTGCTATTAATAATGGTAAATGACCCTTATAATCTTTTGTCAGTGGTTGAGAATGATCTTGGACCCAGATTTATTCAATTTAAACTATTTAAGAGTAGAAATAATGCATCTTTAATAAACAACTAAAAATATTGTATTGTTAAGAACAATGGTTATGTAATATGTAGCTCAAAGGCTTCTGTATAAGCATTCTTATATATATAGAAAATCGTTTTTTTTTTTTTTTGAGAAAATGTAAAAAACTTATATAGAAAATCTCGAAACATAATTTATCACTTTTTTTTTTTCATTTTATTTGTTCACCAAGTTCTTTTAATTAATCAATTTAATTAAAATAATAATATTAATAATTGTAATGATAGTATGTTTTCTATATAGGTGAGTGGAACTCACTCATTGGCTGTGTGGTTTTTCCAATTCGCCATTTTTCCTTGTTCTTTAACTTTCATGCGTGCATCAAAGAAAATATATTACTGTTACAAGATTTTCTGTACAAATCATGCACTTCATTCGTCACATATTCGTCAATTTTTCGACTTTTGGTTTCCCCGTGTGCTTCCACATACACCCCAACCAACGAGGAATATCTCTGTTAATTAGATCCGAGTGACTTGATAGTTGATAGAGTCAAAGAGATAGCCCGGTCCTTTCATTGATGGTCCATAGTTTGTCTACCAGAGTGTCCTACTTTCCTCACAAAGCCTCATTGTGGTTCTTCATAAATCACTCCTTAAATGGTTGATTACTTTCTTTTTATCTCCCCGGTATACAAGAAGGCTGACACATGTGCCTCCTGTTTTTCATACGCCACTTTACCTTTGGACGCTTGAATCGAGCATGAGGTTGCAATCAAACCACCTCCGCGTCATTGTCTTCTATCCCGTTGGTTAGTGTCAAGACATGAAAAATATTGTAAATTCATGAACTATGCTCGTCCCGTGTTTATTCACTTAATCATTGGAAAACAATTTTTTTTGAAGTGTGATCACTAATGGTTATGTTAGGGCTTTATATCAAAGAAAATATGGGAAATAGAAGGAGACGGGGACAATTAAAAAATTATCTTCGAGTATGGATACGCCTTTTTTCTCTCCTGTTACAATTGGACCTTTTACACTATTTATATATTTCAATATTGTAGGAGTTTTGAATTTATATTTTCAGAAAATCTAACTTTTATAATTTTAAGTAATCGAGAATTAACGATATTACAACTCGAAATTATACATTGATGAGTAGTTAAAATAAAATCAAATGGTCCGGGTAAAAACAACAAACTATGTCGGAGTTTGCGAAGGTGTGGAGGGCCATGTGGGATGTGGCACTGCAAAGGTTGGATCCCTGAAAATTGCAAGTTGCATGAGGGTTCGGTGAGTAATGAGGGTGGCCAGAGACATCAGGTCAACATTAGTGGCCAAAGATTTGGTTTTGGGATATGATGACTTGTAACTGTATACGGTATACCTTGATGTGATGGCTTTTTTCTGTTCTTTTGAGATACTTAGCCATTGGAGACGTAATCAACTCTTGTTGAGGATATCAATCTATTTATTACTTGAGCAATATTCAATGCACAATGAATCCTGTTATGTTCTCTGTGCCTGCTTATGATGTATATGAAATTGATGATCTTTAGTGAAAAAATTTATAGATTATGTGGTTGTCTATGAAGAAAGGTTATAAATTTCTCTATGATGGTATTCGGTATTAGTTGCTGGTAATGAGGTTATTCCGTCGCGTGAGATTTTGACTCAAACTTTCATTTCAATGGACTAGATAACTTCATTACGAACATTTTCTGAACTCGAGCTACTACTGTAATTCCTCTGCATAATCAAGTTTCTTCACTAACTTTCAAAAGTATCTTCTTTTTTGACTTAAACTTCACTCAAAGCTTTGACATGAATAGATAGTTCCCCTGTAATAAACCATCAAACTTTCTTTTTTTATATTACTACCTCTGTTTTTTAGTTGCAACTCTTTGACCAAAAAGATCTCACAGTTTTGGTCAAAGTATTGCAACTAAACAAAAACGAAGATAGTATAATATAATTCCGTTTCTTAATAAAAACAATATCATGTGAAAACTCGTCGTTTTAAGCCAGAAATTAAATTACAGTAGCAGGGTGGTTTATCGGCCCAGTTTTCGTAACCCAAATTTCATATCTAGCCATCCTATCACACGATCGCAGTCATGCATGCCAATTGCCATGCATCCATGACCCATTCTCACAAAGGATAATGGAGAGCTTTCTTTTTTCTAGTCATGTGGGATACCCAATTTAATGACCAACTAATTCATAATGAGGGTTGGACTAAGTATTATGCTTTTAGTTCTATATATAAGGCTAAACCATCTTACAATAATTATCGCAAACACAAATCTTTCCCTTAAAAAGATCTTACAATAATAAGTCATATTTCAAAAGGAAAAAAACTTTCATTTAGTCAAGTAGATATGGAAGAAGTGATTAAGATGGCTAAATTCTGGTTAGTTGATCACTCAATCATAACCAACTTTGAATGGAAAAGAGGGACAACTATAGGTGCCTCTCTTCAGTTCCTCTTCCTCACCATACTTTCGTATGTCTTCGTCACTCTGATACTCTACCGCTACTCTTTCCGTCCATCCTCCTTCCGTTTTCTGCGCCTCGTTTCCGCCAGCTACAACGTCATATTGTTCTCCCTGTCACTCCTCATGGTCGTCGGATGCAGTCTGTCCACCCTATCCCAAATGCCCGATAGACAGTGGTTATTCTGCTTCCCAGCCAACCGCACTCCTACACGTGGCCCTGTATTCTTTTGGGGTTACGTCTTCTACCTCTCTAAGATTCTAGAGTTTACTGATACTCTGTTAATCTTTCTAGGCGGTCGGAGCAGCAGCAAACGGCTGTCGTTTCTCCACGTGTTCCACCATTCAATGGTGATGATCATGTGTTACATTTGGGTTGACACCCCACAATCATTGCTACCCTTAGGTGTGATCACCAACTCGGCAGTTCATACAGTGATGTATGGCTACTATCTGATGTGTTCGGTTGGGATTCGTCCGTCATGGAAGAAGATGGTCACTAACCTTCAAATTACCCAGTTTGTTTGGGGGTTCTTGGCTGCAGGTGTTACTGTGTATTATCACTTGTTAAAGCACTCATGCTCTGGCCTCATGTTTCTCTTGAGTTTCAATGTCACTTTTAATGCTTCTCTCTTGGTTTTGTTCCTGGATTTTTATTCTAAAAGCTACAAAATCAAAAACCAGATGATAACCAAGGATGGAGATCATAGGAAATGCATTTGATTAGAGGTTGAGTATTAGTTGTTCGCTGTTTATTTGTATTGGCTGTTTGTTTGTATTGACAATTTGAAGAGGTTATGAATCAAATTTACGTATTGACAAAAGTCAAAAATGAAACAATTGAAAAAGAAAACAAAACAAAGGAAGTATATCTTAGGGTCTGTTCTCCCCAGCTTGTTTTCAGTTCCCTTCAGTCGATTTCATTTCAGTTCAATTCTGTTCAGCTCGGACAATACTTTTACTCTCACATTTCACTATTCTTTTCAGTCCAGTTATTTTCAGTTCATGTTAGCTCAACTTACTTATGCCAAAGAGAACAAGTTCTTACAAGGAAAAGTCATGGGGTGGCCAAGGATATAGGAGCTCTCGAACCCAGGACTTTCGTTGTGGGGTGTCACTATTATTACGGGGGTTGCAAATTTGCAATATTGAGGAATGAGGGTTGCAAAATTAACTATTAACATGATATTTTGTATTTTAATAGCCGAATATAAAGGTAAGTAAAGTTTTATTTACATTTTAGGATGTCGATTGTCATCCGTACATAAGGTCCTCCACAACAATGACATTGTCAACAATAGTCAATGACTCAATAGTAATGTAATGGGTTTTTCTATGCTCTTTTCGGGGACACAGCCTCTAGCAATTGATAGAAGTAGTTTTGTGTATGTCTTTATCGCACATTGTAACATTATTATTTTTTAGTATCCACTTTGTCACTAGAATGTGTATGAAATTGATGGTCATTTATGGAAATGTTCTCATAAATTAAGTGGTAGTACAGCTAGTACTGTATAATGAAGAAAGGTTATAGATTTTCTCTAGATGGTTATTTGAAAACACACTAGTGGGTGGCCTCCGACGATGTTCGGGGTTCATTTTTTTAATTGAGTTAGAATAATATTTTTTATAGATTTTTTTTAATATTAAAATTTTGATGGTATAATTTAATAATCAAATAAACAAATTAAAAGGAACATGAAAAATTGTAATAAAGGAGGTCTCTTCACTTTTTCCCAAACCCAAAGATTAATTAAGGTAAAAAGAATTCTTAATTACAAGATGACAACAAAAAAGGTTGTGGCTTGGTGGTAAAGCTTATAACATTACAACTAATAGGTCGCATGTTCAAAATCCATTAGTTGCATTTTGTGTATTGCAAATTATCAAGTACAATGGTGACGCTGACATGGAGTGACACGTGGCAAGCTGCAACGCTTGCTTACGCGTTTTTATATATATATAGATTTGGAACTAGTTGGAGATATGAAGTTGATCGCCACCTGATATTGATGCAAGTTATATGAAAATAGCTTTTCCAATGGTGGAAAATAATTTTCCATGCCATTGAAGACCTTTTCTCTCTCCATATTAGTTACTTTCTTCCAATCTACGCCCATTTCTTCCTGTTCGTAACATTTTAGGTAAAGAACCAAACAAATTATCTATAGGTTTCGGTCCCAAGATCTCGGTTTGAATATGGAAAATGGGTTTATGGCATGAAAATTTTTCTCGTTGAACCAAATAGAGTCTTAATTTCTTAGGGGTTAAGAATAGAAAATTTAGTTGAAATGGGGAAAAGGGACTTGGCAAAGTGTTAAGGCCTTCGACTATGTTTTACCAGGGTGATCATAATAGTTTTTTAGAGGAGTGATCACAATTTAATGTTAGTTTTGCAATACATGCAATATTAGAAAATTTGAGCTATTCATAAAATAACTTTGACCGTAATTCGAGTACATAAAAGCAAATGAGATTCGATAATATGTTATTGGATGTTTCTCGATGTGTATATTTTTTAAACTAGATAAACAACATTTTTTGTATTATGTGCATTGTTTTTTAGCTGAGGTGTGCATCTTATCTTTCAAAAGTATATGCTTACACCTCGAAAAGCGAAATATGCATATTAAGTTCGAAAAATACGTACATTCAGTATACAAAATATGTACATCAATCTTTCTCACCCTTCTCATTTTAAGATCCTTTTTATTATTTGTGTGTGCGCGCGTGTGTGTGATCTAGAAAATAGTGATAACCTATTTCTAACATGTCCGACTACAATGAACTGTTAGCGATCTCATAATGTTGGACTTTCTTTTAGTTACCGAAATGTGCCAATGATCATAAACGACTTCCTAGTTGGGATCTAGAAATCTAACCCAAACTATAAACTCAAAGTCCCTCTACTCGTCTAGAGTATTAGGAAAGAGTGAAACCTAACCGTTTTCCAAATGACACTTTTAATTTGCAAAGAATCTCGCTCTGCACATGCCATGAGTTTAAAGAATGGAACATTCGCTTCGTTCAAGACAATTAAAACACATCTTCCCCCTCCGCCTGCAGGTACAAAAACTCAAAGCAAGTTGAATGAACGCCCCCCTCTTCTTGATTCCTTTAAGTTAAACATTGATAACTCCTCCACGAACTCCTTTAAATAGATTCCACTTTTATTTTAGGACTTTTTTTTCCCCAAAAACTACCTTTAAAATTAGCATTTTTGGAAATAGATACTCCCTCCGTTCCAAAATGTTATACCCATTTGGAATATGGGGGAAAACCAACGCAAATAGAATCATAGGAGAATCTTATGTTTATTTTAATAATTTTCATGTACTTTTTTTTGTCCTTATTAGGAAAAGTAAGAAAGAGAGATTCAAATGTGGGGACCATTAAAGCACAAATGAGTAAAAGCTAGGTAGATGTTTAGATATTGAAGGGTAAAATGGGGAGAAATAATGTATATAAATAGAAAAGATTCTATATGGGTATATCTTTTTGAAACAGCCTAAAACGGAAAATGGGTATAACATTTTGGAACGGAGGGTGTACCTTTTATAATTTTTATTTTGTAAAAAAACTATCTTATATTTCCGAAAAGTTCGACTAATTATCTAACACTACTTGCTAATGTTTTTGAGCTGGTCTTATAAGATCGAAATCGCCTAATTTTAAATTAAAATTAGGCAATAGCCCAAGCTCAATATTAAGAAGAGAATGAAACACCTTTTTGAATAAAGTGATGGACCTTTTGAATATTGTGATGGACTTAAGTTAGTATGTTCTATACTAGATAATAAAGCCTACTGAAAGACGACACCACATTGCTCCACATTATTATGCATATAAATTAATAATTTAAGTTTTAATAAACAATAGTTAAAAGAATAATTCTATCCTAAATAAAAGATTATATTCCTTGTCTACAAATACTATCAATATGAAATTATAAAATTAATCATAACTTTCATGTCAAATTTCATAAAATTATAATTTTTGCACCGTTAGATTCATTTCGAAAAATGCTTTGAATCAAGATCCACTTATGATATGTTTTTCTAGAATTTTTAAAAAAGATCTTGTATTTTACCTATTTAGGGCATGTTTTATTCAGCATAAATGCGTTGGACTAAACTAAATTGCATTGAAAAGAAGTGATTTAAATAGAACTGACTAATATATTTTAGATCTAATGAGGCTTAAGTAAATCTAATGTACTAAGTAACATTGAAAGACCAATTGAGTTTTATCACTTTCAAGCTAACAGAGGTAACTAAGAAAACAATATAACTTAACACAAAAGTCCCACTCGAGTTGGACATGTAAAAACACCATCTAATTCAATTTAGATACAATTAGGCTAAAGTAAATCTAATACCAATTAAGATGTTAGGCCAATTGAATTTCATCACTTTTAAGTTAATCGAGTTAAGTAAGACATATATTAATTAAATACTAGACTCCAATCCCAAACATAGCAAACATGTCCAAATAGACCTTACCCGAACCCAATTGACCATGTTTGCGAATAGACACTTGATAAAGATTAAATAATATTTTTGAAAACTTGAGTTTGGTATTAGTTAATTGATATATTTTCTTATTTAATTTTTTTTTATTTAGTAAGCATAGTGTAAATAACAACTTAATTATTCTATTAGCAACTTAAAATAACATTGACTTAAGTTAAAGATAATAAATACTTATTCAATACAATTAAATTCAGAAGAAATAAATAATACTCAATGTATTTAGGTTTACGTTCATGTTAGGCCTAAGTGATTCAGTCCCTTTATTGTCAATATGGTTCAAAGAAAATATTAAATATATAAAAAATAATAATCAATTAATTGAAGAACCTTTTCTGATGGAAATGAAGAATGACTGTCTTTTGACATTTACAAACTGATGCAATCTTTTAGCATTTTTTTAAAAATATTATACTCCATCCGTTTCAATTTAATGTTCCAATTTTCCTTTTTGGATGTTTCAAAAAGTTCTTCCCACTCTGAATCTGTTCCATTTTAAGTATATTTATTTCTCCATCCTATCTTTTAACAACTAATTATTTCCTACACTTTTTTTACTTTTTGTCTTACACATGACCCACTTTAGAATCTTTTGTTTTCCAATCGCTCACTTTTCTTTATCTCTCTTACTTTTTTAAAAGCAAAAAGGTACCAAATTAAAGTACACTTTTTACAATATAAAATTAAAAAGACTCTCATCCACCTCAATTTGCATTGGTTTCCCCCATATTCCAAATGAGAACATCAAATTAAAACGGAGGGGGTATAATTTTTAGTTAACTTTCTCAAATAACATCACAAATGTAAGAAATTATAGACAAACCTAAATTTTTAACAATCACCTTAATCACCCAATAATAAAATGGTTTTTCTAAAGTTATAAATATAGTTCATATTTTATCTTTTAATTATATGGAAAAAAATTATTAGATAAAAATATAATGAAGCCGGTCGGAATTAATAACATACCAAAAATCATCCAAAATAATTTAAATTCAATCAAATTTAGGTGAAATAAATGTACCAACATGTTCGAGTTTAAGTTACAATACACATTAAGTTCGATTGAGTTTGATCCTTTTTAAGTAATGTGGGTTAGTAGAAATACTGTATAAAATAATAAGATATCTTAAAAATTAGTTTTAATATAAAATTAGACCATCTCTTTTAGTAATAACTTTGAAGGTGTTTAGTGAGATTTCTTTGTTAGTGGTTAATGAGGCTCACTTTTTCCTTTTCTCTCCTAACTAAAACTAGCTGCGAAAGATGTTTTTGACCTTCGTTTACTTCACCACTAAGTCACCAACAACCTCCGTCTATCTCTTCATCTTCCATTTGAATGGTAATTCAGTTTCTTCACTGTTTGCCCAGTGAATATGCATACGTAAAGCAATCTTGAATTGAAAAATAAACAAGGGAAAAAACCCTCTGAAAACATAGCATGAAATGGACATTTTTGAAGGAAATATACAAAAGCAAAGTCAATAAAAGCTCATACATGCACTCAGTTTTAATCCTAAAACCCCAATTCAATTTCGTTTCCCAAAAAAAAAATACCCCCAAATTGGTAATTCTAAAATTATATAAAGAACGAGAAACAAAACTTGTTGAAAAGAACGTTAGTATAATTCTTAATTTTTTATTATACACCCAGGTGTACTATGAGCATGGTACATCCAATGTATTTTTTTCTCAAATACCCGAATGTGTAACGCATAATCTCGAAAGTTAGAATTTAACTAAGTGCCCAAAAATCTTAAGTGCAACTTTAATTTGGGGTTCAAATTTGGTTTCGCAAATATTACCTAAAGAACGAATCTGGGAGAAAGTTTGTGTTCAGTTGAAGGATTGAACACGGGTTTGAAACCGAAGGAGGAAGAAAGAGGTGTGTCCCTTTAACGGAACTAACTCATAAAAAATGTTTCAAGGTAGATATATTTCCAAAAGTGCGAATGTTCAAGGTAATTTTCGACAAAAAAAATGTGAATTCCATATAATGATTAGGTCAATATAAGCTGTCAAGATATCAAAACGTGAATTCCACTTTCATTTCATTAATTTTTTATAACATAAAGTTTCTAATTAAGTTGGATGATCAAGAGCCAGCACTGCATTGCCTGCAAGACTATGTCAATGTAACAATGTTACAACTTAGCGCCTATTTAGATTTACTGAAAACAGCTGAACTGAACTGAACTTAACTGAACTGAACTGAACTGAACTGAACTGATTGGAGCAGAACTGAACTGAACTGAACTAATTGGTGTTGAACTGAACTGAACTGAACTGAACTGAACTGAACTAACTGAACTGAATTGAACTGAATTGAATTGAATTGAATTGAATTAAATTGATAATAAATATATAAATAATATTTAAACAATAATAATATGAATATTAAATAATAATTATAATGATAAGTAATAATAATAAATAATTATTAATGAATAATAATAATTATATTTTGGATATTTTAAAATGATAATTATAAATAAATAATATTAATAATCATAAATTAATACTAATAATAATTAATAATTATAATGATAATTAAATACAATTATTTTATAGTCTTTGTATTAATATATTAATATCTGATGATGATTATATAATAACAATAATATCTAAGAATTAAATCAATATTACTCTTTTAATAATTAGATTTAATTATATATTACTCCCTCCGTCCCTCAAAGGATTTCCCATTTGCTTTTTGCACGGTCTCCAATGCACATCTTTGACCGCTTATATCTCCTATTATTTATTAATAAAAATGATAAAATGTTGATATTTTGAATGTACCTATTAATACAAATCTAACAAGATCACCAATGACAATTATTTATATTATATATTAGTCATAATTTATGGTCAAAGTTTACAAAGTTTGACTTCAAGAAAAGCAAATGGAAAATCCTTTGGGGGACGGAGGGAGTAATATTTAGTAATAAATAATAGTTGGGTCGGACCGTGCAAAATTACATTATAAACCGTTTTGACGTGATTTGATTGGATTGTGGGCAGAAAACGCGGGTTTATTTGTGCTTTTAACATCATAATGATATAAAAATCAATAATAATACATATAAAAAAAATAAATAATAATATAATAAGAGCAATTAGTAAAATAAATTAGACCAACATAATAATATTTAACAAAATGGTTATAAATGAATGGAGCTGAACTGAACTGAACTGATTGGAGCTGAACTGAACTGAACTGATTAGAGCTGAACTGAACTGAACTGAACTGAACTGAACTGAACTGATATTAAGCTGAAATGAACAGGCCCTTACAACCTTACAACGTTGTACAATTTGGAGTCCTCGACCCGCTCTTGTTATGGTTCTGGTTTTTGTTTTCTGTTTACTTCCTTTTTCAGTGATCGGCGTGCTAACAGTAACAAATGACATTTTCTTCGTTCGATTCTTGTACTCGATTTGCCCCGAACCTGTTGCTTCCAAAGGATATCGGAAAAAGTCTCTTTTTTTTATAAAACAGAAGAATGTCCTTTTTTTTTTTTGCTCATTCTTTATTTGAAAAACTTGACTGAACTCCGTTGAACTTTTACCTATAACAGCTATGGTATATGGCTATTCATTTTTATTTCCACAAATCTGGATATTTTTGAACTATCAAAGGCAATTTAACCATCTATCATGTCTATGAGAATCACACCTTTGCATGCTTCACGTAAACCAGGCCTTCGATCCAAATGAAGCAAGAGCACTATTTATCTACTTCTCCTTGCGCACAAATGACTACCAAAATAGTGTCATCTCAAACCTGTCCTCCAACAGTTTTTAAAGATGCGCGTTTCTCATATTTTCGTAGGGAAAAATCTACTAAACCAAGCGTTTCATACGCAAAGATCATATAATTTTTTTCTCTAGGAGGACCTAATTATGTATCCCCTAATTTCCGGCTAAAAAGTCAATATTAAGGCATTCCTTGTTTTTTCCCTTCAATTGCTTTTTTTTTTTTTGTCGTTTTCTTATTTTCCCCTCTAAATTAAACACAACTCATTTTTATTTAACCCCATACCATAATGCTATGTTTTGGGCACGGGAAAGGAAAGGAAAGAAATGGGGGTATAACAAATCAACGCTGAATTGTTGACTTTCAAACAGATTAGAGTAAGGTGGTCTTAAGTGAAAAACAAAATGTATATATTATGTCCTTTTGAACAAAAAAAGAGTTTTAAAAGGTCTTTTTCTAAAAACAATTGTTTTGTCACAAGTTATTAAAAGAGGCGGTATAATTTTAACTTAAAATTAGACCAATCTAAGCCCACATTCTATTAACAACCTATTTCCTTTACCTCTTCCCAACACTAGTTCTTTCTCTTTCAAATATTGGGCTTGGGCCGTTGCCTAATTTTGATTTAAAATAGGCCGTCTCTTACAAGACAAATTGTTGTTTTATTAGGCCTTATTTCACGGAATACCCTATCGAATTATCTAAGTGATAGCTAATAATCCATAGGCCCATAGCTGTAACTTTGTAAGTTTTGGCAACAATAAATCAACCTGGTTTTGGTTTAATAGAACAAAAAAAGTTGCTCAAGACTCTTCAGATATTCTTGAAAGTGACACCTTTGAGGGCAAATGGAGTATAAAATTACGCAGAGAACATTTCATCTATTAGCATACAGATCATAGAAAATCTTTCAAGCAATAAGAAAAAGGGAGTAAGGAAAACCAGAACAAGAACAAGAACAAAACCGCTTCGATGACTCGAAATTGCACACACAATGTTGGTTGTTACATTGACGTAGTCTTGCAGGCAATTCAGAGCTGGCTCTCGATCATCCTACAACCTAAACAGAAATGCTAAGATATAAAATATCAATGAGATGAAGGTGGAATTCACGTTTTGATTATTGAGTCTTGACTTATTATATTAACCTAATAATAATAATCTGCTAAAATATAGGAGTAAATGAGATGAAAGTGGAATTCACGTTTAGATACCTAGACTGATTATATTAACCTAATAGTACTAATAATACAAAATTCCATTGGAATATATTTGGAGAATCTAAATCTTAATAACAAGTTGAGCACAACAATGAGATTATTATGATATTTAATACTTTGATATGTCATTCAAAACTCCTATAAAAATGGGTGATTTATCCCATCATTCTCATCATCATCATCATCATAAAAGTGTTGTGGCATAGTACTACTAGCTCTATTGTCAAACCACTTTCCAAATACTCATAACCAAAAGATGGCAAATCAACTAAAAAAGTCTCTAGTGTTCATTGCCATGGCAATGCTTGTGATGGCCTACGCCGTCTCGGCTGCCCGTCTCCTCAGCGAGTTGCCTGTAGATGTTGATGTTAATGCCAAAGTAGGGCCTGTTGAAGTGGAAGGCACTACAAGAGCCCCAATGAACGGTTGTGTGAGGGTTGGTGAACCGCTGAACAGCGAAGCCTGTGGAACAGTTGGCCCACCCATTACAGGCCACATAGCATCTCCCCTTACCAGTGACCTTCCTACACAAGGTACTGCTGCTCCTGCTGATGCTGGTGTTCCTGCTCCTGATGCTGCTGCTGGTGTTCCTGCTCCTACTGATGCTGGTGTTCCTGCTCCTACTGATGCTGCTGCTGGTGTTCCTGCTCCTACTGATGCTGGTGTTCCTGTTCCTGATCCTGCAAAGTAATCACAATGCTTCTTACTGCTAAAATCTCCTCTTTGAGTATACTTCATGTGTTTCCTTTCATTTGGTTCATTGTTATTCATTCATTTTGGTGTGTTTGTGTCTACAAGCTGAGTTATGACTCATGAGTGTGAGGTGTGTAATGTCTAAGCTTGTTAATGGGGTGGCTCCGATTAGGATCCTCATCCGGCCTTGTCAACTCGACCCTTTTCATAGACGGGGCTGCCCTCTATCCGGATCTTATGTGCACTACAATGTATGCTTTTACGTTTTATTATATTAATTTTTTTTATCAATGAGGTTTGTTGGAACGCAAGAGAACACTTAAGAAAGAGGGTTGAATTGAATGATTAATTAAAAATCGAATTTTTCGCAAAAACGAACTTTATAGCCTTGTGCCAAGCACTGTGCCACAACTGTTAAATTTTCGTTTTTCACTCGTAAACTAAATTAATTATTATGACACAATTGAGCAACGGAAATAATAAAAGAAATTTATCGTGGTTCGATCCCAACTCTGAGATCTACGTCCACCCTACCTATTCTCTTATTAATATTTGACTCAAAATATCAAATGTTTGAAACAAACTAGTTTTCCCCACTACTAACCCTAATAGGCTCCCCAACACTTAACTCTAAATGTCGCTAATCAAATTACAGAAGTATTCAAAGGCCTCGTTTACAAGTGCTTCTTAGATAAGCATATACGGGGATCAATGCGAACAACTTAACTATCTATAACACAGTGTCGTACTCTGATCTGTAGTATGAGGGGATTTGTTTTCACTTTAAGAACTCACAGAGCAGATTTGGTTTGCAGTGAAACGCGTATCTCAAGCAGTAGACATATGTTGTTTATGTACAATGCAAACATCCTTTGCTTGTTCTCTAAGGATAAAACTTATCTTTTTAATAAACCTTACCTTATTCCAAAAGGAATAATATCTTATTAAAAAGATAAGATCTATCTTTAAAAACTGATTTCCAAATATTTAACTTATTTATTGAAATCAAATCAGAATTCTTTTATTTAAAGGAAATCGAATTTTTTTTTTTTTTTGATAAAATCCTTTATTGTGAAAAAAATGATTTTGTTACTTAAAGATAAAAGATTTTACCTTCTATCTTTATCTAACAAACACGGTTTTTTCAGAACAAAATTTTTACACAAAAGCTTTATTTTCTTTGAATGATTTTCGAAAGAACCAAAATAGTTTGATTTTGCAAAAACGTTTTTTGGCTTCTTTTTCGAAAAACAATAAAATCAAATCCCCTACAATGTGAATCTAAGATGAATCATTATTTCTTAACTCTTAAGAAAATACTTTGTCACCTTATATTCACATTTCATAAATAGCACGTGTTATAGTTACTTAATTACAAAAGATTAAATATATAACTAATCATAAGCTACTCTTTTCGTTCACTTGAGCTTCCATGAAGTCTGCGATATCAATTTGCTTAGATTTCTGTTACACACATCAAACTGTTATAATAAAATGTGTTAATCATCATCAAAATAAAACGGACTTAGAGTCCCAACAAGATCCTTGTTTAGTTCTTTTTTAATTTCACCGGAACCAACATACTTATGAAGTTATATTTTTGTTTAAAATTGTTAAGTCCGATATTAATTTCTTAGACTTGGCGAAAAATGATGTCATGAAAATGACCCGGATCCAACGCACTTCAATTGCAGATAAATTTGACTTGAAATCTTCAATGCCTATGTTATTTTGTTTATAGGATTGAAGATTTGGACAATTCATCGACACTAAGGCTCCGTTTATTATAACTGAATTTTTTTTTCAAGGAAAACGATATTCAATGGAATTTTTTTTGTGAAAAGTTTTTCTTTGTCTATCTGATTAGAGAAAAATTTAGCGAGAAAAGGTAATAAATGAAGTAAAATAGAAATGGGAGGAGAGACTAAAGAGAAGTAAGGAGTGAAAAGGAAAATGTAGCATACCTTCTTTCCAAAATGAAATTGATTTTCGTCAAAGCATTTTCCATTTTTAAGAATGAAAGGTGACGTGTTGGGCTTTAACTGGGTCTTATGTGTAATGCAATTTATGCTTTCACATTTTATTATATTAATTTTATTTATTAACGAGATCCTTCTTAAATTCCTTTTTGAATTTCACCCTAGCCAACATTTATGTGATATGAATTTCGAGGACCTAAATAAAATAAAAGGATAGAACTCTAAATGTGCAAGTTTAGAAGGTTTCGAAGCGCACAAGCCCTGAGATTAAGGGTAAGTATTCAAGCAAGAACACTTGGAAAATAAGCAAGCACATGGCTAAACTCAAAATTATAAATTTCAATATGTTTTTATTGAAGTAAAACAACCATATAAATAGAGAAGACATGCCTAAGGCACGCCTAATCCTAATCTTAAACAAACAAGATAAAGATAAACAAACCCTAATATGGTTAGGACAATCCCCTAACTCATATCTTTACAGAATCCTAATCTTATCTTTTAAAACTAATCTTATCTTTTAAAGCTAGTCTTATCATTTAAAACAAACTAATAACATCCTAATCTAAATTAATAAATAAATACTTAAATAAAATAACATAAATAAATAAACTAAGCCTATAATAGGAAAAATTCTTTTAAGTGAACGGTAAAAACCTATAGGCAAAAACCCTAATTTCAAGAGGGAATAAATATACTAAGGGAAACACATTATTCTCTCCCTTTAAAAAAACTTGTCCTCAAGTTTAATCTGGAAGAAATGCCACTAGATCACTAGCAGCAAAGTAGCAAATATTCCCTTTTCGAGGAGAACTTGGAAAGTATCATAATTCTCCCTATATGCACAATCTTGGAAGGTCCTTCCTCAATAGATTCAATCTTATAACCTTTGAATTATTGTAGATTTTTTGAGCATTCAAGGATAAAAATGCAAAGTCACCAATCTCAAACGGTCGAGGATGCCTGAAAGATAATAGGTTCGCTCTTCTTCCTTTCTTGTTAAGTTCAGACATAAGCAACAACTCTCTAGCAGGAGCTTTAACAGGTGGTGTCTTAGGGGATAACGGATGCCACTGGACTCTTTTATCCCCCATCTTGACTGAATAAACATTGGTGACACCATTATGCATTACCTCTTGATCATATTGCCATGGACGACCCAACAATATAGAACAAGCAGTCATAGGTAGGGGTGTGCACCGGTCCAAAATCGGACCGGACCGGAACTGGTTTGGACCGGAATCGGAATTGCAACTATTTTGCGGACCGGAGACCGGACCGGAAAAATTCCGGTCTAGACCGGACCGTTCCGGACCGATTTTGGACCGGTTTGGACCGGTTTGTATGATTGTTTATTTTGTATGAAATATTTTTTCTACTTTTTAAACATATTCATTTACTTATACGATATTTTAAATTCTATATTCAATTCAAAATATATTTGCGTGACTAGTGACACATAAAAATAATAGTTTTTGTTAATTTAACTATTGTTTTATAACACCAAAATAAATCTATGTATAATTTTATGGGTTTCCGGTCCGGACCGGAAAATTCCGGTTTTGGACCGGACCGGAATTGAAATTTTTTAAGGACCGAAGACCGAACCGAAAAATTTCGGTCTGTCCGGTCCGGTCCATTCCGGTCCGGTTCCGGTCCAAATTCCGGTCTGGACGGATCCGGTGCACACCCCTAGTCATAGGTAAGAATTAAGATGTCACACCATACACTATCAGAAAATGTACCTATAGAGAAGTTAACCAAATTAAGCTTGCTTCTTGACTTGGAGTCTATCACCATCATGTAACCAATTAAGCTTGTACGGAGCAAGATGACCTCCAATAGGAATTTTCATAGTATCAACCAACTTAGTAGATGTTGCATTAGTGCATGTTCCACTATCAATGATCAACGAACAACTACGATCACCCACTTTGCATCTAGTCTGAAATAAATTCTCCCTTTGCTCATGTCTAGTAGGAGGAACAAAATCAGCATGAAGAACTCGCCTCAAAATGCCAATATGGTGATATTCAGGTTCAACAGTAATCTTCTCTTGATTTCCCCATTGATCAATATCTTTAAAATCAAACTTTGCCTCTTGATTTTTCAAGACACGCTCATTCTCCAACATCAAAATCCGCTCTCTTTCATCTTCTTTAGCAATTAGAAAACCTGAAATAGCATAATGATCTCTTAAAGAAATAGTGATGCGATTAGGACAATTAGAAGCATTATGCCCTTGTCGTTGACACTTGAGACAACGCTTCTCTTTCATTGCAAGTTGGTTAGGAGGAATAAAAGTTTGCTTTCGTTTACCAAGATCACCTTTGCCTCCAGAACTAGGAATGATACTGCTAGAACCAGGAGTACTATATTGTGATTGTTGTTCTTTGTAGTATGAACGTTTGGGCTTCTCCTTTATTCTTAAAAAAATAGAAATAGTGTATGGGTCTAAATACCCTCTCCCTATTATACGGCCCAAGGCCCAAATGACACACGGCCCACGCTCATTTCACTATATAAGCCCCTCATAGGGCTAAGGTAAAGGGGGCTCGGAATCCACTCTCTCTCCCTACATCCACACTCTCTCTATCTAAAATGATCCTGCTCCTTATTACTGTTGCAGACCCCATCTTAGACAGAGGGCTCTGCCATTATTATCATAGCAGATCCTCGCTTCAGACAGAGGATCATGCTCCTTATTATTATCGCAGACCCCACTCAGACAGAGGACTCTGCCATCACTATCATAGCAGATCCTCGCTTCAGACAGAGGATCCTGCTCCTTATTACTGTTGCAGACCCCATCTTAGACAGAGGGCTCTGCCATTATTTTCATCAGCAGATCCTCGCTTCGGACAGAGGATCATGCTCCTTATCATTAGCAGATCCTCGCTTCAGACAGAGGATCATGCTCATCATAACAGATCCTCGCTTCAGACAGAGGATCATGCTCCTTATTATTATCGCAGACCCCATCTTAGATAGAGGGCTCTGCCATCACTATCATAGCAGATCTTCGCTTCAGATAGAGGATCCTGCTCCTTATTACTGTTGCAGACCCCATCTTAGACAGAGGGCTCTGCCATTATTTTCATCAGCAAATCCTCGCTTCAGACAGAGGATCCTGCTCCTTATTACTGTTGCAGACCCCATCTTAGACAGAGGGCTCTGCCATCACTATCATAGCAGATCCTCGCTTCAGACAGAGGATCATGCTCCTTATTATTATCGCAGACCCCACTCAGACAGAGGGCTCTGCCATCACTTTCATAGCAGATCCTCGCTTCAGACAGAGGATCATGCTCCTTATTATTATCGCAGACCCCACTCAGACAGAGGGCTCTGCCATCACTATCATAGCAGATCCTCGCTTCAGACAGAGG
The DNA here is from genome assembly GCA_947645195.1 of Patellifolia procumbens. NCBI lineage: Eukaryota > Viridiplantae > Streptophyta > Magnoliopsida > Caryophyllales > Amaranthaceae > Patellifolia > Patellifolia procumbens. The sequence continues at coordinate 1,283,110 of CANSGD010001373.1, read as the reverse complement.
ATCCTGCTCCTTCTTACTGTTGCAGACCCCATCTTAGACAGAGGGCTCTGCCATTATTTTCATCAGCAAATCCTCGCTTCAGACAGAGGATCCTGCTCCTTATTACTGTTGCAGACCCCATCTTAGACAGAGGGCTCTGCCATTATTATCATAGCAGATCCTCGCTTCAGACAGAGGATCATGCTCCTTATTATTATCGCAGACCCCACTCAGACAGAGGACTCTGCCATCACTATCATAGCAGATCCTCGCTTCAGACAGAGGATCCTGCTCCTTATTACTGTTGCAGACCCCATCTTAGACAGAGGGCTCTGCCATTATTTTCATCAGCAAATCCTCGCTTCAGACAGAGGATCCTGCTCCTTATTACTGTTGCAGACCCCATCTTAGACAGAGGGCTCTGCCATTATTATCATAGCAGATCCTCGCTTCAGACAGAGGATCATGCTCCTTATTATTATCGCAGACCCCACTCAGACAGAGGGCTCTGCCATCACTATCATAGCAGATCCTCGCTTCAGACAGAGGATCCTGCTCCTTATTACTGTTGCAGACCCCATCTTAGACAGAGGGCTCTGCCATTATTTTCATCAGCAGATCCTCGCTTCGGACAGAGGATCATGCTCCTTATCATTAGCAGATCCTCGCTTCAGACAGAGGATCATGCTCATCATAACAGATCCTCGCTTCAGACAGAGGATCATGCTCCTTATTATTATCGCAGACCCCATCTTAGATAGAGGGCTCTGCCATCACTATCATAGCAGATCTTCGCTTCAGATAGAGGATCCTGCTCCTTATTACTGTTGCAGACCCCATCTTAGACAGAGGGCTCTGCCATTATTTTCATCAGCAAATCCTCGCTTCAGACAGAGGATCCTGCTCCTTATTACTGTTGCAGACCCCATCTTAGACAGAGGGCTCTGCCATCACTATCATAGCAGATCCTCGCTTCAGACAGAGGATCATGCTCCTTATTATTATCGCAGACCCCACTCAGACAGAGGGCTCTGCCATCACTTTCATAGCAGATCCTCGCTTCAGACAGAGGATCATGCTCCTTATTATTATCGCAGACCCCACTCAGACAGAGGGCTCTGCCATCACTATCATAGCAGATCCTCGCTTCAGACAGAGGATCCTGCTCCTTCTTACTGTTGCAGACCCCATCTTAGACAGAGGGCTCTGCCATTATTTTCATCAGCAAATCCTCGCTTCAGACAGAGGATCCTGCTCCTTATTACTGTTGCAGACCCCATCTTAGACAGAGGGCTCTGCCATTATTATCATAGCAGATCCTCGCTTCAGACAGAGGATCATGCTCCTTATTATTATCGCAGACCCCACTCAGACAGAGGACTCTGCCATCACTATCATAGCAGATCCTCGCTTCAGACAGAGGATCCTGCTCCTTATTACTGTTGCAGACCCCATCTTAGACAGAGGGCTCTGCCATTATTTTCATCAGCAAATCCTCGCTTCAGACAGAGGATCCTGCTCCTTATTACTGTTGCAGACCCCATCTTAGACAGAGGGCTCTGCCATTATTATCATAGCAGATCCTCGCTTCAGACAGAGGATCATGCTCCTTATTATTATCGCAGACCCCACTCAGACAGAGGGCTCTGCCATCACTATCATAGCAGATCCTCGCTTCAGACAGAGGATCCTGCTCCTTATTACTGTTGCAGACCCCATCTTAGACAGAGGGCTCTGCCATTATTTTCATTAGCAGATCCTCGCTTCAGACAGAGGATCGTGCTCCTTATCATTAGCAGATCCTCGCTTCAGACAGAGGATCATGCTCATCATCATTACATATCCACGTATCATCGCTATTACGGACTTGTCTATAGCATTCCAATCTCAGTCTGCCTCCTCTGCAGCAAGCAAAGCAGACAGACTGGGGGGCAAGGATACGTATGGTAGGAGGAAGAAAGTAGCAAAGAAAATATGCTATTTCTTTAGTCTGCACATATTATTGAAGGCTTCAGCAGGCTATTAAGCCGTTGAAAAGATATATGTTGTTATTATTATTGCAGACACATCTTATCGAAGACTCTAGCAGGCTTAAACATGCTAGAGAGGTAGTTATTATAATTGCAGACCCCATCTCAGACAGAGGGCTCTGCCATTATCATTATTGCAGATCCTCACTTCAGACAGAGGATCATGCCTCTTATTTTTATTGAAGACTCCAGCGAGCTACTAAGCCGTTGGAAATACTTAAGCGAAGAGCTAAGTATAATTACGAATCGAACTCTGCTGAAGAAGCAGAGAGCTTTGCTGAAGAAGTGGAGCGAAGGACTTAAGCAAAGAGCTAAGTTCTTTACCGTCATTATTAGCAGATCATCACCACGGATAGGGGATCCCGCTCCTCATTATTATCGCAGAGCACCATCTCAGAGGGCTCTGCCGTCATTTCTACAGCAGATCCTCGCTTCAGACAGAGGATCGTGCTCATTATCATTACAGCGGATCCTCGCTTCAGATATAGGATCCTGGGAGATCCTCACTTCAGACAGAGGATCCTGCCCCTTGTTATTATTGCAGATCTCATCTCAGACAGAGGACTCTGCCATTATTTTTATAAGCAGATCCTCACTTCAGACAGAGGATCCTGCTCCTTTTATTATTGCAGAGCACCATCTCAGAGAGCTCTGCCATCATCATTAGCAGATCCTCACCTCAGATGGAGGATCCTGCCTATTATTATTTCAGCAGATCCTCACCTCAGATAGAGGATCATGCTCACTATTATAGCAGATCCTCGCTTCACACAGAGGATCATACTCTCCATTATCATAGCAGATCCCCGCTCGCTTCACAGAGAGGATCATGCTCTCCATTATCATAGCACCAAAAATAATAGCCACTTGCAGACTAGGAGGGGAAAAAACCCACAGTCCGGCAAAAGAAAACAGGGTCTGAGTCAGACTGAAGGCTGAAGAGGCTCTTCAGACAAAAAAGTAAACTATATAATGAAGAAAGGGAGTCGGCCAAAAGGTTAACTCTGTCCAAGAGCCCCCTGAGGCCGCAGAGTGATCGGATGCCGACTCGACTTACCGATGTCACAGACCTCTACCTCTAAACCTGCGGGGCCAAAGGCCAAAAAGCAGCAAGGATAAGTCATAGACACCTAAGGCTAATGGGGACGCGAGAGTTCCTAAGAACCAAAGCGTACCCCGACACGAAAAAGATGGCAGAAGGAGCTAAAGGGCGAACCCCAAAACTCCCAGAATCATCATGACTTAGGGCGTCAAAATACCTCCTCTGCTCTGCTGTTATTGAATCTTTGTCATACATAAGGCAGAGCAGAAGAGTAAAGGGCCCCTAAAGTCCCAGCTCTGAGCAAATCTCACCGGCCACCAAGCCAAGTAAACGAAAACACTCAGATATATTGCTTGATATATCTCCTTATTATAGCAGATCCTCGCTTCAGACAGAGGATCATGCTCCTTATTATTATCGCAGACCCCACTCAGACAGAGGGCTCTGCCATCACTTTCATAGCAGATCCTCGCTTCAGACAGAGGATCATGCTCCTTATTATTATCGCAGACCCCACTCAGACAGAGGGCTCTGCCATCACTATCATAGCAGATCCTCGCTTCAGACAGAGGATCCTGCTCCTTATTACTGTTGCAGACCCCATCTTAGACAGAGGGCTCTGCCATTATTTTCATCAGCAAATCCTCGCTTCAGACAGAGGATCCTGCTCCTTATTACTGTTGCAGACCCCATCTTAGACAGAGGGCTCTGCCATTATTATCATAGCAGATCCTCGCTTCAGACAGAGGATCATGCTCCTTATTATTATCGCAGACCCCACTCAGACAGAGGACTCTGCCATCACTATCATAGCAGATCCTCGCTTCAGACAGAGGATCCTGCTCCTTATTACTGTTGCAGACCCCATCTTAGACAGAGGGCTCTGCCATTATTTTCATCAGCAGATCCTCGCTTCGGACAGAGGATCATGCTCCTTATCATTAGCAGATCCTCGCTTCAGACAGAGGATCATGCTCATCATAACAGATCCTCGCTTCAGACAGAGGATCATGCTCCTTATTATTATCGCAGACCCCATCTTAGATAGAGGGCTCTGCCATCACTATCATAGCAGATCCTCGCTTCAGACAGAGGATCCTGCTCCTTATTACTGTTGCAGACCCCATCTTAGACAGAGGGCTCTGCCATTATTTTCATCAGCAAATCCTCGCTTCAGACAGAGGATCCTGCTCCTTATTACTGTTGCAGACCCCATCTTAGACAGAGGGCTCTGCCATCACTATCATAGCAGATCCTCGCTTCAGACAGAGGATCATGCTCCTTATTATTATCGCAGACCCCACTCAGACAGAGGGCTCTGCCATCACTTTCATAGCAGATCCTCGCCTCAGACAGAGGATCATGCTCCTTATTATTATCGCAGACCCCACTCAGACAGAGGGCTCTGCCATCACTATCATAGCAGATCCTCGCTTCAGACAGAGGATCCTGCTCCTTATTACTGTTGCAGACCCCATCTTAGACAGAGGGCTCTGCCATTATTTTCATCAGCAAATCCTCGCTTCAGACAGAGGATCCTGCTCCTTATTACTGTTGCAGACCCCATCTTAGACAGAGGGCTCTGCCATTATTATCATAGCAGATCCTCGCTTCAGACAGAGGATCATGCTCCTTATTATTATCGCAGACCCCACTCAGACAGAGGGCTCTGCCATCACTATCATAGCAGATCCTCGCTTCAGACAGAGGATCCTGCTCCTTATTACTGTTGCAGACCCCATCTTAGACAGAGGGCTCTGCCATTATTTTCATTAGCAGATCCTCGCTTCAGACAGAGGATCGTGCTCCTTATCATTAGCAGATCCTCGCTTCAGACAGAGGATCATGCTCATCATCATTACATATCCACGTATCATCGCTATTACGGACTTGTCTATAGCATTCCAATCTCAGTCTGCCTTCTCTGCAGCAAGCAAAGCAGACAGACTGGGGGGCAAGGATACGTATGGTAGGAGGAAGAAAGTAGCAAAGAAATAGCATATTTTCTTTCAAAAACTACTCAAAAGAACGTAGAAAATACAAATCTAGCAAAGGCTCTAGACGATGCTACATTCTTGCTCATCATAGCAGACTCTCAGACTGGTGAAGCAACATTGCAGACTACGTGAGCAGACCTTCATTAGAGGATGCTACACGGCAGATTATTCGAGCAGACTCCTAAGTAAAGGAAGTTGCGTCTCTTATTACATGAGAAAATCCTCAATTAGAGGATGATACACCTTAGCTCATTGAAGCAAGCTCTCTGACTAAAGAGGCTATATCTCACAGCGGAGACTCGATCACGCGCAAAGGTCATCATGAAGACATACATGTCCAATACCATGAGGAACCAAGTGAATAAGCCCAATATAGTTCAAGTTCAATCAACGATTATCACTCGAACTAGGGGGGCAAATTGTATGGGTCTAAATACCCTCTCCCTATTATACGGCCCAAGGCCCAAATGACACACGGCCCACGCTCATTTCACTATATAAGCCCCTCATAGGGCTAAGGTAAAGGGGGCTCGGAATCCACTCTCTCTCCCTACATCCACACTCTCTCTATCTAAAATGAGTACTGACTTGAGCGTCGGAGAGCCCGTCCTCGGGACACCCCCGGGGGTTTGGGTTTTATGTGCAGGTTCTCGGCCGAAGCTCGGACTGGGACCGCTCATCTCCGCCGGAAAGAGGTACGATAGTTTTGGACAGAAACAAATAGTATTAGTTTAGGAAGATTTTATTTTTAAAAAAGATAAATCTTATCAATCAGTTAACATCACGTGAGTTTTGTTTTTTTGATTCTTTTTTTAAAAAAATTGTCTATTAAGCCCTTGTCGCACCTTGCAAAGTACACCATGGTGCACCTTCTAAGCATTGCAAGAACTGAGTCTGACCTAGTGCTTCAGCAAATATATCTGCGTGCAAGCTGCTTAGTTGTCAATGGGTGACTTAGTACAATAAGACCAACCTGAATAACATCTCGAATATAGTGACAATCAACCTCAATGTGCTTTGTGTGTTCATCTTCTTTGGTCTTAGGAGAGTTACTAGCTCAAAAGTCTAAAGAAAGAAGGATTTGAGAGTGAGAAATACAACTTTACTATTTAAAACCTTGAATTCATACAGGTTTGGAAGGACCTTCTCTCTTAGCCCATAATTAGCTAAATAAATCATGCGTAATTGGCGCTTTTAGGAGCTATTTTGTGCTAACTTCCTTATATAGTTGTAGTTTGGTTGTTTTATGTTGAATAGTAGGTTTTAGGGAGTTTCCCCCTATTTCATACTATCTCGAGGTAACCACAACTAATAGGAGCTATTTTGAGGCACTTAGGATGAATTGGAAGGTCCCCCAAGCCTATAGATTTAAAGATCGACTTGAAAACCAAGAAACGAGGAAAGGAGCGCCCAGACAGATCGGGCGGGAGTTTCATGTTCAAGTGCCCATGGCCTGATCGGGTGGAATTATATTGCTGCTGAGCTTTTGCCTCGGGCCCGATTGGGCTATTTTGCCTCACCCGATTAGGCGGGAGGTTTTTTTATGTTGTGTTGTTTTGCGAAGGATTGAAGAAGTTGAATGTTTTGGCTCAACCTGACCCGATCGGGCGGCCGACTCAATTGCGGATTTTGTGTTATTTTTCGTAATATTTTAAATGCTTTATTAGGTTATTATAAATAGCGATACTTCATTAGTGGTCAGACATCATTATTCCAGCATTCTCTAGTTTAGTTTTTAGCATTTTTTAGAGAGAAACTCTTTAGTTTACATTCAAAGGTGATCGAACCTTTAGATTATTTCAATAAAGTTTATTTCTTTCCGTCAATTGGTATATATTGTTCTTTGTTCTTATTTTCTCTTTAATCTTTGATTGCTTAGTTTAGTTATTTAATTGTTCATGATGCAAAATATGGATTTTTATATTGGATTCATCGTTGTTCGTCAATTATGAGTGAGTAGTCGTCTTTATAGGGTTTTAAGGAGGAAAACCATGTTTATACCATGATTGTTATTTGAATTTGTATTACTTCTAGGTTGTGATTAGGGCAATTATAATGTGGTTTGTTCTTCAATCCGTGATTTATGTCAGTGTACGTTTTCATGAATTACGTTTGGCAACTTGGGTATGTCCGACCATATGCTTACTTTTAGAGGCTTAGAACATTATTGGTTCTGATTATGTGAGCAACTGTATCACATATGTTGAATTGAGAGCGTTATGACCTGATCATAGGCTTAGCGTTTACTCTGATTGCTTGACTCCAAAGTCCAAACCTAGGTATTATTAGTTCTTTAAACCCTTTTGATTAGTATAAGCATGGTGGACCGAACTAATACCCTAGTATTTTAAATCATAGTTAAATCTCAGTTTGATCCTGTTTTCTTTAGTTAAATTAGTTGTTCAGTCTTTCTTCCCTGATTTCGTCTGAAGTAACTGTTTAATTGAATATTAATTTTGAAAACCTGACTAGTGACTCCCTGTGAATTCGACTCGTACTTGCAAGACTTTGCTAACAACAGACATTGTGCACTTGCAGTCCATAATTTTTACTCCTTTAATTTTTTCGGGCTTCTACCCTCTATCCAGACGGGCCCTAAAAACTAACCGTCACATGGGTCTTTGTGACCATTAAGTTGGTTGGAACTAGTTCTTAGAGTGAGGTTCGTTATTGGAATATTGGTGATCCTTGCCGTGAGATACAAAAAACCATAGTTGTTGATATTCATGTGTTGTGATAAATGCGAACTGAGGTGGTCTTTCGATATCTACTGATACGGTCTAGACTTCTTATAATGAAGTTGAATTGAGTTGAATTAAACATCTACTGATGGTTAGATGCTTTGATTTCAATAAGTGGAAAATTGTAATCAATGACTTGAGTTCAGAAGGAACTATCAAAGGCAAATTCATTTGACCATGCATCATGCTTCACAAAATCCAGGCCTCCTATTCAAACATTAACAAGAGCACTATTTTCTTAGTTCTCCATAAGCACAGATGACAAACAGTGACATCTATAACCTGTCCTCCAAAGGTTTTGAAAAATCTGCGTTTCTGATACTTTTAGGATCGAATTTTTCTCGATTTCACCTTGTAGGACATCAAAAAGATTAGATTGGGTCATATCGGATTATTAGAAAGGAATAGCAATAGTTGTAAGTTTGTAACTTTTTAAGTTTTGTTGAGAGTTTCAACCTTTAAATAAAACAAAAAAAATAAAATTGATCAAGACTCATTCAATATACTTGACAGCTTAGGGGCAAAAATAGCATAAAATTACAAAGAGAACATGTCATCTGTTAGCACAAAGATCACATAAATCTTTCAAGCAATAAAATAGGAAGAAGTAAGGAAAACAAGAACAAGAACAAGAACAAGAACAAGAACAAGAACAAGAACAAAACCGCTTCGATGACTCGAAATTGCACACACAATGTTGGTTGTTACATTGACGTAGTCTTGCAGGCAATTCAGAGCTGGCTCTCGATCATCCTACAACCTAAACAGAAATGCTAAGATATAAAATATCAATGAGATGAAGGTGGAATTCACGTTTTGATTTTTGAGTCTTGACTTATTATATTAACCTAATAATAATAATCTGCTAAAATATAGGAGTAAATGAGATGAAAGTGGAATTCACGTTTAGATACCTAGACTGATTATATTAACCTAATAGTACTAATAATACAAAATTCCATTGGAATATATTTGGAGAATCTAAATCTTAATAACAAGTTGAGCACAACAATGAGATTATTATGATATTTAATACTTTGATATGTCATTCAAAACTCCTATAAAAATGGGTGATTTATCCCATCATTCTCATCATCATCATCATCATAAAAGTGTTGTGGCATAGTACTACTAGCTCTATTGTCAAACCACTTTCCAAATACTCATAACCAAAAGATGGCAAATCAACTAAAAAAGTCTCTAGTGTTCATTGCCATGGCAATGCTTGTGATGGCCTACGCCGTCTCGGCTGCCCGTCTCCTCAGCGAGTTGCCTGTAGATGTTGATGTTAATGCCAAAGTAGGGCCTGTTGAAGTGGAAGGCACTACAAGAGCCCCAATGAACGGTTGTGTGAGGGTTGGTGAACCGCTGAACAGCGAAGCCTGTGGAACAGTTGGCCCACCCATTACAGGCCACATAGCATCTCCCCTTACCAGTGACCTTCCTACACAAGGTACTGCTGCTCCTGCTGATGCTGGTGTTCCTGCTCCTGATGCTGCTGCTGGTGTTCCTGCTCCTACTGATGCTGGTGTTCCTGCTCCTACTGATGCTGCTGCTGGTGTTCCTGCTCCTACTGATGCTGGTGTTCCTGTTCCTGATCCTGCAAAGTAATCACAATGCTTCTTACTGCTAAAATCTCCTCTTTGAGTATACTTCATGTGTTTCCTTTCATTTGGTTCATTGTTATTCATTCATTTTGGTGTGTTTGTGTCTACAAGCTGAGTTATGACTCATGAGTGTGAGGTGTGTAATGTCTAAGCTTGTTAATGGGGTGGCTCCGATTAGGATCCTCATCCGGCCTTGTCAACTCGACCCTTTTCATAGACGGGGCTGCCCTCTATCCGGATCTTATGTGCACTACAATGTATGCTTTTACGTTTTATTATATTAATTTTTTTTATCAATGAGGTTTGTTGGAACGCAAGACAACACTTAAGAAAGAGGGTTGAATTGAATGATTAATTAAAAATCGAATTTTTCGCAAAAACGAACTTTATAGCCTTGTGCCAAGCACTGTGCCACAACTGTTAAATTTCGTTTTTCACTCGTAAACTAAATTAATTATTATGACACAATTGAGCAACGGAAATAATAAACGGAAATAATAAACGAAATTTATCGTGATTCGATCCCAACTCTGAGATCTACGTCCACCCTACCTATTCTCTTATTAATATTTGACTCAAAATATCAAATGTTTGAAACAAACTAGTTTTCCCCACTACTAACCCTAATAGGCTCCCCAACACTTAACTCTAAATGTCGCTAATCAAATTACAGAAGTATTCAAAGGCCTCGTTTACAAGTGCTTCTTAGATAAGCATATACGAGGATCAATGCGAACAACTTAACTATCTATAACACAGTGCCGTACTCTGATCTGTAGTATGAGGGGATTTGTTTTCACTTTAAGAACTCACAGAGCAGATTTGGTTTGCAGTGAAACGCGTATCTCAAGCAGTAGACATATGTTGTTTATGTACAATACAAACATCCTTTGCTTGTTCTCTAAGGATAAAACTTATCTTTTTAATAAACCTTACCTTATTCCAAAAGGAATAATATCTTATTAAAAAGATAAGATCTATCTTTAAAAACTGATTTCCAAATATTTAACTTATTTATTGAAATCAAAATCAGAATTCTTTTATTTAAAGGAAATCGAAAATCTTTTTTTTTTTTTGATAAAATCCTTTATTGTGAAAAAAATGATTTTGTTACTTAAGGATAAAAGATTTTACCTTCTATTTTTATCTAACAAACACGGTTTTTTCACAACAAAATTTTTACACAAAAACGTTATTTTCTTTAAATGATTTTCGAAAGAACCAAAATAGATTGATTTTGCAAAAACCTTTTTTGGCTTCTTTTTCGAAAAACAATAAAATCAAATCCCCTACAATGTGAATCTAAGATGAATCATTATTTCTTAACTCTTAAGAAAATACTTTGTCACCTTATATTCACATTTCATAAATAGCACGTGTTATAGTTAGTTAATTACAAAAGATTAAATATATAACTAATCATAAGCTACTCTTTTCGTTCACTTGAGCTTCCATGAAGTCTGCGATATCAATTTGCTTAGAATTCTGTTACACACATCAAACTGTTATAATAAAATGTGTTAATCATCATCAAAATAAAACGGACTTAGAGTCCCAACAAGATCCTTGTTTAGTTCTTTTTTAATTTCACCGGAACCAACATACTTATGAAGTTATATTTTTGTTTAAAATTGTTCAGTCCGATATTAATTTCTTAGACTTGGCGAAAAATGATGTCATGAAAATAACCCGGATCCAACGCACTTCAATTGCAGATAAATTTGACTTGAAATCTTCAATGCCTATGTTATTTTGTTTATAGGATTGAAGATTTGGACAATTCATCGACACTAAGGCTCCGTTTATTATAACTGGATTTTTTTTTCAAGGAAAACGATATTCAATGGAATTTTTTTTTTTGAAAAGTTTTTCTTTGTTTATCTGATTAGAGAAAAACTTAGCGAGAAAAGGTAAATGAAGTAAAATAGAAATGGGAGGAGAGAATAAAGAGAAGTAAGGAGTGAAAAGGAAAATGTAGCATACCTTCTTTCCAAAATGAAATTGATTTTCTTCTTATAAAAGCATTTTCCACTTTTAAGAATGAAAGGTGACGTGTTGGGCTTTAACTGGGTCTTATGTGTAATGCAATTTATGCTTTCACGTTTTATTATATTAATTTTATTTATTAACGAGATCCTTCTTAAATTCCTTTTTGAATTTCACCCTAGCCAACATTTATGTGATATGAATTTCGAGGACCTAAATAAAATAAAAGGATAGAACTCTAAATGTGCAAGTTTAGAAGGTTTCGAAGCGCGCAAGCCATGAGATTAAGGGTAAGTATTCACGCAAGAACACTTGGAAAATAAGCAAGCACATGGCTAAACTCAAAATTATAAATTTCAATATGTTTTTATTGATGTAAAACAACCATATAAATAGAGAAGACATGCCTAAGGCACACCTAATCCTAATCCTAAACAAACAAGATAAAGATAAACAAACCCTAATATGGTTAGGACAATCCCCTAACTCATATCTTTAAGGAATCCTAATCTTATCTTTTAAAACTAATCTTATCTTTTAAAGCTAGTTTTATCATTTAAAACAAACTAATAACATCCTAATCTAAATTAATAAATAAATACTTAAATAAAGTAATATAAATAAATAAACTAATTAAACTAAGCCTATAATAGGAAAAATCCTTTTAAGTGAACGGTAAAAACCTATAGGCAAAAACCCTAATTTCAAGAGGGAGTAAATATACTAAGGGAAACACATTATTCTCTCCCTCTAAAAAAACTTGTCCTCAAGTTTAATCTGGAAGAAATGCCACTAGATCACTAGCAGCAAAGTAGCACATATTCCCTTTTCGAGGAGAACTTGGAAAGTATCATAATTCTCCCTATATGCACAATCTTGGAAGGTCCTTCCTCAATAGATTCAATCTTATACCCTTTGAATTATTGTAGATTTTTTGAGCATTCAAGGATAAAAATGCAAAGTCACCAATCTCAAACGGTCGAGGATGCTTGAAAGATAATAGGTTCGCTCTTCTTCCTTTCTTGTTAAGTTCAGACATAAGCAACAACTCTCTAGCAGGAGCTTTGACAGGTGGTGCCTTAGGGGGTAACGGATGCCACTGGACTCTTTTATCCCCCATCTTGACTGAATAAACATTGGTGACACCATTATGCATTACTTCTCGATCATATTGCCATGGACGACCCAACAATATAGAACAAGCAGTCATAGGTAGGGGTGTGCACCGGTCCAAAACCGGACCGGACCGGAACTGGTTTGGACCGGAACCGGAATTGCAACTATTTTGCGGACCGGAGACCGGATCGGAAAAATTCCGGTCCGGACCGGTTTTGGACCGGTTTGGACCGGTTTGGACCGGTTTGTATGATTGTTTATTTTGTATGAAATATTTTTTCTACTTTTTAAACATATTCATTTACTTATACTATATTTTAAATTCTATATTCAATTCAAAATATATTTACGTGACTAGTGACACATAAAAATCATAGTTTTTGTTAATTTAACTATTGTTTTATAACACCAAAATAAATTTATTTATAGTTTTATGGGTTTCCGGTCCGGACCGGAAAATTCCGGTTTTGGACCGGACCGGAATTGTAATTTTTTAAGGACCAAAGACCGAACCGGAAAATTTCGGTCCGGTCCGGTCCATTCCGGTCCGGTTCCGGTCCAAATTCCGGTCTGGACCGATCCGGTGCACACCCCTAGTCATAGGTAAGAATTAAGATGTCACACCATACACTATCAGAAAATGTACTTATAGAGAAGTTAACCAAATTAAGCTTGCTTCTTGACTTGGAGTCTATCACCATCACGTAACCAATTAAGCTTGTACGGAGCAAGATGACCTCCAATAGGAATTTTCATAGTATCAACCAACTTAGTAGATGTTGCATTAGTGCATGTTCCACTATCAATGATCAACGAACAACTACGATCACCCACTTTGCATCTAGTCTGAAATAAATTCTCCCTTTGCTCATGTCTAGTAGGAGGAACAAAATCAGCATGAAGAACTCGCCTCAAAATGCCAATATGGTGATATTCAGGTTCAAAAGTAATCTTCTCTTGATTTCCCCATTGATCAATATCTTTAAAATCAAACTTTGCCTCTTAATTTTTCAAGACACGCTCATTCTCCAACATCAAAATCCGCTCTCTTTCATCTTCTTTAGCAATTAGAAAACCTGAAATAGCATAATGATCTCTCAAAGAAATAGTGATGCCATTAGGACAATTAGAAGCATTATGCCCTTGTCGTTGACACTTGAGACAACGCTTCTCTTTCATTGCAAGTTGGTTAGGAGGAATAAAAGTTTGCTTTCCTTTACCAAGATCACCTTTGCCTCCAGAACTAGGAATGATACTGCTAGAACCAGGAGTACTATATTGTGATTGTTGTTCTTTGTAGTATGAACGTTTAGGCTTCTCCTTTATTCTTAAAAAACTAGAAATAGTATTAGTTTAGGAAGATTTTATTTTTAAAAAAGATAAATCCTATCAATCGGTTAACATCACGTGAGTTTTGGTTTTTTGATTCTTTTTTTAAAAAAATTGTCTATTAAGCCCTTGTCGCACCTTGCAAAGTACACCATGGTGCACCTTCTAAGCATTGCAAGAACTGAGTCTGACCTAGTGCTTCAGCAAATATATCTGCGTGCAAGCTGCTCAGTTGTCAATGGGTGACTTAGTACAATAAGACCAACCTGAATAACATCTCGAATATAGTGACAATCAACCTCAATGTGCTTTGTGTGTTCATCTTCTTTGGTCTTAGGAGAGCTACTAGCTCAAAAGTCTAAAGAAAGAAGGATTTGAGAGTGAGAAATACAACTTTACTATTTAAAACCTTGAATTCATACAGGTTTGGAAGGACCTTCTCTCTTAGCCCATAATTAGCTAAATAAATCATGCGTAATTGGCGCTCTTAGGAGCTATTTTGTGCTAACTTCCTTATATAGTTGTAGTTTGGTTGTTTTATGTTGAATAGTAGGTTTTAGGGAGTTTCCCCCTATTTCATACTATCTCGAGGTAACCACAACTAATAGGAGCTATTTTGAGGCACTTAGGATGAATTGGAAGGTCCCCCAAGCCTATTGATTTAAAGATCGACTTGAAAACCAAGAAACGAGGAAAGGAGCGCCCAGCCAGATCGGGCAGGAGTTTCATGTTCAGGTGCCCATGGCCCGATCTGGTGGAATTATATTGCTGCTGAGCTTTTGCCTCGGGCCCGATTGGGCTATTTTGCCTAATTAGGCGGGAGGTTTTTTTATGTTGTGTTGTTTTGCGAAGGATTAAAGAAGTTGAATGTTTTGGCTCAACCAGACCCGATCGGGCTGCCGACTCAATTGCGGATTTTGTGTTATTTTTCGTAATATTTTAAATGCTTTATTAGGTTATTATAAATAGCGATACTTCATTAGTGGTCAGACATCATTATTCCAGCATTCTCTAGTTTAGTTTTTAGCATTTTTTTAGAGAGAAACTCTTTAGTTTACATTCAAAGGTGATCGAACCTTTAGATTATTTCAATAAAGTTTATTGCTTTCCGTCAATTGGTATATATTGTTCTTTGTTCTTATTTTCTCTTTAATCTTTGATTGCTTAGTTTAGTTATTTAATTGTTCATGATGCAAAATATGGATTTTTATATTAGATTCATCGTTGTTCGTCAATTATGAGTGAGTAGTCGTCTTTATAGGGTTTTAAGGAGGAAAACCATGTTTATACCATGATTGTTATTTGAATTTGTATTACTTCTAGGTTGTGATTAGGGCAATTATAATGTGGTTTGTTCTTGAATCCGTGATTTATGTCAGTGTACGTTTTCATGAATTACGTGTGGCAACTTGGGTATGTCCGACCATATGCTTACTTTTAGAGGCTTAGAACATTATTGGTTCTGATTATGTGAGCAATTGTATCACATATGTTGAATTGAGAGCGTTATGACCTGATCATAGGCTTAGCGTTTACTCTGATTGCTTGACTCCAAAGTCCAAACCTAGGTATTATTAGTTCTTTAAACCCTTTTGATTAGTATAAGCATGGTGGACCGAACTAATACCCTAGTATTTTAAATCATAGTTAAATCTCAGTTTGATCCTGTTTTCTTTAGTTAAATTAGTTGTTCAGTCTTTCTTCCCTGATTTCGTCTGAAGTAACTGTTTAATTGAATATTAATTTTGAAAACCTGACTAGTGACTCCCTGTGAATTCGACTCGTACTTGCTAGGCTTTGCTAACAACAGACATTGTGCACTTGCAGTCCAGAATTTTTACTCCCTTAATTTTTCCGGCCTTCTACCCTCTATCCAGGCGGGCCCTAAAAACTAACCGTCACATGGGTCTTTGTGACCATTAAGTTGGTTGGAACTAGTTCTTAGAGTGAGGTTCGTTATTGGAATATTGGTGATCCTTGCCGTGAGATATAAAAAACCATAGTTGTTGATATTCATGTGTTATGATAAATGCGAACTGAGGTGGTCTTTCGATATCTACTGATACGGTCTAGACTTCTTATAATGAAGTTGAATTGAGTTGAATTAAACATATGGTTAGATGCTTTGATTTCAATAAGTGGAAAATTGTAATCAATGACTTGAGTTCAGAAGGAACTATCAAAGGCAAATTCATTTGACCATGCATCATGCTTCACAAAATCCAGGCCTCCTATTCAAACATTAACAAGAGCACTATTTTCTTACTTCTCCATAAGCACAGATGACAAACAGTGACATCTATAACCTGTCCTCCAAGGGTTTTGAAAAATCTGCGTTTCTGATACTTTTAGGATCGAATTTTTCTCGATTTCACCTTGTAGGACATCAAAAAGATTAGATTGGGTCATATCGGATTATTAGAAAGGAATAGCAATAGTTGTAAGTTTGTAACTTTTTAAGTTTTGTTGAGAGTTTCAACCTTTAAATAAAACAAAAAAATAAAATTGATCAAGACTCATTCAATATACTTGACAGCTTAGGGGCAAAAATAGCATAAAATTACAAAGAGAACATGTCATCTGTTAGCACAAAGATCACATAAATCTTTCAAGCAATAAAATAGGAAGAAGTAAGGAAAACAAGAACAAGAACAAGAACAAGAACAAGAACAAGAACAAGAACAAGAACAAGAACAAGAACAAGAACAAAACCGCTTCGATGACTCGAAATTGCACACACAATGTTGGTTGTTACATTGACGTAGTCTTGCAGGCAATTCAGAGCTGGCTCTCGATCATCCTACAACCTAAACAGAAATGCTAAGATATAAAATATCAATGAGATGAAGGTGGAATTCACGTTTTGATTTTTGAGTCTTGACTTATTATATTAACCTAATAATAATAATCTGCTAAAATATAGGAGTAAATGAGATGAAAGTGGAATTCACGTTTAGATACCTAGACTGATTATATTAACCTAATAGTACTAATAATACAAAATTCCATTGGAATATATTTGGAGAATCTAAATCTTAATAACAAGTTGAGCACAACAATGAGATTATTATGATATTTAATACTTTGATATGTCATTCAAAACTCCTATAAAAATGGGTGATTTATCCCATCATTCTCATCATCATCATCATCATAAAAGTGTTGTGGCATAGTACTACTAGCTCTATTGTCAAACCACTTTCCAAATACTCATAACCAAAAGATGGCAAATCAACTAAAAAAGTCTCTAGTGTTCATTGCCATGGCAATGCTTGTGATGGCCTACGCCGTCTCGGCTGCCCGTCTCCTCAGCGAGTTGCCTGTAGATGTTGATGTTAATGCCAAAGTAGGGCCTGTTGAAGTGGAAGGCACTACAAGAGCCCCAATGAACGGTTGTGTGAGGGTTGGTGAACCGCTGAACAGCGAAGCCTGTGGAACAGTTGGCCCACCCATTACAGGCCACATAGCATCTCCCCTTACCAGTGACCTTCCTACACAAGGTACTGCTGCTCCTGCTGATGCTGGTGTTCCTGCTCCTGATGCTGCTGCTGGTGTTCCTGCTCCTACTGATGCTGGTGTTCCTGCTCCTACTGATGCTGCTGCTGGTGTTCCTGCTCCTACTGATGCTGGTGTTCCTGCTCCTACTGATGCTGCTGCTGGTGTTCCTGCTCCTACTGATACTGATGCTGGTGTTCCTGTTCCTGATCCTGCAAAGTAATCACAATGCTTCTTACTGCTAAAATCTCCTCTTTGAGTATACTTCATGTGTTTCCTTTCATTTGGTTCATTGTTATTCATTCATTTTGGTGTGTGTGTGTAAGCTTGTTAAAATGCAGTGTCTCCGATTAGGATCCTGATCCGGCCTTGTTATTTTGAACAGGCCGACTCGACCCTTTTTATAGACGGGTTGGGCCGTATCCGGATCCTATGTGTAATGCAATTTATGTTTTTACGTTTTATTTATATTAATTTTATTTATTGACGAGATTCTTGTTTAATTCTTTTTTAATTTCACTGGAGCAGCCAACAATTTATGAAGTTATATTTTTGTTGAAAATTATTAAGTCCGATGTTAATTTCTTAGACTTGGCGAAAAATGATGTCACAGAAATGACCTGGATCCAACGCACTTGTAATCCGGATAAAATTGACTTGAATTGTGAAATATTATAATGGGTCTGAACCTTACCCACATAAGGAGGAGAGAGAGAGTCAACTTACAAAGTCAAGAGAGGTTTCAATCTAAAACCAATTGGTGATAGGTGGCGTAACGACTAACCTTATAAGGTGAACAACTCTTCTCTCTTTTTTCCATGTGAAATATGATGGGGCTATGGAGGCGCCATTCTTTTCACACTCCACCCTCACATGTGAGGTCCCTTTTAATAATAGGTTGGGTTTATTTTTCCAGCTGCAAATTGGTCTAGATTAATATAGAATTATAGACCCAACCTCGGGCTCTAATACCATGTGAAGTATTATATTGGGCCTGAACCTTACTCACATAAGGAGGAGAGAGAGAGTCCACATACAAAGTCAAGGGAGGTTCCAACCTAAAACCAATTGGTCATATGTGGAGTAACTCCCAACCTTATAAGGTGAACAACTCTTATCTCTTATTTCCATGTGGGACACTTACATGTGAAATATGATGGGGCTATGGAGGCGCCATTTTTTTCACATAAATGCCTATGAAATTTTGTTTATAGGATTGAAGATACGGACAATCCATTGACACTATGGCTCCTTTTATTTTAATGGAAAATCACTTTTCAAGGAAAACAATATTCAATGGAAAACATTTTCTTTTAGAAAAAAAATTTCTGTTGTTTGTTTGATTAGAGGAAAATTTAGGGAGAAAAAGTACATGAAGTAAAAGAGAAAGAAAGATAGGAGGAGAGAATAAAAAGAAGTAAGGAGTGAAAAAGAAAATGTGGCATACCTTCTTTACAAAATGAAATTGGTTTTCGTCTTATAGGAGCATTTTCCACAATTCCACCTTTAAGAAAATTGTTTTTCAACATTTACCAAAACAAACAAAGGAAATAAAAAGATGAAGAATTTGGTTTTCCACCAAAATAAACGGAGTCTACAAACATGATAAAAATAACGATAACAAAATGTCAAAATACGACTCCACATGAGTACCCAAAAAACCTTCAAACCTTTTTTCTTTTCTTTCGTAAAAGCTCTGAATTCTTAACCACAAGCACATGTGTATATGAGAATTGTGCTAATTTTAGAAAATGACTCGACTTTAATGTTTAGGCAATGTTCTTTTGAATTGACTTAATTGCACTTAGGTTCATTTTTAATTCAGTTTACTTCAGCTCCATTTGTGTCGGTAATTTCAGTTCAAGTCATCTCCCGTCAGTGTAAAGAACAGAGCCTTAGTATCTCAAACAAGGCGAATCTCATTTTTTAACGACTCAACCCACTCGAAAACTTCAATTCTGTGGTGAGAGTACTCTTGACACACTATCTTACAAACAAAATGGGTGCAAAGTGTAGTAATTGAGAAGCTTACAAGATCATAGTATCATACTATGAATGATCACTTTTATCCCATTCTCTCAATATTAGAAAATTAAACCTTAACTTACAAGCTACACTTCTGAAAAGAATTAAATTATAAAAAAACATTAGTTCTGATCACAATTAGGAGAATCAATAGTATGGTGGTCTATAATCACGTTCAATTATAGGCACTGTCCTAGTTGCAGGAGCAATAGGAGCCTTCACATGGCCAACCATGGTTACTTGCAAAGCTTCTTCCTCATATGCTCTTCTTACCATGTCTTCCAACTTGGACCTCTTCTTAGCCTTCACAAGCATGGCAACTAAGAGCAATCCCAACAAGAACGCGCCCAACACCGCCCCTACTGAGCTACCAAGCGCGACCTTCCACCGGCTAATCCCCTTTGTATATTGAGCCGGTGGAGACGAGTGAATCGCCTCGATCACCAGCCCTATATGACCTTGCTTCTTGGCTTCACAAACATGTGGTGACACCATACTTGTCAATGTCACCTTACCTTGCCCTTCGAAATTAGCACAATATGGCATCTTACCCTTAACACCCTTAAGATCAATATGTGTTACATTGGTGAAATCCACATTAATTGGATGTTCATCAGCAAAAATCCG
The DNA here is from genome assembly GCA_947645195.1 of Patellifolia procumbens. Taxonomy (NCBI): domain Eukaryota; kingdom Viridiplantae; phylum Streptophyta; class Magnoliopsida; order Caryophyllales; family Amaranthaceae; genus Patellifolia; species Patellifolia procumbens. The sequence goes on along the minus strand of CANSGD010001373.1, from coordinate 1,263,136 downwards.
AAGCTCGAATGGATCCGGACGAGTAATGTTTTGATAATCATCCCCACCATTATAAGCTAAGAGGCCTAATATTGGTGTAACAAGTTCATACCCTTGTAAATTATAACTATTATAGTACATGGTAGACCAATTTAACCTAAGCTCTTGTCTAATTAATATCACTCTTTCTACACAAGGAGTGATCATAACACCTTTGCGTAAGTAAAACTCTTTAACTCTCCCACCATACCTTCTTAGACTCCCACATCGAAATCTTGCTGTATCGACCTTAATGCCGGTTAGATTAGCTGGTAAGTTTACATTGTTTACCTCTCCTGTCTTGAAGTTCTTCTCATCATATAGTCCTACCGTGTAGTCTCTTATAGCGAGATCAAGGAGACGAGCAGATCGAATACTAACGACTGTTTTATCGTCCGTTGTTGTCAATGTATCGATACTTAAGGACGACGATGATGTTGAAGTTACATAGGGTAATGCCAATGATATTAAGGGGAGAAGAATCAAAAACAGAGGAAAAACAGAGCCCATATGGGTAGTAGGGAGAATAATAGAGGGTATTTAAGGGGTGATTAGCAATATTAATGAGGATTTAGAAGTGGGTTTATCATCAAAAGAAGTGTTGCTAATGAAAGGTAACAGCTTTTTAGGGAATTGAGGGAGATTGAGGAAGAGAATATGGGAGATTGAAAAGGAAAGCTTATAGAGGAACAGGGTTGAAACAGGGACAAATATGGAAGAAAAAGGGGGAAGTAAAGTGGATGTTTGTTTTTCCATAGCATGTAGTTTAATTGAGATAGAATATAGGTTTGTTGGGTCATGAATTCATGATAGCTTTAAGTCAAAAGGCTTGCCTCCTCTTATAGGCATTGTGAAAGTAGCAAATGATTATGGGTCATTAAGAGCTCTTTGCTTTGCACTCCATGTATTTCTATTCTTTCATTGTAAGCCACAAGTTGCATCCAGACTCGAAGGCGTCTTGTATGTGAAGTTAGATCGAATTAACCTGTGTGAGCTTACGAGGCGCCTTAAATGCAAAGTTGGATCATGTTGGGCGAAGCTTGGTAACATTGAGACAGTCCTATCTCTAGTTGGGAGCATCAAAAAGTTAATAAATTTAGAATTAAAAATTACAATGATAAAAAGTCGATTGATCTTGGAGACCCTAAAGAGAAGATGAACATAAATGCAAGAGAAGAGTAACGTATATCTTCATAAGATGATGTATATAATAAACCCGTTTGGAATATAGTATGAAACAAGATGGTATCATATCTCTTACAACCAATACCATAAAACTTAAAAAATCGTACTAACATAGATACCAATTGGAAGAATTTCGAATATCAATTATTTTTGTGTTTTGTACCATTGGAATCTATAAAATAGAGATTACCACTTCCTTTAGTCTACAATTATCTTAATTAAACTATTACAAAGAAACAATTGAAAACACATTAAACTTACATTATTATGTGGTGTAAAGTTTAATGTACCATATCATACTTGTGCTGGATTAGATCTCCAACAGTGATCTCATGCTTAATCTCTTTACCATTTTTGACAGAATGGATATTCACATGACTGACAATGGATCTCAAAAAGCGTTTCTACTACTAGTGATCATAGTAGATTAGTTACGACTTATGCCAATGTCAAAAAGCATTAGCTAATGGATCTGATCATATTCATATATAATGGACAGATGGGGTCTCTAGAAAACGGTGCAAGTTGTTTTTAACAGTAAAGATGTGTTCTCTTCGTCTAAATTTATCGTAACTAGACTTAATAAATTTGATTTGACCTGTTTACCCATGATTTCACCCTATGTTGTTCATATCTGATTGGATCTTATAAATAAACCTTACATATTTAACGCGAAAAGAACCCGTTATACAATATTACAAGTTATATAAGTAATTAGAGAGAGTAAATATGGATGGAGAAAGGAGAAAATATTGACTATTGAGGTGGAAAAGTTGAAAAGTGAGGTGACAAAAGAAGCTAAGGGAATGATTTGGAGCGTGATGGTGATGATGATCATTCATATGATAAAAGGTTGGCAAAAGGAGACTAGCCTGGGGCGTGCTGTGGGAGTACTTATCATGGGATTAAGGGAAGGGAGAGAGAGATAGAAAGAAGATGTTTAGAGGCATATGCAAGTCCTCCACTTTAGGGCTCAAGTAGACATTCATTGTGTTGTTGTTATGTCTCCTAAGTCCTAAATCTAACCACTTTTGTGGGTCTCATGTCAATTCATTGTAGTTTATGATCTTAAGGAGATGACTTAGGTCTCGTTCTTTTAGACTAGATGAAACTGGTCTACTAAGTGGATGCAAACTAATTAAATAGAATAATTAAAAATATTTTAACCTCAGAGTCACTTAAGTTGGATATGGAAATGTAATGTTTCTAATAAATGTCAAACTTGAATAAGGCCAAATCTCATAACTCTAAAGTTAAATTGTTCCATTTCCAGTACTTTTACATGTGTAAGGTCCCGTTCAATTCAACTTATTTTTACTGAACTGAACTTATTTTAACTGAACTGAACTTATTTCTAATGAACTGAAATTATTTTTACTGAACTAAACTTATTTTACTGATTCATATTGTTTTTTCTTCTTTGCACTACTGATTTTTACTGAGCTGAACTTATTTTTACTGCACTGAACTTATTTTTGCTGAACTTAACTTATTTTTACTGAATTGAACTTATTTTTACTGAACTGAACTTATTTTTACTGAATTGAACATTATTATTTTAAGGTGAACTGAACAGGGTCGAAGACCCGAACATGACATCTATAATAGCACCAACAGTGCAAAAAAAATGGTCTACCCAATATAATAGGAATTTGGGCATTCTCCTCCATATCTAACACAACAAAATCCACATGGATGTAAAACTTTCCAACTCTAACATGGACGTCTTCTAAAACACCTAGAGGATATTTTATAGAACGGTCAACCATCTGCAAAGTTTTGAGTGCACTTAAGTGCCCCCATGTTCAGTTTCTTACAGACAGACAATGTCATGACAGACACAGATGGACCTAAATCACATAATGCTTTATCAAAAAATAATGCACCTACATGACATGGGATGGAAAAGCTACCAGGATCTTTCAATTTAATGAGTGCGATTCTATCTACCCCACCAAAATCTTTCTTTTTAGTTATCATTTCCTTAAAAAACTTGGCGTAAATAGGCACTTGTGAAATTAGTTCAGTGAAAGGGACCGTTACCTCAAGTTTCTGGACCATAGCCAAGAACATACCAAGTTGTTGATCTACTTTGGACTTTTGTATCATATGATGGAAAAGTAGCCTTGGTGTAAAAGGTGTTTCAGAAACCTTTTCCTTCTTCTTCCCTGTCTGTTCAGCTTCCTCAGATAATTCGACATCAGACGTCGAACTCTTCTCCAAATCCTTCTCTACTACCACCTTCTCCTTGCTAGGAGCGACATCATCATCAATGGGCATAGGAGGAGCAGCATAAGAAGTGCCACTACGGAGAGTAACGGCATTTGCTTGCTCCTTATGCATAGGCTGCCCAGGCAATTGTCCCTGCTCTCTCTGAGCATTGTTTGCTGCCAATTTGGCAATTCGAGTCTCGAGAAGTTTGATGTGCTTCTCTTGGGCTCTTTGTGCCTCTCATTAGCTCTCTGTATAGCTAGCAAGTGCTTCTCTTCAGCTCTGTGTGCCTCCTAATTAGTCTTTTGCATAGCCAACATCAGCTTCAATTCAGATGTGCTAGGCTCTTGTGGGGCTACATTTTGTGGTGCTGGCTGATATGAGGTCTGTTGGGTAGGTCTTTGAAAATCGGAGGGATTTTGAGAATTCCCTTGGTTTTGGTAATAATTGGGTTTTGGGTGATTTTGTGTAGGCTGATAGAAATTTTGTGGTTGTTGGTAGTTGTTTTGTGAAGGGTGAGGGTTTGGCACATTGTTGCTCTGATATGAGAGAAGTAGGTTGTCTCTCCAACCAGGATTGTATCTGTTAGAGTAGGGGTTATTTGGCTTTCTTTGCTGAAAGGCATTCGCCTGTTCCATCTGATTCTAACTTGACTGACAGTCGTGCCCAAAGTGACCCTGAATACCACACACCTCGCTGTAAGATGAGGTTGATGGGTGCAAATGCTGACATGACATTTATACTCATAGGCGGAGGTGTCGAACTAGAATGCTTCAATGTGTCGAACTTCTGATTCAGTTGCGCCATTTGTGAAGCAAGTAATGAAATGGCGTCAACATCAAGTACCTTCTTAGTCTGATTCCTAGATGAGGAATGATCATTAGCTGCGAGATTAGCTAGGAAGTCATAGCCTTCATCAACTGCCTTGTCTAAAAAGACTCCTCCTGCAGACGAATCAATAATACTCTTCGTCTGGGCTGCAGACCATTGTAGAAAGTCTGCGTCAGGAACCACTTGTCCATATTATGATGTGGACACTCCCTCTATAGGTCTCTAAATCTAGTCCACGCTTCCCTCAATGTTTCATCTGACTCTTGGGAAAACGTGGCCAACTTGTTTCTGATATCTGCTGTCTTTGTGGGAAGGTAATATTCTTGGAGAAGCGCAGCAGAAATCCCGACCATTCTGTCTTAACGATGTCACTAAACCACCTATGAGCTTTGTCTGAGTGAAAACTTGAACAAAATGACTTTCTGCTTCTCAGGTGTGACTCCTTGGGGTTCAATAGGATGCCCACCAAACTGATTTTGTTGCACCATATTGATGAGTGCAGGCTTGATCTCGAAATTATTTGCAGCAATGGTGGACATTTGTGGACCAGTGGGTATGCCTTCAGGATTAGTCAACGCATAAGACTTCAGTGAAATCTCCACTGGTGGTGAAGAAGTCTCTGAATCAGGTTTCTCTTGTTCGAACTTTGTTCTAAGTTCCCGAAGTATCACTTCCGTATCGGGATCTCTAGGGAATATATGAGTTTTCCTTTTGTGCCTGGACATAAAATAGAAACAACAAGATAACCGTGAGAACGGCCTCAATTGGAACGACGCCAAATTTTGATAGGCTAAAGTCGTATCACCTATTCAAAGATAAATCCTAGAGTCCTTTAACAATAGTAGTCAAGGGAAGTAGGGTTGAGTCCACAGGGAGGCAGAGTTTCTATGTTAATATTCAACCAAATAACTACTTCAGATGAGATCAGATATGAGAACTGAACTAATGATTAAACTAGAGAAAGATGGAATTAAACTGAGATTTAACTATAGAATAAAAGCCTAGAGTATCAGTTCAGTCTACCATACTTATATCAATCAAAGGGGTTCAACTACTACCAAAACCTAGGTCAAGAGTCGAAGGATTAGAGCATGTGTTGAGCTATGATTAAGTCTCAATGCTCATAGTTCAACATACGCCGGTTGTTCAGTAACGTAATCAGAAGTACTGGTGTGTCCTAGGCCTCTAATCGTAAAGCGGATCTGTACGAACAATTACTACCCACAAGCAATCAATGAAATTGGCCACTAACATTAATTAGTAATCAAGAACAAACCACACCACAATCACTCTAATCAAGCCCTAGAAATCAATAACAGTCTAATAAACAATGATGGTATAAACACGGGTACCCTCTCTAATACCCTAAAAAGGGATCTACTCAGGCATGATTAAACTAACAATAATAATTTGAATCAGAAACCCTAACAATTGCATCATGAAATAATCAAAAACTAAACTGAAACAATTGAGAAATAATAACAAAGCAATAAGAGAGAAGATTACCAATTGACTAAAAGCAATAACTTTAATTGAATCGAACCAAAGTTTGACTTCTCCACAATGATAAACTAAGTAAAAACTTTAAAAGCTCTCTAAAAGTGTTTTTGATAATAAAGATGATTGTCAAAATAAACTACAAAGTATTTATATAAACCTAAGAAAGCAAGTAAAATAGGATAGAAAGAACGAAAATCGCCCCTCCGTGTCTTCTGTCCGATCGGGCAAAGGGCCGCCCGATCGGGTCTGGGAGCTCAACTTCAGCAACATAAAACCAAAGTCTGCCCGATGGGATTGGGTGAAGCCACCCGATCGGGGCCGAAACCCGATCGAGCAAGGCTGCCCAATGCCATCGGGCTAAGCTTCCTCCTGAGTGCATCAAAAAGTTGGTATCTGGCTAAGTAAACCTCCACCCAATGGGATCGGAAAAGGGTGCCCAATCGGGTGGAAAATCAATGGAAATAAATAGGAAAGATCGACGCCCGATCGGGCGGGCTTTGCCCGATGCCGTCAGGCCAAGCCATTCTAGGCTTCTTCTCTACTTGGCTTCAGACGCCAAGTTCTTCAAGGAAGATCTCTTCCACAATACTCAAACATGCCTTATAACTTCTCCGCTACAGCGTGGTGGTCAATATGACAGAAAATAGGGAGTTTTTCCTTAAAACCTGCAAAACATTTTGAAACAAACACACCACAACTATATGAAAATAGTTAGCATAAATAGCTCCTAAGAGCGTCAATGTTGCGCATCTTAGCTTGTAAATAAAGGGAAAATTTTTATATGAAATCATTATATCAGTTTGACATATGTTTTTTAACACAATAAGGATGATCATTATGTTTATTCAAGATGTTCATTTAATGATATTTAATATTCATTGTAAAATCAACTTAATTTTAAAATCTTTTTTAGTTTAATTAATTTGAACTTTTTTTTTTTTGCATAATCCTAATGTTCATTATGTTTATAAAAGATGTTCACATAGTTGTTAGAATCCCGATTCGAAACTATAGTCATCCGATTTTATTTACGATTCTATACGATTCTAGTAAGTACTTATAACTTACGAGGACTTCAAAATTATAGATAAAACTAAATCATGTCAACATAGGTATTAATCAATATATATTGTCATTTATTGACTATTTATAGTGTAAACATCTATTTTCTTTCATAAATATCTTTTTAAACTTATAATATGAGCATGTCCCAATGGAAGTTGACTAGAATATCTTGACTATGCATGTTTGTAGAATCGTATGATTCTACGATCCGATCTTACGATTCGACTCTAAGATCGCCTCCCGATTCAAAGTAGAATCCCGATTCTAATAACATTGGATGTTCATTTATTATAACCAATTTTTATTGTAAAATCAACTTAATTTCAAAAAAAATGTTCCAATTAACTTTGACATATGTTTTTTTTCATATAATACTAATGTTCATTATGGTTATTCAAGATGTTCATTTATTGATATCAAATGTCTATAGTAAAATCAACTTCATTTTAAAAAAGTTTTATTCTAAATAACTTTGAGAATGTTTTTTTTACATAATACTATTGTTCGTTATGGTTATTTAATATGTTCATTTATTGATATCAAATGTTCATTGTAAAATCAACTTAATTTCAAAAAAATATATTCTTCCACTGAACTAATTTGACATTTTTTTTACATAATACTAATGTTCGTTATGGTTATTCAAGATGTTCATTTTATTTGAATAATAGTTCATTTTATTTGAAATATTGTTTATTTGCATGGATGTTCATTATAATATTATTTGCTAAGATTCGTTTTATTACTATTGTTCATTTTATTTGAATAGATTGTTCATTTTATTTGAATGATTGTTCATTTGCATTGATGTTCATTATATTACAAGTTGCTCATGTTCCAATGAAATGAAACTAAAACTCTCTTTTTTTAGATTGATTTTAGAATGAACATTGGTTTTCAACAAATGAACATCTTGAATACCAATAATGAACATTAGGATTATTAAGGAAAAAAAATTCAAATTAATTATTGAAACTAACACTTATTCGAAATTAAGTTGATTTTACATTGAACATTCATATCACTAAATGAACATCTAGAATAAACGAAATGAACGTACTTATTATGTTAAAAAAACATATGCCGAACTTAATTGCAAGTAACTTTTTTTATGAAATTAAGTTGATTTTACAATGAATATTTGATATAAAAATTGAACATCTTGAACATTTTGAATACCGATAATGAACATCAGTATAAAAAAATATTGTTCAAACTAATTGAAATTAACATTTATTCGAAATTAAGTTGATTTTACAATGAACATTCCATATCACTAAATGAACATCTAGAATAAACAACTTGAACATACTTATTTTGTTAAAAAACGGATTATTTGTCAGAAACCCCCACTAACTTTCAACTTATTGAAAACAACTCCTAGGATCTTTCACTTTTAAAAATAACCTCCCTAACTTTTCTAAACTTGTTGGTTGCACCCCCAAAACTTAACTCCGTTAATTTTTTCCGTCTATTGGCGCCCAGTAACACATTATCCCTCTTAAAACACATGATGAAATTACTGATATAACCCTCAGTAACTCCATCTCAACTAATTTCCCTCTCTCTTCCATCATTTCCCTCTCTCCTCCATCAATTCGATTTCAACTCTGTAAAACTCATCACTTTCTCCATATCTCTCTTCTCTGAAACTCAGTAACTCCACCATAACTGCTGTAGAAATTAGGGTTTTTTTTACTAATTGTACTTGGAATGGAATCTGGTGATGTCATGGGTGAAAAAGGGAAGAAAATTTGGGCTGTAAAACAAGAAATTGGTGCCCAAATGAGGTAAATACTATTCGTAAACCTAGTCCCTTTTTTATACTTCGATTTGCACACCATTTCAATTTTTTATTGCTGTGTTGTTATGTTTGCTTTGTTTAATAATAAGAATCCTAATTTTTAATTGCAATTGGGCTCAATTAATTGTTAAATTGAAACCCTAATTTGTACTGATTATCTAATTGAATCACTTGCTATTGCTGATTATTTATAGTGTAATTTGTAGGGAAACTAAAACATATATTCGAATGAATATTTATTTGGGGGTAGTTTTCAATTCAGCAATCATAAGACAAGTTATGTGGGAGGTTGTATGTACATGAAGGAGGGGTTGGGCCTTAAACTTACTGATATGAAAATGACAGCAATGAGAGGAATTGTGATGGATGCACAAAAGCATGTTGGTTATAGGGTGAATGACAGCTTCAGCATGTGGTATAGGATGCATGGGAGGAACTTGACAAATGGAAGGAAGCAAATTGTGAATGATTCTGATTTTGAAGGTTTTTACCTAAGTAGGGACAAGAATGATAGGGTACTTTTATATGTGATTGATGAGCCTAAGCCTCAATTAGTTGGGCCTCAGTTTAGGAGCAAGACAAGCACCTTTTTTCCAAGTACATCAGACTCTTTTCCACCATCTAAATTGCTTTCTCAAACCTTTCCAAATCACTCATCTCAGTCCACTAGTATATTGCCCAAGACCTAAAGCAGTTCTGCATCTCAGCCCCATCCAAAGATCCAAATATCCACCACATCTCAACCCAATTCAAAGGCCCAACAGAGCTCACAAATACATGCCCTCATCAAGGATTCAAGCTTTAAAATCTGTTCTCCAGTCAGAAGAAGTCAAAGGCTGCCACAAGTTGTTTTGCTAAGTAGTTTTGAACCACTGACAGAGAGCTCAACCCCTAAACATAAAGCAGCCTCCCCCATTCTGATCTCACCATCAAAAACTACCACTTCTCCACCTCCTGCAGTTCAGAAGAGATGCACACCAAGGGTGAAACATATAGCAACTAAGAACAAGGCAAAACAAGCTAAAACCACAAAGGGAAAGGGGAAGGAAAAGAAGGGAGAAGGGAAGAAGAAAGCAAAAGAGAAACTGTTGAAGGAAGATTCTGATTTAAGTGGGGAAGAATGGAGTGCTTCTGACATTAGTGACTTTGAGTATGAGCCTGGAGAAGAGGATAGGAAGGAAGATGTTGAAGATGAGTTGTTCTTCAATTCAAAGGGGGGTGGAGCAGATCTGTTGAAGGGGTTTGAAGGTCATAAACCTAGTACATCTAAGGGCAGTGAGAGGAACAAAGAACCAAGGTGGACCAAGGAGGATTTTAACCTTGGGAATGTGGCTGAAGTTGACTGTGATTCAGATGAAGCAAGAAGCTTACAGGGATCAGATGATGAGGGTGATCCTTATCCAACCTTCAACCCTGAGTTTGATTTAAAGGGACAGGTAAAACTGAGTCTTGGTTTGAAGTTTGAAAGTATTTATGACCTGAGAAAAGCTGTGCAGCATCATTCCATTCAAAATAGGTATGATTACTATTTTTTGCATAATGGAGCTGGTAGATTTGATGTGTATTGTAGAAATAAGTGTGATTGTGATTGGAACACAAAAAAGGGAAAGTTTCAATATTATCAATGTAATGTGAATGAATTGAGGTGTTTTTTTAAGGTTCATGCAATTCAACTGCCAATGTCTGATCAATACTAGATTAAGAGTCTTAGGCTAGAGCATAATTGTGGTTTTTTCCATTCAACTAGTAAGGTCACATCTGCATACTTGGCGGAAAGGTACTTAGATGAATGGAGGTCTGACCCTGATTGGAAGCTATCAAAGTTTACTGATAGAGTGTACAGGGATCTTGGGGTTACAATTAAGTATTTTAAAGCATGGTTTGCTAGGGCTAGGGCAAAGCAAATATTGTATAGGGATGCAGCTGATCAGTATGCTAAAGTGTATCAGCATGCCTTTGCAATTTTGAAATATAACCCTGGTTCCACAACTATTGTTTGTGTTGAGAACTCTGAAAATTCAGCCCCCTATTTTTCTAGGATGTATGTGTGCCTAGAAGCTTGTAAAGTTGGTTACAAGCTTGGTTGTAGACCAATCATAGGAGTAGATGGGTGTCACCTAAAAGGTGCATACCCAGGCATGATTTTAGCTGCTGTAAGTAAAGATGGGAACAACAACATCTATCCCATTGCTTGGGCAATTGTGGAAGTGGAAAATACCTCAACATGGACATGGCTTTTAGAGCTTTTGATGAAGGATACAGAGCACTTTGATGGAGTAGGACTGACTTTGATGTTAGATAGGCAAAAGGTAATAATTTCATTCCATTATCAGTATGCCTTTTAAATTTCTCTTTGATTAGTGTTCCTAATGTTTGGAATTTTGATTTGTTAGGGACTGTTGGAAGCTATAGCCCTGGTTGCTCCCAAGGCAGATGTGAGATTTTTTGTGAGGCATATTTGGGCCAACTTCAAGTTGAAGTTCATTGGCACAATCTTCAAGGAATTTTTCTGGAAGGCTGCTAGAGCTACTACTCTGGTATGTGACTGAATATCTTCCTTTGATTTATTCTTTTGTTATTTTTGTTTCAAATCTGATTGTAAAATATCTCTAAATATATTTAATGGTTAATGCAGCAAACTTATGAGAAGCAACTTGCTTCAATTAGGTTTATCTCAGAAGAAGCCTACTTGTACTTGAAAGCAATACCAACAAAGCATTGGTGTAGACATGCTTTTAGCACAACAGCAAAGTCCAACATGGTTACCAACAACATGTGTGAGACTTTTAATGCTGTGATCAAAGAAGCTAGAGATAAACCAGTGATTACATGCATGGAGTGGATAAGGAGGTATATCATGAAAAGGCATGCTGAAAAATGGGATGGGATTCAAACATACAATGGAAGGTTTATGCCTTATATAGGTAGAGTTTTGGGATGGATTATGGAAGGTGCCAAGGGATGTATTCCTGTGCATTCAAGGGCAGATGAATGGGAGGTGGATACCATTGATGATAGGCTTATTGTCAACCTTAGGACAAGAACTTGCAGTTGCAGTCACTTTATGTTGACTGGCATACCTTGTAAACATGCATGGGCATGTATACAAGCCAAAAGGGGGAAACCAGAGGATTATGTGGATGATTGGTACACTAAGGACAAGTACTTGCAAGCATACTCTTCACACATAAGACCCATGCCTGGTTTTAACCACTGGGACCCTTGTTCAATGCCAGAGCCTTTACCACCTGTGATTAGGAGCATGCCAGGGAGGCCAAGCCATAAAAAGAGAAAGAAAGAAGCTGGGGAAGTGGAGGAAGGTAAGGCAAAGAAAGTGAGCAAAGCTGGAGGGCAGCAAAAATGCTCTAACTGTGGACAGTATGGGCACAAAATATTGAAGTGCACAAATCCCAAAGCTACAAAGCCTCCACCAAAAAAAGGAGGAAGGCCACCTTCAAATGACCCTTGGGTGGTGGCAAATAGGAAGAAAAGGGAGGCTAGGGCAAAGAAGGTAAGCATTATGGACTGCCTCTGATATTAGTGACTCTAATTTGTTTTTACAGCCCCTTAATTATCTCTAATGTGCTTTCTTTTTTGACTTGCAGATGACTTATGTCCAGCCATCTACCAATGAGGCAAGCACTAGTCAGAATGTGCAGTTTCCCCCTTCTCAGTCAAGCCATAATGTGCAATTCCCCCCCTCTCAGTCAAGTCAAAATGTTGAATTTCCCAAGTCTCAGTCAAGCCAAAGAACTGATAAAGATGCCATCCCCAAAGCTCCTACTACTAATGCAATGCCAGCTCAACATGCTCTCAATGGTGCAAGAGTGAAGTTACCATTGAAGCCAACAAAGAAGAAGATGAAAGAAATTTCAAAACTCTGATGCCTAGGGTTTTTGAACTTAGTTTCAGTTATGTAGAAGCCTTTTTTGTAATGGATACATTGGATTGATGTTGTGACAGTTTTTAGTTGAACCCTATTTAGTTAATCTTATGTAATGAATTGTAGGATTGATGGTTGAAATGTTGTTAATGTTGAGACAGTTTCTTTACTTTGAAATGTGAATGATGATGATTTGAGGAAACGACTTTATTTCATTGCTCCATAACAGTTACAAATATGGAAGTGTGCAAACAAAACACAACCAACTTACAAATCTTAGTTTTGCATTCAAGGGCCCTTACTTAGCTAACTTAGCTAACTAGTACATAATACTTAGAATCAAGCAAACAATCACTAAACACCCAAGGGCCCCAATAATCATTCCTGACAAGAATCCTAAACCACTAACTGTTGATGATCCTCTTTTCCTCTTAATTTTGTGAATTTCACCCTCTGCTCTTTTTCTCATGTCCTGATTCTTTGCTAATTCAGTCTTGAGGAATGCCACTTCATGGTTCAATAATCTCTTCTCCAAAAGAAGTTCATTGGTTAGAACTCTTTGCCACTCCACCTTTTCTTTGTCCTGCCATTGAAAAAAACCGCACCCATCTCTTCCACTATGAAAATCAGAGAATTTGCAAGCATAAAACTTCCTTCCAGGATTATCATTAGTCCAAGACCTCAACACTTTAGCTGCAATCCCACACTTGCATTTGATAGCCATCTGTTACCTATTCCAAGAAATTCAGTAGTCAAAGAACAATTAAGCATAATTCAAGGTCAAATCAACACACCCAACTACAATTACATAAGTATAAGTCATGGTTCAACATTAACAAACCCTAATTTCACAATTTCCCCAAATTTAAAGTTCCATTTACTGATTTTCGATATGAAATTACAAACCCTAATTCTTAAAAAAGAAACTCTTTATGCAAGAAAAATTTTTACTTGAAATTGTACAGCTTTAATTTCAACAATTTGGGGATTAGGTTTAAATTAGGACTTCGAGTTGATTGGGAATGCAAATTTGATGCTCAATTGGAATTGGGTTGAAGAACTTTACGAATGTTACCGTTGTGTTCAATTGGAATAGGAAGGTTGTTAATGAGATGATATATAAAGCTGTTACTGGGCGCCAATAGACGGAAAAAATTAACGGAGTTAAGTTTTGGGGGTGCAACCAACAAGTTTAGAAAGGTTAGGGAGGTTATTTTTAAAAGTGAAAGATCCTGGGAGTTGTTTTCAATAAGTTGAAAGTTAGTGGGGGTTTCTGACAAAAAATCCTTAAAAAACATATGTCAAACTTAATTTTAAGTAAATTTTTTTTTGGAAATTAAGTTCATTTTACAATGAACATTTGATATGAATAAATGAACATCTTGAACATTTTAAATAAACAACCTCTAAGGAGAAAATAGAAGGCTAAGAAAAGAAGAGGGAAATTTTTTAGCAAATGAATTCAAAATGTTCAAAAATGGAGGAGGGAGAAAAAAATTGGGCCTATTATAGTAAAAAAAGTTCTATTTGCTGCCCCCTAATTGCTGCTATTTTAGGCGATGGCAGCAAAAAACTTTTCATTTGCTGCAACATTAAAGAATAATATGCAGCAATAAGAAAAATTCGTTCTATTCGCTGCAATTTTAATCTAAGTTGTGCAGCCAATACAATCAATTAAATAATGTAAAAAATTTACAAGAAAATATTTTGTTTTAATTGCTTCAAGTTAAATGAGTGTGGTGCAGCCAATAGACAATTTAAATAATTTAGAAAAATATATAATAATAAACTAAATTACAATTGTAAAGAAAGATTAGTAGTTTCTCTAAAAAAAAAGATCATCAGTTAAGCAAATCAAAAAGTGAAAAAGAAAGAGGCGGCAAGATTGATTCATCTCCCTCCCTGAACTCCCACAACACACGAACTCCCTCAACTCAATCCCACTAAATCGTCCTAACCAATTCACGAAAAAGTCGCTCAAAGATGTTATTGGATACTTATCTTCTTCCCTGTTCAACCATTATATTTTTTTATTCTGGGTTGCAATTCACTCATAAAGCTTCGATAGTTATCTCTGCTCTCTGTGCTCTCATATTCAACCGTATAATTGGATTTCTCTGCTCTCAGTTGGAATTCGCTCAAGCAAACAAAGGATTTCGATTATTTAAGGTTTGTTCTTTCTCATTCAATCTTTTTGCTTGGGTTTTGGATTCGATAATTTAAAGTTTAATTTGCTTTGTTGAATTTGATAATTATGTGCTTTTTAATTGTAAATAAATTTCGTCTGTTTCTAATTGAATTGGATTGGAATACATAAGCATATTAAGTGGTAAGTTTGGTGTTGTTTCTGCTCTAATTTGATGCTAAGATGAAGTCTTTTTGATTTTTCTGCTGATTTAAGCATTGGGTGCTGCTTAGTTTTTGGTGGATGCTTTGAAATATGAGTTTCTGTTAATGGGTTCTTAGCCTTTTTTCTGTTAATGCTTTGATACATTGCTCCCTTTGTCTTCAACCTCCTTAATTATGGGTTCTTAGCCTTTTTCTGTTAATGGGTTCTTAGCCATTTTCCGTTCTTATCCTTTTTCTGTTAATGCTTTGATACATTTCCTGGTTTTCTTAATGAGGAGGTATTTGTTTTGGATGTTTTACTCACTTCAACTATTAATAAGATTTCTCCTCTGCTTATATCGCTTAGTAAATTGATCTATGGCATGACCAATTAGGCGACTTCAGTAGAGTTCACTCAAGCATTTGAAGAAAAAAACATTTGCTCTCTAATATGGTGGATATTAAACTTGATAAATGTGAAATTTGTGTCGAATTTACATATGTGAAGAAACCTAACAAATCTGTGGTATTAAGAGATTGAGACGACCATGGTAGAAATATATGTTTACATTCCTTAAATGCCTGTGAATATGAAGGCGTCATTCATCAGCTTTCAACCTCTTATACAGGTCAGGATAACAAACCAATCACAATTAGTTATAAGGGAAGGCAGGTAATTGCAGGTGCAGGATAGGAAAGATGAGCTCAGCTTAGTCAGCTACAAGAGTAGTAATCAAGTGTAATGCAAGTTCATAGAAATATGATGAACCAACTCTTGAGCTATGTTTAACAGGACACTCATCTTGGACCGCTCCCTAGTATCTACTAATTGTTCGACTTATGCTAGGCTTGACGATAAAAATGCATTCCTTTTGTCCTAACCATTCAATAACATTCTGCCGTCTTTCACCTCTTAGGCTGTGTTTGGTTGGCTAAAAGTATTTTTAATGGCAAAATGAATTTTTAGGAAAACTATTATCCGGATAAAATATCGGGTCTACCTTGATTTTCTGTGGTTCATGGGGTAAATCAATTTTTCACCCTCCAAAAATTAATTTGACTCTATATCTTTCTTTTAATATGACCCAAACCAAACAATAGAAACTGGAGAAAGTAATTCCCCGAGAAAACACTTTTCTCCCAAGCAGACATAGCCTTAGTTATCAATGGAACTTGGGGTAGAAATTAAAAAACCAAAGCCAAACATACAAGATACATAAGTAACCATCACAGATAACCTAGGGTCATGTAGACAGCCGAAATCTAATAGTCATACATGGAAGTTATACAAGCATTATAACGTAGTGCAACATGACATAGAGACAGACGAAAAAGATTCAGACATAGTTGAACATTACATTTAACTAGACAAAATATCCTGACTAACTACTTCAAGAATCAGCAACCCATGAGGAAATCAATGACGTACGAGAGAAATGGGCGAAGTTCTTAATCGAATATTGTATGTGATTATTGAATGGTAAGTACCTCGTCAAATGCTTATAGTACGTAATTACCTCTTTCATGTTCTTTGGGTTTTCCGGTTTTCTCTTTGAACTTCTCTTTGCTTTGTGTGTTCAATTGAACTTATCAGATTATCTGCCTTTATACGCACATGTGTGTAAGTGCACAAATACCTACGAGGGAGAGATTAAGGAACTTCTAAACAATTAATTAAGTTGGACCCACCACTAATCATGTTGTTTTTCTTATATTTTTAGAAGAATATAATCTGAATGGAAAAGTGAAGATCAGATTACAATCTGGTTGGTACATCTCGGTATTAAGAGGCATTAGGATATGGGGGGATGAACAAAGACTTTTGTTGAATTATAAGGATCAAGAGGAGATCTTTAAAAGCCAACCCACTGTTTTGGAATCTCCCTTATTCAACATACCTTCATTTATTGGACTACTACTACTATATTGTTTATAAAGTGTTAATCATTGCATTTATGAAGTAATTAGTACTAAACCTTTTGATCTAAAAAAGAGGATTTTGTATAAATCATTATATATTTATGTATAATGTAAAACTTTTTAATACTTGTAATGTATGTGCCATGATGCTGTTTAGTTGCTGTTGCTGCCGATTTGCGGTTGGTGTCGTGTTGCTGCCGCTGCCCTGCTGCTGTTTAGTTGATGTTGCTGCCTATTTGCTGTTGCTGCCCTGCTGCTGCTGCGCGTTGCTGCCGATTGCTGCCTCCTGCTGCTGCCCCTTCCTGCCTCCTGCTGCTGCCCCTTGCTGCTGTTGTGCATTGCTGCTGGTACGGTGGTGCGTTGCTGCTGGTAGTGTACTAGTGTATATAGGTTAGACTTAAATTACTTGATGTTCTATATTTTGTTCGGATGCACGAATCATTTTGACCGAACCGATCCGACCAACTATTGGTTTTGTTTTGGCTGTATGGTTACGGATAATATGATTACAGGTTTTGATAAATTTAAGGGTACCTTTATTTTTAGAGGAAGTTCTGCCGAAATTTTTACTGCATCTTGTGGCTAATTATAGTTATTGTGTTGTTTTTGTTAATGTTATTATTGTTATAATAAAAATTATTGTAATAATAATAGTAATAAAAAAATCGGTTGTGTTTTATTATGAAAAAAGGTGTTTCTAATTGCTGCTTTTCTTGAAAAATATAGCAGCAAATAGAAGAGATTTTTATGGATGTGACATATTCTTATTGCTGCTATTGAAATAGCAGCAAAAAGGTTCCTTTTGGCTGCTATTCTTTACTGAGCAGCAAATAAAAATGTTCTATTTGCTACACCTCTAATTGCTGCATAATAGAAATGAGCAGCAAATGACATAAAATATGAAGCAGCAAATAAAGGTTTTTTTACTAGTAATTTGTCAGTTTTCATTGTATATGAAATGATGTTCATCAGTGAAGATTAGATAGAAAAATAAAAAACCTCCAGTTCTCCGATGTTCATTGCAAATGAACTAAAAGTTCATTACATTGAGCGCACCATACTATCGTGTGTATAATGGAATTTGCAATAGTACTGCAAAATAGAAACAAATAGTACTAAAATTTATTACAATTGTTCGTGACGAGTTCTCATGTTTTGATATCGACTATAATACCATCCATTCTATAATATCATTGTTAGAAATTAATCCGGTCCAAATGAATAGGGCATTAGTCTCTCACAAAATGCCTAGAAAGCAACGAAACACGAAAACATGCTATGTGACGAAAATGGTCTCTTAAATTGGAATTAAATTATGACATCTCATCTTGTCTCCCTTATAAAATCACCCACATCAAGAACTTCATTTTAGGAGAGAGAAAATCAAATTATTCAAAATCAAAAGTTCAGGTCCTTCTTGTTGGCTTAACTCAAATCGAGTTAAGCTCACAACAAGGACTCAAACTATCAAACTTTTCACCTTTAAGGACCTATAACTTTTTTCTTCACCTTTTAGGACACGTGGTTATATTTTAAGCAAGTTAACTCACCCTTGACTCACCCTTAACTCACCTCCTTCTTTAAATGACTGAATTTTTTAAATTATATTACAAAAGTAACCAAAATGCAGTAATATTGTATGAATGTTATTTTAAAAGAAGAATATTTAACATTAAAAAATAAATAATAAAAAATTAAGGAACTTAAATTACTTCATTTCAGTTTCATGCAACCAACAAATCTTTATCAATTTCCAAATATCCCATTTTTCTTTCCACGATCATTTTCTTTTCTGATCCAATTGCAAGTCAATAACCGATGATTGGATAATGTTCATCAGAATTCAATTCCAAAAGTGAATACCCCACCTCCAATTTTCCCCTTCAAACTCAATCTCAAATCAAACACCTCTTAATCACTAACCTTATAAACACTTTCATCCACATTTTCTCTCTCCTTACCCAACTCATCTTTATGAGATGAATATAATTTCCCGTCACTTTACCTTGAACCGAGGCCGCTCTGTAATTTTTTTTTTCAGTTCACTCTCACTAGATTTATAGTGTTAGGTTTTTCGATTTGTTTTCGGGTTGCGGTGATTTTGTGTTGTTTGGGATTTTATTGGGTTGTAGGGATAGTCTAATGGCATGTTTAGAGTTGTTTTTGGGGTACTCTATGTTTACGTGATGATTTGGGGGACTTTCAGGGTAGTTTAGGTTGTTAACCTAGTGATCTGGTTGATTTTCGGGGGTAGGATGTTATTTATACGGTGGCTTTGAAAGGGTTGGATGAATAAAAGGAGTTGAAATTAGTTAATTTATCTTGACTTTATTTTCTTACTTATAGTGATTTATTCAACTTTTTTTTTAAAAAAAAGAAAAAACTCAATGACCCACCTTCTTAACCTCACATGAGTTAAAGTTTACCTAAATAGAGAAAGGAGGTCCCAAACGGTGCCAAAAAAAGGTATAGGTCCTCAATGATGAAAAAACACAAAGTTCAAATCAAACCAAAAACAATTCCTTGGTGATTGAAATGTAAGAAGCTCGTTAAGCACATTTGACTAGAATTAACAACACTCGGCGGTGTTTGATTTAACTACAACTGTTATTGGTAAATTCAAGAGACTATCAAGAGTATGAATTTCACTCTTCTTTAGTTCTCTGGGTACATGTAGCTTAATTTTTTACATATTGATTTGCAAAAAATAAAGATAGTAAAAGAAAAGAAAAACCAAAACAATCACGAATTATAAAAAGTGGAGAATTGCTAAAGTTAATCTCAAAAGAATAAGAGAAAATAATACAAACCCAAATGAAATACTGCAATTAATGTTGAAAGGAAGAGAAGAAAGCGAGGGATTTAGCATCCCATATTCAAAATAGGAGATTTTTGTATTAAAAAAAGCGATGGAAAAGTGATAAAAAAAATCTTAGTGAAGCATGAATAAGAGAGATTGTCCAGTTCCTATCTGATAGATAGGGATTGGGCATATATCAACTTATGTGTAGTATATTTATAGATTTAGATACTTCCTTCGTTTTTTATTAGCTGTGACATTTTCTATACAAGGAAGTTTTAAATTATCTGTGACACTTTCCAATTTGGGTATTTCTTTCTCTCTATCTCTCTCATATCACATGGCCCCCTATTTTACTTCTCTCTATCTCTCTCCTATCACATGGGCCCCTTTTTACTTCTCTCTACCTCTCTCCTCTCCAAATATTATTTAGGATTCCGTGAAATAGAAAGTGTCACAATTAATAAAAAAACGAATGAAGTAATAGATTTCATAAGTATATTTTCTGAATAAAATAGTTTATCTTAGAATTTAATAAAATTGTAGTATCTTTATAGAAAATATAGTATATGTTATTAAAAATTATAGTATATTCCAATATGATAGATGTGGACAATACATCATTGTTGAGCTGAAAAAACCAAAGTTGCAGTCTCACGAGATGATTTTTAATTGAGTTTTAATGTTTTTTTAACCTGGAGCACATGCCCCAAGATGGCAATAGCTATCTCTACCAATAGTGTATAATAAGTATGGTACAATCAAGTTTATTTTTTACTCAAATAAATATATCATTCTCTTGAGAAAATGCATATTCTCTAAAAAATAAAGGGTCAAAATAAAATTTTGACTTGAAAACAGAAAATAGATGTAAAGAGACGGAAAAGTAATGGGGACAGGAAAGATTCGGCATCCCTTTAAGCAACTTATTCGGCTATTCCGAACCCCATAAATGACCAAAAACATATACATATAAATCAAAGTTGTTAGAAGAAAAGCAACCGCACTATGAATCGCATTTCAAGCCAAAACATCAACCGCCCTTATCGAAACGAATTCGATTCTATAAAGACATTAAAATTGTAAATTTACACATGTAGCATCACAAGAATCCAAAAAATTTATATGCTACATTGTTTTATATTCGTTACTTAATAAACTTGTCGATTGTTTTATACTCCCTCCGTTCCAAAATGTTATACCCATTTTCTGTTTTACGCCGTTTCAAATAGATATACCCATATAGAATCTTTTCTATTTATATACATTTTTTCTTCCTATTTTACCCTTCAATATCTAAACATTTACCTACCTTTTACTCATTTGTACTTTAATGGTCCACACATTTGAATCTCTCTCTTACTTTTTCTAATAAGGACAAAAAAAGTACATGAAAATTATTAAAATAAACATAAGATTCTCTTATAATTCTATTTGCCTTGGTTTTCCCCCATATTCCAAATGGGTACAACATATTGGAACGGAGGGAGTATTCGTTACTTAATAATCATTTGTGGACTATTATTTATTTACCTTCCTTTCGAAAAAGAAGACGTTTTAAAATTGGAAAAATTGATAAGAATAATCCGACCTTTAGCCGGTCTTCCACCAATGGTACCACCTTCATTTAATCCAGCTATAATCCCACCTTTGACACTCATATTCTCTCAATGGTACCATACACCTACCACCTGTTAAACCGGTAAACAAAATTGTTTACCAGTTATTTTTCCCCCAAATCCACTCATCCTCTCTCCCTCCCTCTCAGACCACTATTATCAACGTCAACAATGGCTACTCTATGACTGCTCCACCATTCAAATCGGTTTGCCGCTCTTTAATTTCACAGGCCGCCGGTGTTTCTCTCAGATTGCGTTTCCCTTCTTCTCGTGGTTGTTGGTTTCGTGTTCGTTGCAAATTTGGGATATGGTGGGTCGTGGCTCGTGGTCGTGGGTGTTGGGTGGAAGTAGACCAGTGAGATTATACTCAAATCCCCTGCTGGTCATATACTCAAATTCACGCATATCATCAACAAAATTTAACTCTTAATTGAGCAAAAACTTATCAAAATCCAAACAAACAAAGAAAATCATCAACTCTAACTTTACTAAAACAAGCTTAAACTTACCATTTGCTGATTAATATTTTTTTACAACCAATGGCGACAAACAAACAAAATCATCAACTCCTTTATTTTTCCTCCATTTTTATTGCCTGTTTTGCTTCATTCATTCTCAGCTCTTATTCAACAGCTGTAATTAGTAAATTCAATGTCAGATTATCTAATTTTGAAGTTATTCACTCTAATGATTGATTAAATTGCATTGTATGGCAAAGGATCAACTAGGAAGAATAAATCATCCTCGACATCGAAAGATGAAGAGAAGCTTCCCTATGTTCATGTTCAAGCCGTGGTCAAGCTACTAATTTAAAACTAAGAAGAATAAATCATCCTCGGCTGGGGAGGGTTTTTGGGGGTGGAGGAGCTGGTGACAGGGGAGGGGGAGGGTGGCAGGGGAAGCGGAGGGGAGGGGGTGGGTGGCAGCAGTGACGGAAGGGGGGTGGGGGTGGGTTCTTATTTTTTTTAAAAGCTTTTTTAATAAATTTGATTTAAAACATTTAATCAAAATTTTAGTTTAAAAATATGCTTAATTAGCTATTAATTACGTAATTAGGGAGATTATCCATGATTGTAGGTCACCAACAGGTTGCCTTCAGGTAACGTACCATTGAGAGAATATGGGTGTCAAAGGTGGGATTATAGCTGGATTAAATGAAGGTGGTACCATTGGTGGAAGACCGGCCAAAGGTCGGATTATTCTTATCAATTTTTCCTTTAAAATTTGGGAACTTACTTTAACCATAATTATGCTATGCAAAAATTATGCAAAGTATACTTTTCATTGTTGCCTCAAATTGTATGAAATACAAATATTTTGAAATAGTGTGAGTATTATATAATTGGATTTTATGTCAGAAACTAACTTTTAACGTTGCAAATTTGTGAAAAACTACTTTTTATAATTTTTGTTGTGATCAACAAACTTAAACCACTTACTTAATTGCACAATACTGCCTTTTGCTTGTTTTGGGAGAGTTGACCTGGGTTTTAGGCTTTGACCAGACACAAATTTCGAGAATGTCTACTAAACGAGTACCAACAAGCCGGGTTTCTCGAGCACGTACTTCGATGCAACATTTTTCAGACTGAAAAACGACGTTTGTCGGAAAAAAGACACTCCTGTCCAGCCCTTCAGGGGCACGAATTTCGAGAATTTCTTCAAAACGAGTACCAAAAAGCCGGTTTTTTGGGCATGTACTTCGAGGAGACTTTGTCAGACTAAGACAACATTTCAAGCACATAAAGGGCGTACGGCAGTGTCCGTTTTCCCAAAAATATCGTTTTTCAGAAAAACGTTGTTTTCAGTCCGAAAATGGCGTCTCGAAGTACGTGCCCGAAAATAAAGCTTGTTAGTACTCGTTTCTTAGACATTCTCGAAATTTGTGCCCTAAAAGGGCGTACCACGGTTTCTGTTTTTCGAAAAAACGTCGTATTTAGTTTGAAAAAGTCGTCTCATAGTACGTGCTTGAAAACCCGGATGTTAGTACTCGTTTAGTATGTATTCTCGAAATTTGTGCCCAAAAAGGATGTACGACGACGTCCATTTTCCGAAAAAGCCGCCTCAAAGTACCTACCCAAAAACTCGGCTTTTGGTATTCGTTTCGTAGGCATTTTCAAATTTGTGCCCATATCGTTTTCAGTCTGAAAAAGTCATCTTAAAGTACGTGCTCGAAAATTCGGCTTGTTGGTATTCGTTTCGTAGGCATTCTCGAAATTCGTGCCAATATAAGACATACAATGGTGTCCGTTTTCCGAAAAAACGTCGTTTTCAGTCCTAAAAAGTGGCCTCGAAGTACTTGCCCGAAAACGCGGCTTGTTGGTACTTGTTTAATTAATAGGCATTCTCGAAATCTGTGCCCGGTCAAATGCCTAAAAACTAGGTCGACTCTCCCAAAACAACGAACAGGTAGTATATATTGTGCAACTAAGTAAGTGGTTTAAGGTAGTTGTTCACAACAAAAATTCTAAAAGATAGTTTTTGACAACGACTTTGCAACTTTAAAATGTTGTTTCCGACAAAAAGTCCTATATAATTTCTCTGTTTAATTTTTAGATAGACGTTCACACATTTTCCAACACACAAATTCAAACGCTAATATATAAAATTGTGTGTGCATTAAAAATTATAAAAAGTTGATATATGAAAAATATATATCTGGACAAATTGAACTAGATCCTACATTCCTACTTGACTATACTTTGGTAACGTATAAAGAATATGGAAAGGTCAAAGTGGGCCGTGTCCAAAGTAAATATGGATAACAAAAAAAATAGTTAGTGAGCATTTTGGACAAAGGGAGATACTATAAAGGGAGATGTTGAAGCAGTGGTTTAAGGCATTGATTCAAGTAATTATTGTATCCACTGAAAATCAACACTAAAGTAAGGTAAAAAAAGATTCAGATTGTTCCCCCATGGCATCATCAGAAACCAGCAAGAGTTGTAGCATAGTGATCGTACCATACCCCGGTCGAGGTCACATCAATCCCATGTTCACCCTATGCAACCAACTCACCTCCTCTGCCTTGCGCGCCCACCAAAACATTTCTTTCACCATCATTCTCACTGAGGAGTGGCTTACTTTGATCAGCCCTAGTGACAAGCCGGCTAATGCCCGGTTTGCCACCATACCTAACGTTCTCCCCTCGGAGCATATACGAGGGGCCGACAATGAAGGCTTCCTCCATGCTGTGTACACCAAGATGGAGGAGCCTGTGGAGCGGGTTCTTGACACCCTTGAAGTTCCTCCGAATGTAATCATTGCCGATACTTTCCTTCCATGGGTAGTTGGTGTTGGGAAGAGGAGGAATATTCCAGTTGCTTCTCTTTGGCCTTTGTTGGCATGCTTGTTTCCAGCTCTTCATCACTATGATCTTCTTGTGAGCAACCAACATTATCCATTGGACTCATTGATAGGTACAACATTTAAAGAGCAATGCTATATGTCTAATGTTTAGACAATTATAAAGTGTTAAGTTACTTAATTTTTACTAGGTGAAATATCATTAATCTACATAATTTAGTCAACCAAGAAGTTCTAAGAAAGTTGTTGATTTGAAATACACATTGAAAGAAGTCTAACAAGATCTCACATGATAATAATTGTCTCAGTAACAATTCTTTCTTGCGAATAGGTGAAAGAGGAGATGAACGAGTCAACTATATTCCCGGCATAGGTTCAACACGTTTAGCAGATCTTCCACTTGTGTTTCACTCATACAAGAAAAGAATGTTGGATCTTATGTTAGATGCCATGTCTTACATGTCTCAGGCACAATTTATCATCTTGAGAACACTGAACGAGCTTGAAGGGCCAGCAATTGAAGCTATGGAAAACATATTACCATCAACTACTATCTATCCTATAGGCCCTGCAATTATTCTCCCCAAATCATCAGACAATAACCACGAAAATGATCAATGCCTCGACGATGAACCAGATTACATACGATGGCTGAACACCCAACCTGATAAGTCAGTCTTATATGTTTCACTAGGAAGTCATCTCTTACCTTCGAGGCAGCAAATGGAAGAGCTAGCTCTCGGACTATGTGATAGTGGTGTGCCATTTTTGTTTGTGGGTCGAGAAGAGACATCGTTTCTGAAGGATGTATGTGGTGATAATCATAAAGGCTTCATAGTCCCATGGTGTGATCAAATGAAGGTCTTATCTCATAAATCTTTAGGAGGTTTTCTTAATCATGCTGGATTAAATTCTGTTCTAGAGAGTGCTTTTGCAGGTATTCCTATGCTGACTTTCCCTTTGTCAACTGACCAACCTATGTATAGTAAGTTGGTGGTGGAGGATTGGAAAGTCGGGTGGAGGTTAAGGGACAAAATCGAAAAGGATGTTCTTATTAAAAGAGAGAAAGTTCAGGAGGTGGTGCAGAAGTTTATGGATTCCGAAGGCCGCGAGGTGAAAGAGATGAACAAGACTTGCAAGGAGTTTAAGCAGGTGCTTTGGAAAGCAATTGCTGAAGATAGCATAGCAGAACGCAATGTTGAGAAATTTCTATCAGAGATTTCATCAACTAATACTAGTCTAAATTAATCTTTGAACTGTTGTTAGTTCATGTCAAAGAGATCAGTTGCAATTGGGTTTTTGCAACTTAAGTCGTTTCTATTTTATCTTGCATTATCAGCATATCTCTAGCTTTGTTGTGATGAAACATATAATCATTCGGTAGTTATATGCATTCAGTCACGTTCTAAATAAAAGTTTGTTAATTGGGTGGTAGTGTCGTACTTACTTCGTTTTCATTTACAGGCTACATTTTTTTTTGCACGATTTCCATTACTAAATTTTGACTACTAACATATTAGAATTTCTAATTAATAATAAAATCATCAAATGTTGATGTTATTAAAATATAGGTTGGGATAAATCTAACAAGGTCTCACATTGTAATTTTTTCACATTTACACTAATATAAAACGGTCGCCAAAGAAGTTTGACCTAAACTAGAAAATGCAACAAGTAAAATAAGCGCAGGAGTGATAGTCAATTCTCTAGTTGTACCAGTATCACAGTACGAGTAATAACTAACTACAATTTACAAAGGTAGGATCCCTATTTTCTCCCCCATTTGTGTTAGGGTTTCTTCTTACCTAATATAGTCTCATACTTATAAATGAGATTTTATAAAATTACAATTTACACGGACTGTGTGTGCACTCTCTAAGATCTTTGTATGGCAAGCCCGATTAAACGGTAGTCTGTCAAGAGTAATATTAAACTAATACTCCTCTTTACAAGAACTAGAAGAGAAACACCCCCCCCCCCAACTAGAAGAGTATGGTAGGCAATGAAATTATTGTAGACGGATACAGGACACTATACTTGCTCTGAAAATTCTGTATGATAAGCAAATTTGTCCTAACACATATTATCATAATCTGGCGATAATATTACACAACTAATCTCTCTTCAAAGTACAATCTAAAATGAGAGTTTGGAACTTGTGTGCTTAGGGTATAGTGGAGAAGTCTTAGAAGAGAGTATTTGATAAATTGATAATAAAGGATATATAGAAGAGGTTTTATAACCCTCCAACGCCAAAATGTTTTCGCTCTTGTTAATCTAATTTCCTGTTTGGTATCAAAAAAAACGCCAAAATGTAAGTGACTTGTCTCACAAGAAAAAAGACTAAACTGCCAGCAATGAACCCTTTAAATACAATATCAAACCACTCCATATCAAAGATAGATGAAAAAGGTGTTGCGACCTTGAATTGGAAACAAATTTTTTTTTTTTGGAAAAACAAACTCTACCTACTATTCTTATCACTTCATATAATAAACAATTTTCAAAAATAAAAAAAAAAAATCATATTTGTTGATTATTATCTAGATTTAGAAAATATAAAAAATGAATTGTTTATTATTTTTGCAATTTAAAAAAAGCAAAATTCATTATCTTGCGTGGCAGAATGATTGGCTGATATTAATCTCTTATTAAAATATTATGGCGGACATTTCTCAAATGCCTGCCCTAAATTTTCTAATTTACAGGGTCATCATGTAGAATTTCAATTTTTATAAATATTCTGCAATATACAATTTTTTTTGCATGAAATAGTAGCATAGGGTGATGTGGTATCACCCTAAATATTTTAACTAACTAAAAACTAAGATTTTATAGGAAAGATGCAGTGTCATGTGGTGTAACTGATGCAAACACAAAAGCAAATATCCTATGCAAATGGAGTATATCATAATGTGAAGAGCTAAATCACGCCCGCAAAAATACAAAAAACGCCCACAATAAATATAATAAAATACCAATATACCTTTTTAAAAAACAACCCAATTCTCACTTTTTCCCCATTTCCTCACGTCACACAACACCACCTAGACGCCCAATCCTCTCCTCTAACCCACGACAACCACCCAACCCATGACAGCCACCCAAGACCGCTTCTGAACATCTGCTCACGCCGCTAAACACCACCCAGACCCTCTCCTCCTCACATTGTTCAACCACGAAAGGCACCCAAAACACCCAGCCGTCCTTTCCCGTCACAAGTTCACCGGCGCTGTTATCCATGGGCGCAATTTTTTTGTTGAACCAGCAAACCGGTTTTGGGAACCGGTTACACCATGGCAGAAACGGTCCTATGGAACCGATCCACAGAACCGGTTCTTCCATGGTGGAACCGGTCCACAAAACCGGTTTTGCCATGTTAGAACCGGTACCCGGGATCGGTTCTACCATGACAGAACGGGTTCCCAAGGCTGGTTCGACAAAAAAAATTTGCGACCACGAAGAACAACGCCGGAGAATGGACGGCTGGGCAGTTTGGGTGGTGCCTAATGTTGGTTGTTTGGTTAGGTTAATGATTTAGAGTGTTTGATTTAAATTAGGTCATGTTAGTTTTTAAATTAAATTAGGGTATATTAGTCTTTTTAATTAAGAATGTAGGCGTTTTTTGTATTTTTGCGGGCGTCGTTTAACAACCCCCATCATAAAAGGCGCAAACAATTATTTCTTAACCAATCAGATAACTTTAGAATCCTTTTTTAATCATTTTCTTCGATTTCCTTGACTTTTCAAGGTTGTAAGAGGGTTACATGGTTGCGTGAGACATGCATAAATGTTTCATTGAATATCTTTAGACAAGTTTGCTCTCTTGGCATCTTATTCGCCTCACTTATACACTATCTACATAATTTAAAAAAACCAACTTATATATTCTATATGTAAGATGTTGTTGGCTTTTTTTTTTGTTCAATTTTCAACATATATTCTTAACTTAGTAACAATTTACGATTATTATGAATAGACAGTTAAAGTGATGACGATCAAATTATGCATTGACATGCGTGAAGTCATGAAAATAAACCATAAAGAAGGAAGTATACTATTCTCCCATTTTATTTAAAAATTCACATCCACGTGAATAAAAAGTACAACGCACAAAGAGAAACTTAGACCTTAGATCACAATAGCTTATTTATATTAAGTGATAATATCTAGGTCACTCTCAGGCATAGAGGTGAGGATAGAGGAGGAGGACTTCTTGAACAACCTTATGCATGTACTTAAGTCCTTCTTGCCCAAATTTGACATCCTCTTCTGTTGGCATGGCACCAACCTTGGCGTTGTAGTGGGCAATCATCTTGAAGTGAGTTCCTGTAATGGAAGGTTCTAGCTTTGTCTCGTACACAATATGATCCCATTTGTCCCCAAGAATATCTCCTTCAATAGTTGAGTACTTGATGTAGAGGTTATCATGATCAATTTCATCTAGTCTGTTCTTCATATATTTGAATGAATGCTCTGCAAATTTAAGCAATCATCGTCAAACAATAAGCACCATCATAACCTAAATTCTAAACATAGAGAATTATCACGCGCATTAATTTGTATGGATTAACCTTTAACTTCGTAAAATATTCCAACATAGAGGTTGTTTTCATGATGAAGTTTATGGAAAATATAACAATATGCGACAATTTTTCTATGTATTCACCAAAAACTAAGGATGACAAACGACTGACTTACTACAGGTTTAGATTTAGTTATATCGTATTTGGATCAATTGTCAAAAGCTAACTTTCGTCATGAATTTTATGTAGGATTTGTTTAATTCTGATCAGGTCTGGTTTGTAAAATCGACAAAAAGAACTATTACAATTCTTTACTCATCATATTTCTATAAGCTGCATAGGTTTAAAAGAATACATGGTCTCTTTTTTCTTTTAGGAGTAATACTTTTGGTATATAGAGGGATCTATATATTTTGCTCAAATTCTTTCTCTTCTACTTGTCAAAAATAAAGGATGCATGTATATATGTATGTTGATATTTGATGGAGTATATATAAACAAGACTGAGAGGGTAACTAGCATATAAGCTTGGTAAGCTACTTCACCTACTGTTTGTCAATTGGATTTTTGATGGAACTCTAAATGGCTTTATAAGTGGTTAGACTTTCCTCCGATATACGGTTGTCTTTCGGTCCATTATTGATGATTTTCTTAATATCATAACATCGATAAACTTAATAAAACAGAAGTAAAACATGAGCCTAACCTTTTGGAAACTTGAGAAGCTTGATACATCCAACCGCAGTGGAGTCACCAAGAACAAATTCAATGCTCTTGAATGACTCAGGAAGAAACTTTGGTAAGAAGTTGTGGTCGTCTACAAAATGAGCCTTAAACAAGCGATGCATTTCGACTGGGCTAGTGTAATCAGCTATGGTATGAGTGTAGTTGTAAACACCAACACCATTAATTTTGGTCTCATTATAATGAAGAATGGTACGATAGATTGGTCCTAGAATAGAAAGCTCACAATCAGACACCAAAATACCACTACCATCAGCACATAACCAATCTCCATCCCTAATTAAAGCCCCAGCAAACTGAAGCGTAACATGTTTCTCACCACCACCTTTTTTCGAGGACCTTACTGGTACGGAACCTAAAGCTCGGATCCCAATATCGATGTTGTTCATATGATCAACATCTCTAATACATCCATTCACAACTATACCAGCCCACCCCATGTTATGAGCCATTTGGGCTAGAACACTTCCTACCATGGACCGCCTTAGGCTACCTCCTGCATCGATGACTAGAACTTTGGGATTGCGTTGCAGCTTCTTGTCTAGTAAGGTTTCCACCACCACAGCATTGTCCTCGAAGGACTTTACTGTTACCACATGGCCGCTGAACGCTCTTCGACGGCCATGTGATTGGAAGACTTGGTTTAAGATTCGTAACTCACCGGTAGAAAGAAGAGGAGAGTTGGCATCACACACATCAGTGGTTTCGGTTGGAACTAGAATTGATGGCATAACAGTGTTACAATTCCCATTCCCATTTCCTATCCCATTCCTATTCCCGTTCTCATACGCTATTCTATTCCCGTTTCCTATCCCATTCCCATTCTCATACGCTATCCCATTCCCATTCCCATTCCCATTCCCATTCCCATTCCCATTCTCATACGCTATTCCATTCTCATACGCTATCCCATTCCAATTCCCATTCCCATTCCCATTCCCATTCCCATTAATTGAGTGTGCCATCAAAATTAGTTTCACAATACCCTAATGGAATGTGTAATGCGTAAAGAAAAACAATTTTTATTAATGGGCTTATTTGGCTAGAAGGGAACACCTTGCTCAATCACTATTTGTGAATAAAATCACGTATCTTATTTCTGATGCTCAAAACTAGTCTTGTGTGCCCGTTTATATACTGCTAATGCTTGCACTATTTTGGCGTAGTAATTGTTAAGTGTATCACATTCCTCATATGCTTAAAGGGAATCTACACATATCGTTTGTCAAAAAAATTATTCTTTCTTGAAAATATTGACACAACAACATGGGCGGATCCAATGGGGTACATTGGAGTACAGGTGTACCCCAACTCCAGAATATGAAAAACAAGCAAAAAACAGAAGGCCTAACCCATAGTATATGTATAGGTAGCTCTTTTTAAGGTGCATATAGGCCAAAAAGACCTCATAAACACATCTTTTGGAGCAAAACAAACTTGACCCAATTAGAACTTGCACGCTCTCTCTCTTTCAGTTTCACGTCACTCACCTCACATGCTCAGACCTCACCTCTCCTAATGATTATATAATTGTAGGATTGGAAGATGAAAAATAAAAATGTGGAGTTCTTTTCAGAGGGAGGTGGAGGGAAGTCACAAAATTCCTCTATATCATCTTTTCCGTCTTTAAGAGACCTTTTTTTGAAAGTTAGCGATGTTTCCAAAACATGAAAACTCGTATGATATAATTTACAAAAATCCACTATTTGCATAACATTAAATTTTATGTTTATATTGATTTTTGCAATATTTAAGTGTTTATTTTAAAAAAATTGTCGGATGCTTCAATTATTTTGTAATTGTACCCCAATCTTTTAAATCCTGAATCCGCCACTGCACAACAATGATTATGATGCTATGCTTTCTTTCCTTTACATGCTAATAAGTTTACACGTACATATGTATAATTCTCTCTTTTTATAAAATTTCATATAAATAATCAGAAAAAATCTTAGTAAAATGTTATATGTATCCCTTAGAGCTATGCATAAGCATTTAACACTTTTCTAAATTATTAAACACAAACAATAACTAATACCCATTGCACAAATTATCCAAAAAGGCCCAAATAAATTTACAAGGCCCAAAGAATTTTAACCCAACTGCCATCTCTTATTCTCCTCCAACACGTCAACTTCTTTATTTTCAGTTTAACTAGTGCCAAAAGAAATTAAACTGGTGCCAAAAAAATAAAATGGCCACAAAATAAATTAGCTGGTGCCAAAAGAAATTAAACTGGTGCCAAAAGATAGTAAACCGGTGCCAAAAAAATAAACTGGCCTGGTGCCAAAAGAAAGTAAACTGACGCAGCAATAATGGAAGCGTCGGTCTGGGAAGGAGAAAGTGGGTGGGATGTTAGGCTTGCCTAATTTTATTGGGCTTGGGCCTGCCTAATTTTAACATTATAATTAGGCGGTATCTTATTTGAATGTCTTGGAACATTAAAGATCAAGTTATTATTTCAAATAACTCGTAATATGAGTAAAAACGCAAAATAATGACGGTCGAATTATTGAGCAAAATTTTCTAATTGAAACCGTTTTAAAAGAGTATACATACTTTTCCGAATTATAAAAGTCAACGTTTTTTTAATCGAATATTTGACCGAATTTTTTAAATTTATAACCTTTTTAAAGAATTACTTAAAGTGAAATAAAATTTAGTGATAATTTTTGTACCACTTATGCTAAATTACTTTTAAATATATATTTTAAAGTTGTTACAGTATACATTCTCAAAAGATCTTCCTCGTGTCCTTTCTTATTAGTCATTTGCGAAAATGTCTTTCTTATTTTATTTGCTTTATATTAATATTATTATAACATTTCTTCTTATTATTATTATTATAACTTACCCTACCACTGACAAGTTAATTAAAGTCGTATCATCTAATCAAAATTAATCCTAAAGTCCTCTAACAAACGGTAGTCGGGGCAATAGGGTCGAATCCACAGGCTAAAGGTACTTCAGATGAAATCATGCAAGAATCAGCTGAACTACTAATAAACTAAAGAAAGCAATATAAAAAAGGGATTTAACTATGGATTAAGGATCTAAGGCACTAGTTAAGTCCACCATACTTATACCAATCAAAAGGTTCAAACAACTATCAATACCTAGGTCCAAAGTAGAGAGATTAGAGCACGTGTTAAGTAATGGTTAAGTCTTAACACTCATAATTCAACATATGTCGTATGGTCACTAACATAATCAGAATTACTGGTGTGTACTAGGTCTCTAATCGTAAGATGGATCTGTACGAACAATTATTAACCACAATAAATCAATGAAACTGCTCAATAATAATCACTTATAAAGAACAAATCACACCATAATCGCTTCAATCAAAACGTAGAAACTAATAGCAATTCAAAAGTAAATCATAGTATAAACATGGTTTTCCTCCATAAAACCTTAGATATATGACTACTCACTCATAATTGAATCGACAATAGTAAATCTAATATAAAAACCTAAAGTTTGCATCATGAACGATTAAATAATTAAACTAAACAATCAAAAATTAAATAAAGAAATTAAGAGAGAAGAACGATACTGAATGACAGAAAGCAATAACTTTAATTGAAAATACCGAGGTTTGATCTCCTCCAAAACTTATCTAAAATGTTTAACTATGGAAAAGTTCTAAAACTAATGCTAATCAAAGCTCAAAAATAAAGTATCTCTCTGACAATAATGTCTAACTATTTATACTAAAACTAATAAAGGCCATTAAAATAATGAGAAAAAGATACAATTTGGGCTATTCGGGTCGTCTGCCCGATCGGGCCATGCTGCCCGCCTAAGTCGGGCCAAGCCTAAACCAAATTGCCCAGCTCCCTTTTCCTTTGCAAATAACAAAATAGCAACGAGTGGAAATTGGGCCTGCCCGACGGGCAGCGTTCATTTTGGCCCAGCACGTCATTTCTTCGTAAGTGGACCAGCAGTAGAAAACTTGATGGGCGCCCGATGGCATCGGGCCATCTTGCCTGATCGGGCCCGCAACGAGCTAGCCTTGTCCACAAAATTCGCCTGATCGGGCTTCTGAGCCCGATGGCCTAGGGCCAACTTCAATTCAACACCAAAAGGAAGTGGAATTAGCCTGATGCCTCCGGGCTCTCTTACCCGATCGGACTACTCCATTTGGCTTAAAACTTTGCTTTTCTTTGCCTTTCCGAGATCGACTTCACGTCCAAAGGTCTCGGGACCTTCTAACTCATCAAATATGACTCGTAACAACTCGTATGTGCCTCGTAACAACTCTCAAATGTGCGGTTGCTTCCAAATGGCTCAGAAGAGGGAGAAAACTCCCTAAAACTGCAACTCAGCATGAAAACAACAAAGTCACAACTTCTAGAGTAATTAGCACTAAACAGCTCCGAAGAGCTTTAATAACGCACGATTTAGCTCACAAATAAAGGGGAAAAACTCTATATAAAACCATGATATCAACCACACAGGCTTAGGCCCTGTTCTTTTGGCCTGCAAAGAACTGAACTGAATTGAGCTTATTATTTGTAAATTAAATTATATAGATGATATATGATAATACAATATAGAAATAATAATAATAATAATAATAATAATAATAATAATAATTATTATTATTATTATAGTACTTGGTGTTAATAATACTTAATACTAATAATTTTTTTTAATAATAATGCTACTAATAATAATAACAATAATATTAATAATACTAATAATAATTACTATTAAAATAATAATATTAATATTAATAAAAATGATGATTATGATAATAATAATTATTGGTATAATAATAATGATAATAATGATAATAATAATAAAACTTAATAATTATAATATTCATAACGACAAAAATAATGATAATAAAGTGTTAAAAATAAGTTAAAGTAGTAGTAATGACAATAATAATAATTGTAATAATAAAATTAATAATTAATATAATAATGATAATAATATTAATAATAATTGTAATAATAATATTAATAACTATAGAGATAATAATAATACTTAATAATGATAATAATTATAACGATAATAATAGTAGTAATATATGATAATAAAAGTTTTAATAATAAGTTGAACTAAATTAAACTGAACTGAACTAAAATTAATGGAATTGAACTGGACTGAACTGAACTGAAATTAATTTAAGTTTTTTACAAACCAAAAGAACAGGGCTTAACTTGCTCTATCAAAAATATCAATGACTTTAAAAACACAACCCTCCCTTAGCTCAACAAACTCGCTCACTTTTCTTGGATTCAATTGTTACAGTAATGGGGGAAGTTTTATAAGGTTCTAATTAGTGAATAGGTGATAGATCACTAATTATTTTGTATTGAAAGGATATAAGAGTTCACCATGGTGATGAACTGACATTTTTTATAAAATGGCCGCAATTCATGCTACACACACGTGTATAGGGGTGTTATTAATGAGCTTAGCCTGTTCGCGAGCTGCTCGAGTTCGGCTCGGAATTTTCACAAGCCGAGCACAACCATGTTCAGCTCGAGAAGTTCGTGAACATGCTCGAAATATATTTAAATTATGTTTTTTAACATAGTGACCTCAAATATTAGTAGAATATTTTTAATAAGTCTAGGAAAAATATATAAACTTAGTTATAATATATTAGATCTTATAAATATACTTTATTTTGTTATAATTTTTTAACCCAAGTCCAGTTTTGTGTAACTTGTACTTGATAATCTTAAGCTCGAAAAAGCTCGAGATTCGGCTCGAGCTCGAGCAAAGTATAACGAGCCAAGCTTGAGCGACCCCTAGCTCGGGCTCGGCTCGGCTCATTAACAGCCCTACACGTGTATAATAGAAGCTGTATAGAGATATTTGGAGAGCAATAATTTTACTCGTCACATGTACATCAACACATCGTTACAAATTTCTAGTCCATCTTAGAGGTTTGATATCAATAAATGAACATCTTTTGTTTGAAACAAATAATAAATGAACATCTTTTTTTTAAACAAATAATAAATGAACATCTTGAATAACCATAATGAACGTTAGTGTTATGTAAAGGAACATATGTCAAAGCTAGGGTTTGTTCTTTTCAACTTAATTTTGCCTTTCAGAACTTATTAGACCTTATTCAATCTAATTAGATAAAACCTTAATGGACTCTTATTAGACCTTATTAGATTTTATTCAAATTTCTGTGTGCCCTTGTTTATTTGTTGGAACCAGATGCTCTTTCCATATCCATTTGTTCATTACATTTGACCATATGTTCATTCCGCGTTTGTTTCTTTATTGAAGCGGAAGCGCTCATTTTATGTTTTATTTCTTGCGTTTAGAATGTGCGCGCCGTGAGCACCAGTGCCGACCAATGGGGTGTGCAACGAGTACAATTGCAAAGGCTCGAGGTGGACATCATTTGTTACTTTTTCACAATGGTGCAAGTATGAAGGTGGCGGGTTCGAAGCGTTTTGCACGCTGTGCTTTCGCATTTTAATTTCTTTGGGGTCTCTTTTATTTTGGGTTCTTTCATTGTTCTATTTTGATTCTTTTGCTACAACTTATTTACCTTCTATCTGTTTCATTATTTTACCCTAGAAATTTTATACTCTTATGAGACTAATACTATGTATTTGATGCATTTAACAACTAACTATAAAAAATTTGCATATGTTTTGGGACTAATATACTCCCTCCTTCCTTATTTAATTCATCCATTTTGTACTTCGGCCCTATTCTCATACACCACTTCAATCATCATTTACGATTTATACACAAGAAAAAATATAGTCGTGTGGGATCTTATTTTGATCCGCTCAATACATATTTTCAAAATATCAAGCTTTTATAATCTTTACTTAATGATAATTTTAGACATTAGTCATCAAAATTATGCATTGGTAAATGCAAAAGTCAAAGTGACTAAATTAAATAAGGACGGAGGTAGTATAAGAAGTATTTATTATCATTAGAAAATGATATGTAAGCTCTTTTCGTTGATCCAATTTGTTTATCACGTTTGCCGGTCATAATAATCGTTTTCAATATATGAGTAAAGCTATAAAATTTGTTTTATTCAAAATATATAATGACGGTTTTAACAAAACCCATATAATTATATATTCTCTAAAGTATGAATAACTAAAGATAATTAAAGTTGAGTTTGTAAATGGTGTCAAAGTCAAACTGGATCATATAACAAGAGACAGTGAAAGTATAAAATGTGTGACATGGGATGACATGTGGCAGATAGCAATGTGAGCTTACACTTTTTAATATTATATATATATGAAAGGATTTTTTGGCAAAAACTACCTTTTATAATGGACATTATAGCTTTAACTACCTTTTATAATTTTTTTTTAGTTTAACTACCTCATATAATTTAAAGTTACAGGTATCACTACCAAAACCAGTTTCAGGCGTATTTTTTCTATGACCAAAATACCCTTTGGTGGTTTTCAGGCCTCTTAACTTATTTTCCCCCAAATTTCACTCGTCTTTCTCCCTTCATTCAAGCACAATTACTCCCGACATTAATCTCTTTCACCTTCCTCTGTCATTCTTCATCTACCCACCTGCACATTGTGAATCTTCCTCTCTCTCTTGCTTTTATCACCTCACTGTAGAAAGGTCAATGTTCTGTGGACCCTGAAGAATCAATTTTTCTGGGGAAAATCGTCAAAGGGGGACCAAAGCTCAGATTTTTGAC
This sequence comes from Patellifolia procumbens, assembly GCA_947645195.1. Taxonomy (NCBI): domain Eukaryota; kingdom Viridiplantae; phylum Streptophyta; class Magnoliopsida; order Caryophyllales; family Amaranthaceae; genus Patellifolia; species Patellifolia procumbens. The sequence continues at coordinate 1,225,721 of CANSGD010001373.1, read as the reverse complement.
TGTGGTGAAAGGTAAGAAACCCTAATTTTTTACTTCGTTTATGTTTAATTTAGCTTTGTTTAGTTGAAATTTGTTGAATAAACTAGCAATTAAAGTTATAATTAGGGATTCTACCTATTATATGTAACATTCAATTGGCAATTTAGGTTATAAACAAAGAATTGAGTTGAAATTGTTCTAGTTTACCAGAAAATAACTCGAATTTCGTGTTGAATATTATAAAATGTTGCTGGTGCTGTTTGTTATATGTTTTCGTTTTTTTATTGCTGTGCATAGATTAAATATACATTGTCATAAGATTATTGATGAATTTTTTTTACAAACCCCAGAAATCACAGCAATATGAATGAAGAGGTGGACATAAAATTATTGATTGGGAGTAAATTTGTGCCAAGAAAAATAAGGGGGCAGGACAGTGTTGAGTATGTTAGTGGTTGGGTGTATTTTAGAACAAAGGTTCCTAGTTTGGGAGTTAATTGTGTGGGCTTGAGGGAGTATGTTGCTAGTTCATTTAGGTTGAGCAGACAACCTATGCCTTCCAATGTGAGATTCTGGTTTGATTTGAAGGGGAAAATGAAGGAGATTGTTAGTGATGAAGATATAGTTGGGTTGTTGAGTGTTAGGGATGAGTATGGTTATGTTGCTGTCCTTGTAACTGTTGATGAGCCCTTTCTTGACAGCCAACCAATTATAACTAGTCCACAACATAAACAAGGCCTAACTAATGAATTACACACAAAGCCCATCATAGCTAAATTGCAACCAAGAAGGAGAGTTGGTATGCAAACTGTGCCACCTACAGCCATCACACTTCAGCCAACAACAACAAGGCCCCGAACAAGAAATCAAAAGGGAGTTAAGTTAGAGAGTGTGAAGGCAAAAACTGTGAAGTTAGAGAAGCCTGTTGCAGTTAAGCTTGAGCCAAGGAGGAGGAGTTCTAGGTTGAGCTATGGTGATCCTGATGTCATCATAATTAGTAAGAGTGCTTTCAATAAAGACCCCAGTCACTCATCTGTTGTAGTTACTCCCACAAAAAGATCCACTCCTAGGGTGAAGCAAGAGGCTAGAAAAAGCAAAACTGGTTGTAAGGATTTGAGATCTACAAAGAAGAAAGATGATGCTAGTGTTGAGGAAGATTTGAAAGAAAGGAATAGCAAAACAGCAGCAAAGAGGAAGTTGGAGTGGGAAAGTGAGTTTTCTGGTTCATCTAGCTCTGATGAATCTGACTTAGATATTGAATGGAGGCCTGGTGAGGAAGATAAAACTGAAGATAAAGCAGAAGATTTCATATGGAAGGTTCCTTTTGATGATATCTTTCCCTCATTGAATGCACCTTGAAGGATACAGAAACTGTTAAGGAGAAAAAATTTAAGAAAACAACAATCTGAGAAGGGGAAAAAGGGGAAAAAGCCTACAACAAGGTGTGTTACAGATGATTTGCAGCAGTTAAGCAGCATATCTGAGAGAGAGGTTGAAGGGTTAGGTGATTCTAACTTGAAGCAGAAAAGTGCAGCAACTGAGAGGGAGGTTGAAGGGGTTGGTCATTCTAACTTGCAGCAGCAAGTTGGGATATCTGAGATTGACTGCAGAGGGGTTAATCAGCCTGATTTGAAGAATCAGAGTAGCAGATCTAAGGAGGTTGTTGAAGAGGGTTTTGAGGTCAATGAAGACTTTGAAACTGATGTTGAGTCAGAGGTTTTTGGCAGCTTGAGGGGGTCTGATGAAGAAGGTGATACATGTCACACTTTCAATGAAGATCAAGACTTCAATAGTTTGGTGAAGGTGACTCTTGGATTGAGGTTCAACTCAGCAGTTGTTGCAAGAAAGGCATTGAGATGTCATGCCATAGAAAATGGGTATGACTTTTATTATTTGCATAAATCTGATCATAGGATTACAATACATTGTAAGTATAGATGTGATTGTCCATGGGATAAAAAACATGGCAAAGTAGTTAGTTGCATTTGTAAGAAAGATAATAAGTGCATGTTTATAGTGTATGTGAAGAGAAATAAGGGGGAAAACACAATGCAAATAAAAACCTTGAATTTAGATCATAGGTGTGTAAGGCCTTCAAAAAACACAAGAGTGACTGCAGAGTATTTGGGGGATAGATATACTGAGATGTGGAGGACAGAGCCTACTGTGACTCTGAAGAGGTTCAGAAATGTAGTTTATAGAGATTTAGGAGTTGAAGTCAATTATTGAAAATTGTGGCAAGGTAGGGCTAGAGAAAAACTGACTATTTATGGAGACCAAGCTGAACAGTATGGGAGAGTGTGGGATTATGGGAAGGCCATTCTGAAATACAACACTGGTTCATTAGTTGTGGTAGTAGTAGAGGGTATTGAGAGGCCACCCCCCTTTTTTGCTAGGATGTATATCTGTTTGAATGCTTTGAAAACTGGGTTTAAAGCTGGGTGTAGACCACTAGTTGGTGTGGATGGATGTCATCTGAAGGGGGCTTATCTAGGTCAAATATTGGTTGCTGTGGGAAAGGATGGGAATAACAACATATTCCCAATAGCATGGGCTATTGTTGAGGTTGAAAACACAAAAACTTGGAACTGGTTCTTTGAGTTGTTGCTGAAAGATATTGGAAGTATTGATGGCAGTGGATGGACATTCATCTCAGATAGACAGAAGGTATATGTATTTAAGTGTTATTTTGTTTTTAAATGCTATGATTTTGATGGTGTTAATTGACTAAATTGAACCCTTTTTTTTGATACACTGAAGGGTCTTATTGATGCTATGACAACAAAGTGTCCAAAAGCTGAAATCAGATTTTGTGCAAGGCATATTTGGGCAAACTTCAAGCTCCAACATGGCCAATCATTCAAAGAGCTTTTCTGGAAAGCTGCTAGAGCCACAACTTTGGTATATATCTAACTACTTTTATTTACATGTGAATCTGTGTTTATTTTATGTTTATATTAGGTATAGCTACATATATAGGTATATCTACATATATAGGTATATGTACATATATGTGTGTTGAATTTAGGTTTCTATTAGGTATATCTACATATATGAATTGTTTTCCTAACTGTTTTAGTTAAAGTTGTGTATATGTACATGTTTGAAGCATACATTTTGATTACTGTCTATGCCTATTTGTTGCTATTTTCAGTTTGATTTTGAATCACAAATGGAGTCTATTAAGTTCTTATCTGAAGAAGCCTTTGATTATCTGAACAAGATTCCACCTAGGTTTTGGTGTAGGCATGCATTTTCTACAACATGCAAGTCTAATATGCTCTTAAATAACATCTGTGAAACCTTCAATGCTGTTATAAGAGAGGCTAGAGATAAGCCTGTGTTGACTTGTATGGAATGGTTAAGGAAATACATGATGAAAAGGACCTTTGACAAATTTGAAGCTGCAAAGAAAATGAAGGGAAGGTTAACTCCATATGTCAAAAAGGTCATTAGAGGTTTGGATCAAGTAACTAGGTCTGTTGATGTTAGTCCATCTAGGTTGGATATGTTTGAAGTGTACTTAAAGGGGGATCAGTTTGTTGTTGATCTTAAGAAGAGAAGTTGCACTTGCTTCTCATGGGAGCTAACTGGTATTCCTTGTGTACATGGGCTTGCATGTATTAGGAGCAAAAGGGATGATCCAGATAGTTATGTAGATGATTTCTATGCTATTGAGAAGTTAGTGAGTGCATATGAGCCAACAATGAATCGAATGCCAGGGGTGAAACACTGGGAGAGAGTGACAGACTTGCCACAACCACTACCTCCACAGTCCAGAACAATGCCAGGGAGGCCACCTTTGAAGAAGAGGAAGAAAGAGGCTGGTGAGGAAAGCTCTAAGCCTTTTGGAGTGAAGAGGCCATACAAGCAAAAAACCTGTGGAAATTGTGGTCAGTTAGGGCATAATAAGAGAAAGTGTAACAATCCTAGTGCCCCTAAGATATTGGTTGACAAAAAACAAGGTGGGAGGCCACCTACCAACTCAGAGTGGACAAAGTATCAGAGGGGAAAAAATGCTGCAAGGGTTTTACAAAAACAGGTTTGTATATTCATTTTTCAAAGATCAACTTAAGTTTACTTAATCATATACAATTGTACTAATATTTTTTTTGTAGGCTACAAACTTGGGAGAATCTTCACAGCAGCAAAGTGATGCATTTCAAGCTTCTCAATGCAGCATACCTAGTCAAACAGTACAAGCTTCTCAGTGTAGTAGAGTTACAAGACAGAGCATCAAGCAAAACCCTCCACCTCAGCAAACAGCACAGCAGCACCATCCCACCTCCATTCCAGCAACAAGCAGGAAAAAGCTCATCCCAACAGGGGGAAAGCTCAAGAGCTTATCATCTATTTAGATCTACTTATGTTAGGTTGTTACAGCTTAGAACAATGATGTTAAAATAGTTTAATGCACAATATGTGTTGCCTTTTTGTTGTAACTTGAATGAACATCAATGAAGTGGACTTGTAAATTTTATGTACTTTCCAATGTGATTTTGAATCTTATTTTTCAATGAAAGAAACACCTATCTTGGAATGTTGCTAACTATTTTGGTTATTGTAATATGCTGTTGGGAAGTAAAAGTATGAGCACAGGTTATTGTGAAAGGAGCACAAGTTATTGTGAACTTAGTCGAAAACTTGGTAGCTTGTTTTCCAAATGAAACTCTGCCAATTTTTTTGGGGGAACTTAGGTTGAATCAATATAACCACAACAAAATGAGATTTTCATAGCATTCATTTCAACCAAAACACATTGATAACATTACAATGCCAACATAATAACTCCATAACACAACATCAACCACACCTAATGAACTACTGATAACAAAGGCATACATACTACTATATAGGTTTTTCATTACACATAGCCTAACAAATTGAGCTAATCCTACTTAGTACAACATCAAACTGATCAAAACTATAATCAGTGTACAAAGTACAACAATCCAATTGGTGATTGTGGTCTTGTTCTTGCCTTCCTTCCTCAGCTTTTTCACCACACTCTTCAACTCTTTCAGCTCTTTCTTCATCTTATCCTGATCAGCTAACACAATCTTCCTATTTCCATCCTCTACCTTATTCTTCAAACAAGCCAACTCATTGGCAATCAGTTTCTTCTCTACAATAAGTTGGTTAATAACCACCTTCTGCCAGTCATTCATCTCCTTATCAAACCAATCAAACAGTTGACATCCACGCCTCCCCGAGTCACGATCGTAAAACTTACAAGCATAAAAACGCCTCCCTGGATTTTCAGAAGTCCATGACTTCCTGATAGCAGCAGGGATTCCACAATTGCATTTCTTAGAGCCTCCTGCACTTTGAGATATTGAAGATGAATCCAACTCCTGTTGCAAACACAATAGGAGTATAGTTAAAATTATTAACCCTAACTCAGTATTTCCTTCCCAATTTGATTTTCAATTTAAAATACTAATTGATTTTCATTGTACGCAAAGGAAAACCCTAATTTCACTTACCTCCTTCATTTTGGGATGCATCACTGTAAGCACTGATGTTCAAGCTCCCTGATTGACGATTTTTTCCCCAATTCAATCTTCAATTGAAACGATTATCTGATTTCCTCCAGAATTCACCAATTAGGGTTTTCAATTTTGACAATTGAGCTTGAATGAGGGAGAAACACGAGTGAAATTTGGGAGAAAATAGTTTAAGAGGCCTGAAAATCACCAAAGGGTATTTTGGTCATAGAAAAAATACGCCTGAAACTGATTTTGGTAGTGATACCTATAACTTTAATTTATATGAGGTAGTTAAACTAAAAAAAAATTATAAAAGGTAGCTAAAGCTATAATGTCCATTATAAAAGGTAGTTTTTGCCAAAAAAATCCTATATGAAATGAACTTAGACTACTTTACGGAATAAGTGATGTTATTAATACTCTCTTTGTCCCATATTAATTGCAACACTTTGCATATATGGTTGTCCCATATTAATTACAACACTGTTATTTTGGGCATGGATCCACCATTATATATCGCTCAACTAATATACTCTACTCATTAATTAATTAATATGAAAAATATTAAAATATTATTCTCCTACTCTATTAACTTCTTAAAACTACCGCATCATCTTCTATCACATCAACTTTTACAATAAATCAATACACCATACTTTATTAACTTCATAAAACTATGTGCACAAGCTAATTTTGCGATTAACACAAATTATCTAAAGAGGCTGCCTAATTTTAATGTTAAAATTAGGCAGCCCAGGCCCAATTAAATTTATAAGGCCTACTCACCTAGACTCCCCTTTCCCCTGCCTCTTTCTTCTTGGGCTTCAATATCAGGCGGAGGCAACGACGAATCACAACGGATTGGAAAACAAGACAGGGTCATGAAATCTACCTGACCCAGTACAGGGCCATGTTTTTATCAACTGTGAAATTACTGACAAAAAGGTATTCCCTCGTGGAAGCAAGAAACGGAGAAAGAATGGGCAAGAGAGGCTGAGCAAGAGGGCCATGAAATCTACCTGACCCAGTTCAGCGAGTGTTGAAGCATTTAGGCAAGTTTGCTGCTTAGTTTGCTCTACAGAGGTTGGCGCTATCAACAAGGATGAGGTTTATCATTTCTAATTGTAATTAGAAATTAAATGGAGGAAGAGATTTGATGATGGATGATGATGGTGAAATAAAATATAAGGGAGGAAGACAGAGGATAAACCAAGAAAGCAGCAACATAAGGGAAAAAAGAATTTATTAGTTAGATTTGTTTATATAATTTTTAATTTGTTAAATAGTCACTAATGAGATTAAAGTAGGTACTAAATGAGTTAAAGTAGTCAATTATTGAAATATATTAGTATATTGAATAAGCTTTGCCATTTTTTTTTATTTTGGAATGTTCTTTGCAACATTAATTTGGTGTTTAATTTACAGTACTCCCATAATAGATGAAAATATTCTCTTAAATTGATTAAAACTTATTCAAGAAATTGGGTGTTCAAGGTATTATGTTTACTATAATATTAACTTGTTATATATAATTTTTGTTTGGAAAATTTGTCAGGAATAAGTCAACATTTGTGTTGACCGCTTTTAACAAGTCTACCTTAATTTATTCTATTAACAAGTCAACCTTGCAGCCACTCCGCTTTTAACAAGTTTTTTACCTGTGACCTGATAAACCTGTAACCCACTTCTTGATTCCCCCATTTTCGTTTGACTTTGGTTATTTAGGCAATTTGGAAACTGATTTGGAGAAAACTGATTTCTTCTTCCTTGCTCTCCAAGGACATGGAAGCTTATTCTTGAAGCTTATTCTCTTCCCAAGTATATTTGCTTCCCAAGGTCTAAAGTTTAATTTAAATTCAAACCTTATCTAAATAGTTATATACTCCATGGTTACAAACACATAAAAAGCTCCTCTTCTCCTCTTGAACTCTCCCCAGCTTCCCTTCCCCTCTTCTTGACTGCCGGCTCAACCCACCACCGCACCAGCACCATGGTGCCACACCGCCGCCACCAACGCCACCTAGAACCACCGCATCAACAACCGCAACACCACCCAGCTGTCGCACCGCCTCTGTCTCACCCCATCTGCTCTCGCTACTCCTCTTCCCCTCTCGCTGCTGCTGCCGCACCGCAGCCCCACCGTGGCTGCCCACGCAGCCAGCCTCGCCGGAGAAATCTGGCCATGCAGAGACGCCGCCAGCACGCGGTAACGCAGCCCCGCCTTCCCTCCTCTGTTTCCTCCCTATTTCATGGCCTGCTCTTACCTCCAAAGGCCAAGAAACTGATTCTCCAAATCAGTTTTCAAATTGCCTAAATAACCAAAGTCAAATAGTTGACTTACATAGGTAAAATTTTTTCTCGTGGGTGGTGGTGAGGAGGGGAGGTTGTGGGGGAATTGGGGTTTCACAGTGAAGAGAGAAATAGAGGGAGGCAAAGGAGAGGTGAGTCGGTAGTTTCAGCACCATCAACAGTGGCAGAAGCGTCGCTTGATCTCCGACGAGAACAGTGGCAGATTTCTGGTGTCTGAAGTTTTATGGGTAGGAGAGGGTAGGTGGTTGGCTAGGGAAGGGTGGTGGGAAAGGTGGTGTTTAGGAGGGAGGAGGGATATGGGTTTTCTTTTTATTTTTTATGTTTTAATTATAAATTATAAATTTTCAATATTCAATAAAAGAGTGATATGTGTCACCTTAACCTGTTAAAAAGGTTAATAGAAGGTTTTAGCCGGTAAAAACTTGTTAAAAGCGGAGTGGCTGCAAGGTTGACTTGTTAATAGAATAAATTAAGGTAGACTTGTTAAAAGCGGTCAACGCAAAGGTTGACTTATTCCTGACAAATTTTCCTTTTTGTTTTGTTATTAAGTTAAAGTACTCTAAAAAATTGATTAAAGTGGTGCTGAAATAGATTATATTAGGAACTATTTACAATTTATTAGTTGTTGAGCAATATGTTTTTATTATGTAGTTGAATTTTATATGATCTGCATTTAAATTGGGCTCTAAATAGATTAACTTAGTGACTTAATTGATTAAAGTAGTCCTTATTGACGTATGTTAATATAGTCTATAATGTTTCAATGGGAGACAAATTAAAGTACTAAATGGATAGATTTAGGCACCAAATAGATTCAACTAGTGACTAAATGAAATAATAGTAATTTACTAACATAGTAAACAAACTTATGCTTTAACAGTCACTTATTGACATTTGGAATATAATGGTCACTAATAGACATATAATGGTCACCAATTGACATATAATGGTCACTAATTGAAACAAAGTTACTACGAGTGGGTGGGTTGTTTAATGTGGCGCGTCGCTGATTAGCTATTGGGCCTGCCTAATTTTAACTTAAAATTGCGGTCTCTCGCAAGACAAGCTGTGCGATTAATATGGGACAGAAAAAGTGTAGCTAATATTATTAATGTTAATAATAATAATATACTTCCTTTGTTTCTTTTTAATTGCAACAAAGGGGTATTATTTGTGAGACATAAAAAATTCTTTTGTTGCAATTAAAAAGAAACGGAGGAAATATAATATAACTTTAAATTATTAATTCAAATATATATATTATACATACATATAATAATAATAATAATATAATAATAATAATAATAATAATAATAAACCTTATAACAAAAATATAAATAAAGGGTGTTGTTAAATGCCATCCTAAAATGTCCACGGGACTTGTCCTTCCTTAATTCACACTCTTCAAATCACTCACCCTCTCTCCCACCTTTAAGTGTCCTTCATTTTCTTATTTCTTATTCATTTATTTTGTTTGACTTTTATTATTTTATATATTATCCGCATCTCAATTATAGATAAACTATTTTGCACCATTAGAAAAACCATTATTCATCTCTATACTGTATGGGAAGAGGGGTGGGACACCAAACTTATTAGATTGCCCATTTTACCCTTACCCTTTAGTTTTAAAAAAACAACAAAACTCCCCCAAATAAAAACCCACCCACCCCACGTTTAATAACGTTTGATTAAACCCCACACCCCAAACCCACTATCTAATAACCCACTATCTAATCCTAAATTAAACAATAATTAAACATAATCTAATAACTACCCCCCACGTTTACCCCAAACACACTATCTAATAACCCACTATCTAATCCTAAATTAAACAATAATTAAACACAATCTAATAACTACCCTCCACACCCCACGTTTAAAACAATAATATCTACCCCACACCCCATCTTTTAATTAAAAATTAAACACAATCTAATAACTAACCCCCCAGACCCCACGTTTAATTACGTTTAATTAACCCCCAAATAAAAACCCACTATCTAATCCTAATAACTAGGAACCCACAACTGAATCAACATTCAACAACGTCTTTCCCCCTTTCTACTTCAGAATTCCATTTCTTCCTCTTCTCCATTCCATTTCTTTCTCCTCTCCATTTCATCACCTGCAAAACATCAAAAATAAAAAGCATCAACTAAACGCATCCACTAAACAAAAAGGTTACCTACTTTCAGTTTTCATATATTTATTTATGAACATATTATGCAAATTTACCATCCTTTGACTAAAACATGTTTTGGTGTGTTTTCATTTGATGTAGCTTTGGCAACCATTCAAAATCAACACGAGGAACATCACTGAAGATAACTTTCAAGTCGCAAAACACTGAAAAAGGTAAATGGTGTCATTTTTTTCTTCACCCATGAATGTGTATATCAGTAGCTAATTAATCAAACTATAACATGTTTTTGCACGCGATCGTACTTATATTTAATTTCTTATTATAATAAGTACTTATATCATTTTGATAATAAGTAATTAAACTACAGGTTTTTCATCAGTGGGACGTATTGAAACCTCTTTGGAAATTAATTTCTTGATAAGCCTTATGTTCATATAAGTACTCATTAAATTTCAGGTTTTTGTACTTATTTATAAAACATGATCTATTATAGAATATGCTTTATATTATTTTAGATATTTTTTGACGTTTTAAAAAATCAAATTATAATATAAAAATTTTTATATAATAGATCATAAGGCTTATCATGTTATTTTTTGACGTTTTAATTACTTCTTATATTAACCCCAAAAATTTTGTTTTTGATAATAATACTTATATCATTTTTATAATAATAATAATAATATATTAACCCCAAAAATTCAGTAAGGATTATTGCTTTACATTTTTTAACCCCAAAAATGTAATATAATTACTTCTTATATTAACCTGATATATTAACCATTATGTTTTTGCGTGCAAAATAATATAAGTAGATAAAAGCCTTGAAACCTGGAAAATTTTGATCTATACATGTTAGATCATCTCTACTCACTCAAATTTTTATATCTAAAATTGCAATCAAATTTTAATAATAATAGAATATGTTTCTCCTCTTTGGAAATAGATCTAAAATTTTTAAGTACTTATAAAAATGATACTTAATATCATACTTTGAAATTAAATATAAGTACTTAAATATCATACTTTTACAGGTTTTTCATCTATTAAAAATATATATAATCTAATAACCCTTTTAGCCTATATTGCATGTAAAATTAAATATAATTGTTTATGTTTATGCAGCAAAATAGACGCACTCAATTATTGGATAAACTACACTCAGTTTTTGGATACAAAGCGTATTCGTGGGTCTTACCTCCGCCAGTTGGAGAATTCTATCCAGAACATTATTACAATGTTGGTTATGTGCTACAAGTTGATTGGGAAGAAGAATGTATATGGTTAGGAAAGCAGAATAAAACAAAATAAAAAAATTTAGCCCATAGTTTTATAACTTTATTTTCTTTCTTTGTTATTACATAGTTGAACTCTTAAGATGTTTTTGTTTACAAAAAGTTGTGTTCTGTTACTTGCATATTATTTCATAGTTATTGAGGTTTTTTAGGGACATATTATTTTGAGATATACAACTTACAATCGACAACTTTGATGAGTTCATATATGTTTCGCCATTGTAGTCTAAAAAGTCGCCGCACGCATAGCGTGCATAAAAGGCTAGTTCACTGTAAGCCAATTAAACAAACGTGTAAAAACTAATTTCTTAGAAAAATATTTTCCCCCAAACAAAGAATATTTCAAAACTGATGCAATTTTGGTAATTACTTGAAAGTTGAAAGTGAACCTTTTGTTGAAGGTGCGCAGTACATTCCAACTTTTAGAAAGAGGAAAAGAATATTTCCTCCAATTCTTTGACGCCAATTCACCATCTGAAAAGTGGAATGGCATCTTCCTCAGCTTGTCTTTCAGGCTACCACAAGAAGTGGAGGATCCCCCTTTTTTTTTTTTTTTTGCAGAAAACAGATAAAATAAAAAATACGTGAATATTGGAATATTACCTCTAGTTTTTGCACGTGCTCTTAAGAACAGAAGAGAACTAAACTAGTTGGAGGCTTGGAGCACATATTCATCACTCACTTTGCACCAAAAACAAATTGGCGATAAACCAACCCTTTTTATTCGATAAAGAATAAAACACGATTTTATTGCACTTACGCTTGATACATATAAGGGATTATATATTCTAACTTTTCTTATTTGATGTAGGTTCCAAAAAGTATCAGATTCCAAAAAGTATTAAATTGCAAAATTTATTTGATTTCAAATGAAATTTTAAACCACCTCGAATTCAAATTTTAATTTTATTGCCAAACCTTGTGCAACATTAATTGAATGTCCCTAGTTTTTATTAAAAAAAATGTTTCATCTGTCACATTTTAATTGTAATAGTTTGACTTTTACACTATGTTATGACATATTGAAGATAAAGAACGAAAAAGCAATAAAGAAACACACAGAAATTAAAGTGGTTCACTAGCAGTGTGCTATCTAAGTCCACGCGGTTAGAGGGAGAATAGTTTTATTATGGGAGAGAACTAATTACAGATGTGATGGGCAACACATATATAATGTATGAAATTCGGCAGAAGTTAACTCCAAGGGTTTATAAAGCACCCTTATAGTTAGGGATGGCAATGAGTGAGATTTGGGTCGGGTGAGCCATCACCTGCATCTATCACCCAGTTAGACCAACTCTCATCCATCCATCCGTCACCCAGTAAGACTATCCCGTATTACATCCATCCACCATCCGCGGGTAACGCGGGTGGATAGGGTGATAATCCATTTCATATATTTAAATAAGAAAAGATATATCAAACTTGCAAAATGACAATTTATATATTAACTTCATGTCAAATTAAGATAAGTTAAGTTTGTGGAAACATGTCAATAATAACCAAGAGGGAAAAAGTATACTAATGTAAATAAAATGATAGACATTTACAAAAAATATAAGAAATAATGGATGATGGAGCGGGTGATAACCGGTGATAGATGAAACTTTCTCACCCTAATTCCATCCATCACCCATCACCCGTTCACCCGCCACCCATTGAACAGGTTGTAGGTTTTAGGTACCATTCAGAGAATATTTATGTCAAAGGTGGGATTATAGCTGGATTAAATGAAGGTGGAACCATTGGTGGAAAACCGGCCAAAGATCGAATTATTCTTATCAATTTTTCTTTTTATTAATAGTTATTTTTAAATGTATATAATTTACATGGTTGCTAATTATTCTATTTAATTAGTTTGCATCCACTTTTTACTTAATACAACCCCAAACAGTTAATTTTACCTTTATTAAAAGAATATGGCTTAGGTCTCCTTAGTTGCTGTTCTATGTAACATAAGAATAAAGAAGTAGTTTGGTAATTTTTGTTAAATTATTGTTTCTAATATTCCCTATTTGTTGTAGCATGGGTGACACAAATTTCTTTTTAAATGAGAGAAGATAGATTGGAAAAGCACAAATTATTAAAAGAGAACGAACTAATTTAATATAAAATTAGACCAATATAAGCCCACATATTCTACTAACAAGCTCATTTCTATCTCTTTTTTACCCAACAATAATTCTATACTTACATTTTTCTATTAACATTGGGCTTGGACCGTTGCTTAATTTTATTTTATAATAGTAGGCGTTCTCTTACAAGACTAATTGTTGAAAAAGTGAGAGTCATAATGTATAGATAATTGCTTTCCTTGTACTACTATTCTAGCTATCGGCCTTATTAGTTAAAATGGTAAATGAGTGAGTATTTATGTATATTTTCAAAAAATATTGTTTGAGATCATAATAGGAACCATAACACTCATGAGTCAATTAGAAAATTTGGGTATTGAATGATTGGAACCTAAAATAAGTTGACTTACCCATATCACCTCTAGATGGAATAACAATGAGTTAAAAAACAAGATAACATGTACTTCAAATATTGACAATCTTTACATTTGTATTTTCTTTTTTAGTATCTCGGAGCCACTCATCTCTTCTGGCTACACTTAGATACAACATACAACACAAAACAAAGGACTAAACAGAATTTATACTTAAAAAACAAGGTTCCTTCTCAAGGGCCAACAGTAAGGCCACGTTAACTTCAGGAATTAAAAGTAGAAAGTAAAAGATAGTTCAGTGACTAGACTTCCTTCCTCGATTTGATTTCAAGGATACGTGTAATCGATTTCCACCCTTGACGACTTGGGATTCCTTTTACTCCCCAAACTTGTCAAGTTTCTCATTACCCTTGAAAAAATTAAGGGCATAAGAAAATGATGGATGGGGATGGAATCAATGGAAGTTGACTTTAGCTTGATAAGTCATGCCTACACTCCAATAAGGAGGGACAACATTGTGGGCAACAATAGTCTCACGAGTGCTATAAGACTGAATTTTAAAGGACAAACATTGGCCTCCTAATTGTGCAAAGGCTTGGTAAGAAGCACCCCAATTGTGGCTCATGCTAATCCACCCTGTTCTGCTTCCTTTCACCCACATTTGACCGATGTCACCCGCACCACCCACGTTCATTACGAATGCTAGCAACCAGTAATTGTTCCCTTGGAAGCTAAATCTTATGCCTCCCTTCTTCCCACATGGAACCCTGCCAATTTACCAACAAATTCAATTTAAGAATTAGCATTTCAATTCACTCCAAATTTCATTTTGCATAGGATTAAATGTAATAAGGCTATAGTTTTAATGCTTTTGTTACTTCTGAAAACGGCCTAGAGTTTAATTAGGCGCGTTCACTTCGTTTAACTTATATGAACTAAACTTATGAGATTTGATTCCACTTTAAATTCACACTTGATTTGACCTGATTAGGCCCGAACCTTATATATTTTTAATAAAATGATAGAAAACACCCTAAAAGTTGCTGATTAAGGCCTATAACGAACTATTTTGTATGTTGTCGCTGAAACTAATTAGAGGGAAAATATGGTGAAATTATTTTTAAGGAGACAAAAGGTGCACATGCAAAAAGAGAATGGTAGAAGTACTTTCAAGCACACAAAAACGTATTAGATGTATTAGATAACAACGAGAGTATTAAGGTGTCTTAATAGCTTTTGAGGTAGCTTTAGAGGTTTGACTAGGTCCAAACTCTAATTGTGGCGATTGTGGTGTTTGGTGGAATGTTATTTAAAGTAGCTTTTAGTTGTTGAAAAAGTGTTTTAGAATATGTATGAAAATTAGCTTATGCGAGTAGTTGAGTAGAGGTAGCTTATGATCGTAGAATTGTTTTGTTTTGTCATATATTTAATCTCACGGCCGTCAATTTTACCAAACATTAGTGTATAGTTTATTTACCTCCTGTATTGGACTGGAATGATGCCAGCCTTCCAAAATGCAAGTTTCTTAAATGCAGGCATGGAAAGGTCGAAGTGTTCGCGAGGTGGGTTGCACCAGCCACCAGCATCGCTACGCTGAGCCCAGTTAGGAGGGCACAGATTCGTGGCGGTGATGGTAATGGTACTTCGTCCACCGCCATTGCCATAACCACCACCACCCTTTGTGTTGCACCATTTGGAATTAACACACATTAATTGGTAACATGTCCCGCAACCATATCCGTTCTTGAACAATACCGTGCTCAATGCAGCTGTATCAGTACCGTATCCATTGTTGAACAAATTTCCATATCCACATGCTCCTCCTATAAATAGCAATGTAAATGAAATTATTAGTGTATAGTTCATACTACCTCATAGAGGTATTATCAAGGCTCAATTTTACATGCATGTCTCTATATAGTTGCACCCAAATAAACAAGAAGCCATGCATGCATGTCTATATGTAATATGTCCTTTGTTTATTTTTAACTAACACACTACCTTAACATTCACGCTTGCTAATGCATAATTTTAATTGTTTATATCTTAATTTATCTATAACTAACAAAGTGTTACTATCATTAATTTCTATTTGTAAAAATTGTTTCACTTTGACTGTGGACATTGTTTACACACCTGACGTTGACCACATTTTGTTAATAACAAGTATATATAGATATTACTATCTACTATGCTTTTGAATTTATCAAAATCAATATTTTCAAATATAAATTTCAAAAAATTCGGCAAAAGATAGTTGAAAATGTATATTGTCAAAGTTGTGCATTGATAAAGGTGGAAGTCGAAGTGATGTAGCTGATAACAAACATAGAGAGTAAATGAAGAATAAAGAACAATGTAGGAAATCAATTCACTTATTTACCCATTGTGGCAGAGGCACTATCATCACCATAGAATGTAGCATGAGCGATCTTCCATTTAGTTGGCTTAAAGTAAGTAGGATATCCATTTGAAAATCTCGTCATTCCTAATAATACCAACAATCCTACGGAAAAACAGAGGCTAAATCGCCACGAACTTTGCAGATTAAAAGCCATGACTAGTACTATTTTGTTGATATACTTAAAAAGACTTGAGGATAAAAGAATAGATAGACCAAGATATAGTTTGAATGACTTGGTTACAGAAACTACAAGCTTTATATAGTGTTACCAAGTAGGTACAAAATGAAGTTGGTATGAAATCTTAGTGACTCCCACGAATAGTATTGCAAATTTAAGTCCACGTTCTATCCACGCACTAATGTTAATTAATTTCATAGATGTTCAATGTTTTTGCTAATAGAGGACCAAAGCCGTCCATAACGTGGTGGCAAGTTATATGTGATTGTCTATGTAGTTTGGTAGGAGGAATCTTATTTAATTTATATAGTCCCTTCTATATTCAATTTTATTGATGCTAACAAGTTAAACAACAGGCAAAACATAGTATTTAAATAGAGGTATATTATTTGATTACCTTTGTTTAACAACCACAATCATTATCCATGCTTAAATTAGGAGTGGCAATTTTTATGTTGAATCATGATCCGATTTGAATCTCGACATGAAGTTAGAACCTAAATATGATCACAACCGAACTCGAATAATCTGATTTGACTCAGCCGTCATATTTTATAATTCTATTTAGCTTTATATTATTTTGACCTTCTTTTAGCATATCCGAGCCTGAACCCAACTCATCAATTCGAATTGCCACCAAAATTTAAATGGAGTTAACTCTTTTCAAAAAAAGATATATATCTAATTACAAGTCTATCTATTACATTATTTATTATAGCCATCCCCAAATGTTTAATCAATTTAATTAGTTCTATCAACAAAAGTAAGTTTATTTAGTAAAAACCAGATTAATTGATAATTGCCTCTATGCTACAAATGGTCCTCTCTAAAAAGTTGGTTTGCTAGTTTGCAACCATTGGAATAAGGTCTTCATATACACTTTATACGAGTCAAATGTATTTTAGTACCAAAACTTGAGTTAACATCCAACACTTATGCCCTTTAAATCGAATTCATTTATATGGAATGGTATGGGCCATAGCCCAATAGGCCCCGTGCTACATCGAGTCGGACTTGGAAGAGCCTGGCCCAAAACCCATTTGTCTTACAGGCAGACCCTTCTCTAAAATTATACTCTTTGATCTCCTTTTTGTTTTCAAATGAACGGCTCGAAAGCCCTGTTCGACCCTGAGAGCTAAAATATAAAAAATAGTATCCATCTAATAATCACAATCTCTACGCCACTCGTGTTGTATCATGCTACTAACAGATTCGTGTCATGCCAGGTCGGACCTAATATGTGTTAGACCTGTCCCGACTCCAACACGAGCTCGACCAATGCCCGAGCTCTTTTACATGGTGCCTACAGCCTACTAGCCCTACAAGGGTGCTAACCCTCCATAGTGATTGGGTCCATATGACTCAATTTCTGTTCACTTGTTAAGCCACTCACTCACTCACTCAAACATCAAAGAAAAACCCAGTATTTGTGTAAAAATTCTAACACCCATTTCAGCAAACAAACATGGATAGGAAAAGGGGCAGAGAAGAGAGAGAAAGAGTTGGCGGCGGCGCCGGTGACCCACCGCCCAGATCCTCCGGTCGTCCACTCCCTCCGCCGCCTCCTCTTCCGGCCCGTGGCTTACCTGGGCCCCCTCCTCTTCGGGCCCGCTTCCAGCCCGTCGATCGCGAAAAGGTTCTTCCTTTTCCTCTCTGTTTTCTTATCTTCATTTCTTCTTACATTTTTCATCAATCATTTTCTGTTATCAATTTTTTTTGCGTCAATTTGAAGTTTATAATGTTATTGCTGTTTGGAATTTTGAGAAAATTAGAATTTAGGGTTTAAGGTTTTTGGGTTTCTTCCGCTCTTTTTATTTTGCGGTGTGACCCCAAATTAAAGATGTTTTAGGGTTATCTGGATTGGTTGGTATTGAATGTAGGTGATTGTTTGAAGAAGTTTGTGTTCTTGATGTTTGGAATTGGGGAATTAGCGTTTAGGGTTTAGGGTTTTGGGTTGATTCGGCTCTTTTTGTTTAGCAGTGTGACACCAAATTTAAGATGTTTTAGGATTATCTGGATTGGTTATTGTAAGTTGGTGTTGAATGGAGGTGATTGTTTGAAGAAGTTTGTGGTTCTTGGTGTTTGGAATTGTGAGAATTTGCGTTTAGGGTTTAGAGTTTCGGGCTTTGGGTTGGTTCGGCTCTATTTGTTTAGCAGTGTGACACCAAATTTAAGATGTTTTAGGGTTATCTGGATTGGTTATTGTTAGTTGTTATTGAGTGTAGGTGATTGTTTGAAGAATTTTTTTTTTCTTTCACTGTATTATAATGGCACTACTTAGGAGGTAGTTTTCTTGCTTGTTTTAACGGGGTAGGTGATGGAACTACCATAATCTTGACCTATTGAGTTTGTAGCCGACGACTAGCTGAGGACATTTGTTCAGTTTAACTGTTGAGAGGATATATTGAGACACGCACCGTAATGGAATTTTAGCTGAGGATAGTGTTTTGGCTATATAGTCGTAATAGCAAGGTTTCCAACGTCAGATACTTGAGAGAATTTGAGTATTCCAAGACTTTGAGAGGCCATTCTTGCATCTGTGTTTGGGATTTCGTTCAAAGATTTTAAAGGAAGTATCTTATGAGTGCCACAAGCAGCAAGTGCCAGATGATCTTACTGTTGAAATATGCCTTGAATTATCTTGGCGCTAGGATTAACCAAGCACGGGGTTCTCGCTTTGGGTTCGATTTTAAGTCATTCTGTCTATGTCAATTAGAAGGGTATCATAGAAACCCTAGATTAACTTCTGCCCCTTCAATCTGTATTTTCTCTCTCCTTGAGATGATAAAAAATTTTCCCCCTTTGCATGTAGACATAGCTAACACATCGTTAGTGAACAACGTTAAATTTTTGTCTTGTTCTTCTCTAATTCTTTGTTCTTAATTGTGTTTGATGTAACAACTACTCTTGGGGATTGGGACTACAACTATGAAATTCATCTCTGGTGATAAGTCCAACATTGTTTGGGCCTGGGCAGTGAAATCGATTTTTTCCCTTTATTCGGGGGGTGTGGGGTGGGGGGGGTGTGTGGGAGTAATCGTGCTGCTACGGTAGGAGTTCCCATAGTTCAAGCACTTACCATTTGGTTTTTGAGGATGTTCTTGTAGGGGTGGAGCATCTTATTAGAGTTGGAAGGAATATTTGAGGAATAATTTTGAACAATATATTTATTCTCCCTACATATGTTGTGGATTTAAGGCTCTTAGAAACTTCTATATAAACGGAAAATTGAACTGCGGGATTCTAGTTCGCCTATTTTAGCAATGACAACTGATCGAGTGTCATGTTACGCGCTCGTATGGATTAGCTACTATGTGTTAGAGGGTGTACATTTGAAACATTTTAAATATTAGAATGTTAGTTTGGTGCTGAACATTGAGATTTAGAGAGGGAGTTGCAAATTTCTCAATATGTGTGCCCTCTTTTGATTTAAGCGTGTAACATGTTATAATTTGTGAAATTTCATTTTATAATAGTGCACTTCTCTATTCATGTACTACGGGATTAGCCTACTCATAGGCTCATAGCTCATTTAAGTTTCCTGCTGTTGGGCACCCACTGTTTCAATATATTATGTGCCTTTAATGAAAGATTCTCAGTGCGAATAGTTCACATATTTCTTCTTTTCTTTTCTTACTTCTCTTGCATTTTATTGAAAGGTGTTGGATTTGAACCTTGATTAGGCTGTTTGGAAGCTATATATTTCAGTTAGTGTACGTGGTTTCCAAGAGTTGCTCACTTTATTTTTTGTTTCTTTTGGTAATGCAGACTTGTCCATTATTGCTTCGAGTTTTCACTAAGGTATGTGAATATCCTTAGCATTGAAGTTTGCATTGATCCTATTTCTTGATTTGGATATGCTGTGCATCATTTCCGTTCATGTCAACTATTTCCAGTACTTGCGTGTTAGACAACATTCCTTATATACTCTTGTAGATATATCTTAAAGGAATATTTTGTATGACGTTATTTTGAGGGCCTTTGTGTATTTTTGGAGCTTTTGAAAGGTTTGGTGAAGTGTTTAGTTTTTAAAGCTTTTTCATGGAAAATGATTTTCCATGAAATAATTTTTCAAGGGGAAACTCAATTGTGGATTAATTTTTCTGTGTTAGTTCCTTACATGAAAAGTGGGAGGGAAAGGAATACTAGAGAAGAAATGGGAAGAAAAAGGAATATTTGAAAAGAAATGGGAGGAAAGATGGAAGGAAGGAAAAAGGAAGGTAAGGAATAGGAAGGAAATTTGTTTTCCATAGGATTTTCAATCATTAGGAAAACTATTTTCCATCCTGGGGAAAACATTTTTCTCCCATCCAAATGGAGCCTAATTCTTATTTCACTTTTCATGTTAGATTTGACTACGCTTTAGGTTTGAAATGGCATTAGCAAATTAGAAATTGCTTCAAGATTTTTCTTCTCTTCTTTTTCCATTTTTGGCTTTTGCATTAAGTGCAGTAGCTCATGGTCAATGAGTTTTGCAAATAGTTCGAAAAAATCGAAGGAGGGTTTCATGTAGCTACTGTTTTCCTGGTTGTATAATTGTAGCGTTCCAAAAGATGCTAGTGCTGGCATGCGAGAATATCGAATGCAAGAGTCTGATATTGTGTGTTGCATATTTTTTGTTGCTGTGGCTTACTCATGTCACTTCGAGTGAGAATTGCTATCTGGTGCTGGCGTGCTGCAACAAGAATGAGCAGATATTATGTTGCTACTGTCTCCAGCATGCATATTATGGTTTGTCTAAGCTATTTATCAATTTATTTTCACTCCTGATACCTTTTAGACTGGAGGTCACCATACCCAAGAAGATTTTTCAGTAAGAGGCAAGGAGCCCAAGGATGAAGTCCAAATATACACTTGGATGGATGCTACTCTCCGAGAGTTGACTGATCTTGTATGGATGCCAACTTCCACTTTGCATCTATTTTGTTTTAGCCTCAAGTTTCATGTATTTCTGTGTGTAATACTGATTGTTATGTATAATAACCTAAAGGTGAAGGAAGTATCTCCAGCTGCCAGAAGACGAGATGCAAAATTGTCCTTCGCAGTTGTATATCCTGATAAAAATGGGCGCATGCAAGTAAAGAAGGTACCTGTTGAGTTACCTGAGTTAAATAATGGATGATTGGTCTATTTCTGCTTCTAGACTTTCCTTTGTCAATTTAAATCTACTTCTATATAGTAACAGCAGATCTTCCTTAGCATTTGTATTTTATAGTCATAAGGAAGGCATTAGATTTTCCCTTCAAGCTTGTTCTCCAGCAAGCTTTGAAAGGAATTTTGTGTTTCAACATGTCATTAACAGTTCATCATGACGTTGTTTAGGTGGGTGAAACCTTTTCGAATGCAAATAAAAGACGCTTAGATGACAACAAGGCCTTGGCTGAGATATACTTCCAGGTAACTCTTCATGCAGCTTTCTTGTAGTATCGTTTTCCCTAATGATCCCGAGAGAATAAGAGGCCCGGTTGATTCTCTCTTGCATATTTTTAGCTAATCTTTTTCTTATTTCTTGTAGATTGGAGATTACTTGGATGTATCAATCGAGTAGAGAAGGGATGGCTGCACATGGTGTAGTCTTGCCAAGGCACAGATGCATTCAGCGAGTGCACTTCTTTAGGCATAGTCGGGATTTGTTATCTGTGAAAATTGGCATGTAAGTAGTAGCAGCTCAGGGCTTAAGTTTGTGTCATGCTTGCAAGTGATCTTCACATCTCGGCTGTTTTTTAGTAGTTAGTCTTCAGGAGTACAATTCGTGTTGATTTCTTGTATTCAAAATTAAACTGTTGACATTTGTTTCCATGGCTTGTAAAAGATGGCTTGATTGAGTAGTTGATATAAGCAAGTTCAACGATTTGAGAATGTTTTGCCTGGTTGGTTAAATGCATGGAGTTCATGTACAATATGGATGAAAGAGTTTACAGAATCATTAACAAGTTGCTTGTTTCACTCCAATTGATTAAGAGCTTGTATAAGAATTACATACAGAATTTTTTAACTTTCATCTGCCTCTACCATGCAGGAAGTTTACTACAATATACATAGATTACGAAAATTTATTAGTGAATTGTTACACCCTGCAGATTTTCCACAAGCATCCCAGAATAACCTGTAGATTCCAACTGCTTCAATCAGCAAAGACATTAATATAATTACAATCCCAGTGTTTTAAACATTAGTTCCTCACATTTGCATAATCAGCTGAACATGAACTTCTGTAGCTTGCAAAACTCTGCAACATAGACAATCTTCAATAAGAATCGTATCCCGATAATGGAAATTAGCACCATATTAGGAGCCAAAAACTGGTAAAACCAAACAAAATGTGAAACTTTTATGTAAATATCTACAGTTTCAACATTTTCTTAATTGGTCCCAATTTTTGTTCATTCTAATAAAATCGAATTTTGGTGGTGGTTTTTCAAAATTAACTCAATGCTGAAGTTACTTTTGGGGTTGTTATATACAATTTGAACTATCTTTTAAAGGAAAAATGAGGCACCAATAACGGTTTTGATGAAAGGATTAGCATCAACTAAATTGGGTGTACAACGACAAGCCTGACTAATGTCAAAATTTTGGCGATGGTAAGCTATTGGGTATATTATTGGGCGCACCAAGCAAAAATTGTTATTGTCCTTCCATTCTCAATATTGAAGTGTGTGTTTTCCTATTTATGGTGCCACTCCATGCACCCTAACTGTAGTTGGTGTCACATAAGCAAATTTATTCCTTGTACATACAATAGCTAAGTTTCATTGTAATCTCAAGAAATAAATTCAGGTTCAGCAAAGACTTGTATCAGATGACCGGTAAGGGATTGCACACAGATCTTATTGTGTACCTTGACCTTAAGCTTAGCTTGCTTCCGGTATTGTCATCAGACGCTTTTTCGAATCATATTCTAATCCCGTGCCACAGCTGCAGAAAGATTTTGCATCAAGATTATATTAGACAAGCAAACATATGTTTCTTAAAGTTCATAATTAAAATTTAGCAGTAGTTTAATTCTTACTTGGAGCATTTCACATTGTTGGTTGTGCCGCCACTGGAAACCGAAAGAATAGTCCCAAAGAAGGAGAGGTTTTCTGTACCACAGTTAGGACAAGTGCCCTAGCAATTTTGGTAACAATGTGTTAATCAGATGATTAGTACACGATAATTCGAGTTGTAGGTTTCGATAATCAGGAGTATTACCTTCAATATAAGGAAATCTTTCACAATAAGCTTTGTGATGGCTTGAGATATCCACAATATGGTAGGCAGTGCAGCAAACCATGTGAAAATGAAACTGAAAGGCTCTGGGAGCTGAATTAAGGCCAACATAGAAACACCAATTTGATCAGTTAAATGAGAATAATTAGACAGATCTGACAATGTTGAAACAGGATTCAGAGATTATTACCTCCAACAGGTAAGTGATCTCAAATCCGGTCAAATCGTCTAGGAAAAAGAACCTGTATAAGCCAACAATAGTCAGCTATTTACAACATGAAAGTTATGGGGAGTTTGACAATTGGTTGTTAGCGGTTCAATTGACCGGTTTGTTCAGCTATAATGGTTGTTTTTGTAGCCGTTTGATTATTGACAATTTACATATGTGTTTGGTAAAAGCAGATGTTAATGTTTTCTCTCTAACAAAATGAAAGCAAAAGTCATAAATGGTAAGACCCATCTTTATGCTTTTGGCTGACTAAATACTTGATGAAAATCCTTTAAATTTACTAAAAGGCAACAAGTGGACACTGCCATGTTACGCAAACTCCTCAAATCATCCTACAGACCCATGTTGGATCATGGACACTCTGATGAATATATGAAACTCCTTTTGGAGAAAAACAAGGGAATGAATGACATAGTTTAAAACTTGGACACTTATCCGTGTCTAGCACGAGTAACAGAGTTCAAGTAACAGGATAAAGGAGAGAGATCAGTAAACAGATTATGAACAATATTAATGCGGTACTCACAGTGTAAGGGCAACGACAGCAGCTGGAACATTCAATAAGAACATTTTGAAGTAGTCAACAGTAAGGTCACTGTAGACCTGTCAAACTGAAGCTCATC
Organism: Patellifolia procumbens; assembly: GCA_947645195.1. Lineage (NCBI taxonomy): Eukaryota > Viridiplantae > Streptophyta > Magnoliopsida > Caryophyllales > Amaranthaceae > Patellifolia > Patellifolia procumbens. The sequence goes on along the minus strand of CANSGD010001373.1, from coordinate 1,201,407 downwards.
AGAAAGCAACAAACAAATCCTAAAAGAATATAACTCTAGCAAATGTTGGAAACTCGTAGAATAACATTAGCAAGGCTACAACATGGGGTAGTCCATACATGCATTAACAGGGCTCATATAGGAACATTAAGATGGAAATGTGAACCTCAGACCTTTCTACTTCTAAGGCTGCATCGAGGACCCTCCACAACGATCATACTACCTTCCGTCTGGAAAACAAGTGACAGGCACACATTAACAAGTGAAGCACAAATGACAAAATAAGCACCTTAAACCTACTTATGGTAAGTGTCGAAGTGTCTGATTCGATTTATTAATATTCCATGATTTTGGCCCAAAATGAAGTATTGGAGTATCTAACTTTTGAGGATCTGACACATATACTTGAGGTAATCGAAATGAAGCGTGCAAGTTACATAGCCTCAATGTGACAAGAAAAAGGATCAGATCTGATCAAGCATATTCTTAAGTTTCAACATCTTTGGAAAGGTACATACCTTAAGTTTCAGCCTTAGTTCATCAAACTCTTTATCGGACAGAATTGGATTTCCAGCAACGTAAGCCATGGAAGCTTCTAAAAATCTCTGCTCATCTGAGCCTGTTTTGTCAAATTATTCAAGAAATTGGAACACGTTATGTTTTTCATATCATGATCAGTCAGGAAACAACTGAATAAACTCAGATGTTTTGATACTGTATTATTGACACTAACTTAGCATTACTATGCTGCTTCCTTCCCACATTAATTCTTCCTTGAGATTGTCAAACTCCTCGTTCGACATAATAGCCTTCCCCTCATAGTAGAATGTCTGACACAGTAAAAGAGTCTCGTTAACATTTCGTAATTCAAGTGTAAAGAGACCCAAGTAATTAAACAATGTGTTACTATGTGTATACTTGTAGCGCTTGTATGAATTCTTGTTCAAGCTCCCCAAGTGATTTCTTTTGCTTCTTGTCTATATTACAATACTGTAACATATTATCATCTATCACTTCTTCTTTGGCTTCAGTTTGACCTGCAAAATTACAATTTTATAACTCTTAACTTCTCATTGTCACAGCAGAAAATTTCGAAAAATGCAGAAGAAAGGTGCTTGTAGGATTCTTTCATGGGATTATCAGTTATGTGTATTCTACTATACTTTCTAATGCATGATTCAGATTTTTTTCTCATAGGAAATGCAATGACTAGTAAAAGAAATCAACTGAACCCATAAGGAGAAGACAGTATTAGGACGCCATATTCGATCATAACGAATTAGGATCCTTTCATTTCATAGCTTTAGATATCTAAGCTATTGAAGAAATAATCCTAAAAAAGCCCTGTTTTACTACCCTTCAAGCATTCTCAACTGACGATTGATAACGTACATAGATAGCTTAGAGAATCCTATTTTTGTTACCTCG